>SKCR01026660.1:0-223786 GCA_019454045.1 Zanthoxylum bungeanum | reverse complement strand
CCAATACAGCAGTCAACGCCAAGCTAGATCAGATATGTAAATTTATGGAGACTCTTACCACTGGATCCACAAGTTCACCATATGGAGGAGCACCAGAGTCGAACCAACTTGAAGAAACGGTAATTTTGTCAACAATTTCAACAGACAAGGGAACAATCCTTATTCCAACACCTACAACCCAGGGTGGAGGAATCATCCCAATTTTTCATGGAGCAACAATTCAGGCCAACACAGCAGAACTATCCACCACCTGAATTCCAGCAACAGAACAAAAGCCAGGAGCAGGCAAATGAACCAGGAATAACAGAAGTGTTGACCCACTTGAAAAAGATAGAAGCAAAACACGACTCTCAAGCAGCAAGATATGATGCTATGTTTCAATCCCAGCAACATTAATTCAAAGTCAATCTGCTTCTATTAAAGCACTGGAGAATCAAATTGGACAACTGGCAAATGCTCAGGTTACAGACCGCCAGGTACCCTTCCTAGCAACACAGAGCCAAATCCAAGAAACATGGGGAAGGAATGAGCAATGTCATGCCATCATGTTAAAAATCGGTACTGAAATCAACAAAGATGTTGGAGCCAAAACAACTGCTGAGGAAGTTCCAAAAGAAACAAAGCAACAGATGGATGAAAAAGAAGCAAAGGAAAAAGAACAGATCAATCCACCTCCACCATTTCCTCAACGTCTTTAGAAGAACAAATTGGACAAGCAATTTTCTCGGTTCCTGGAGATCTTCAAAAAGCTGCATATCAACATTCCATTTGCAGAAGTGTTGGAACAAATGCCCACCTATGCCAAATTCATGAAAGATATTCTTTCACGAAAATGGAGATTGGGAGATTACGAGACAGTAGCATTAACAGAAGAATACAGTGCCATCATTCAGAGGAAACTTCCCCCGAAGTTGAAAGATCCTGGCAGTTTCACTGTTCCTTGCGTCATAGGAGAACATAACTTGGTAAGGCTTTGTGTGATTTAGGTGCGAGTGTTAACTTGATGCCTTTTTCTATTTTCAGGAAATTACAGATTGGAGAAACAATGCCAACTTCAGTCACTACAACTTGCTGATAGAACGCTCGTATTTCCGAGAGGTGTAGTTGAAGATGTGCTGGTCAAGGTTGACAAATTCATTTTCCCAGCAGATTTTATTGTCCTGATATGGAGGAAGACGCAGACGTGCCAATCATCCTTGGGAGACCATTCTTGGCTACAGGTCGAACCATTATTGATGTACAAAAAGAGAATTAACCATGAGGGTACATGACCAAGAAGTAACATTCAATGTTTTCAAGGCCATGAATTTCCCAGATGATGAAAAGAAGGAGGAATGTTTCAAACTCGATGTGATACACAGTACCATTCAGAACTCTGATGAAAGACAAAGTTATACTGACAAACTTAAAACATGTCAATTGCCTGTAAAGCCTAAAGATAAAGCATCTTTTTCACTGAAGGAGCCAATTCTTGCACTACAAGCAACATAAGAGAAAAAGTTCCACCAGCTCAACGAATTGGAGGAATTTCACAATCAGCCTTTTGAGGATGCCAAATCGTACAAAGAAAAGGGCAAGAAAAGACATGATGAGAAGTTAGTGCGCATACAACTGGAACCAGGTATGTCTGAACGACTGGTAGAAATGATTAACCATGCTGATGCTTTTATCGCTTTGCCAGGTGGCTTGGGTACATTGGAGGAATTTTTTATAGTTCTATCTTGGGCGAACCTGAACATACACCAGAAACCGCTTGGACTGCTCAACGTTGATGGATTTTATGATTTTCTTTGTGTGTTTTTCTTGATGATGCTCGGAGAAATGGGTTCGTGTCAAAACCTTTGAAAGAACTCCTCTTTACTGCCAGAACTGCTCCGGATCTAATAGACCAACTCATAGCCTATGAACCACAAGTTGACCCTATCCTTTCAAAGATAAATTGGTCTGAGGACGATTGTGGTAAGAGGCGTCGGATTAATCTGGATCTTAACCTTTAATTTCCTGTAGATTTTCAGCTAACCAGGTACGACCTTCTTAACTCTCTTTTACTGTTTAAGATATTGGGGACAATGTCTCATTTAGGTTTGGGGGAGGGAATTAGTTGATCAGTACCTTATTTTTAGTTTGTGTGTTATTTTTATTTTTAGTCCAAAATTTTTCGAAAAATACAAAAAAATTGGAAAATTTTCAAAAATTACAAAAATATTTTGCATTTTTATTTGACTAAAAAGGTGAAATTGGTAAGAGATAGCTGAGTAAGGAGTTTCCACTCCTGAGACGTATCTCAAACCTATTTCGAAACAAGTTAATTTTTGTTTATTTCATTTTGAATTATTTAATTTGTGAATTCTCCTTAAAACGGACTAAAAGGATCTTCATATGCTCAGTTGACAGATATTATCAACATATATAGTAACATACGGACATGAGATAAAATTGAAAAGTTTGTAATATTCAGTGCTCTAGTTTAATTGGAGGAAACATCTCAAAAAGCAATGGAGTAAAAAAAAAAAAAAAACGTCTGAGATCCGATTTATTAAGTCTGTAAGGGTATTTTAACACCTAGTGCCCTAAAACCAACTGGTTTGGGAGTCACTGGCCCAAAGCTCGTTACATGGATCAAAGATGCTGCAAAAATATATATATCTGAAGTCTGAGTAATTAAGTCCGTAGGGGTGTCTTAACACCCGGTGCCCTAAAGCCAACTGGTTTGGGAGCCACCGACCCAACACTCGCTACATAGACGGAAGGTATTGTATATAAATAAAAAATAGAATAGAATAAAAAAAGAAAAAAATTCAGAAAAATGAGGAAAAATTATTCCATTGCTACAAAAGGTGTGAAATCTGATAGAACTTTAGGACAAAAATATTACACTCTTATCAACTGCACTTATGACTGTTGTGGGCAAAAATGAGTTGTTTAATATTTTGTGGCTGTGTATATGAAGAATGGTAAAAATAATCGGAGAATTTACTTATTCAATAATTTAGAAGGAAAGAAAACAATTAGTAACTTGAAGTAGAAGTTTCACCTGATTAGTCACTAACATCTTTATTCTCTTTTCGCTTGTCTTTTTACTTTTGTGTGCATTAGTTTTACTACCTTTTTACTTTTGTAAAATGTTTGTGGGTGGTATCATTGTTGTAAACCCTCACGAGACTACAACTCGTCCACTAGGGACACCTATGGGTTTAAAGGCTTGTTGCATATGCTAAATGCAACCGTGATCCCTACGAAAGTGGCTTAGTTAATTTATTTATGTTATTTTATGTTTTGCTCGAGGACTAGCAAAATGTTAGGTTTGGGGGTGTGATGAGTGGTAAATCTATCACTATTGCCCACTCATTTAACCTAATATTTTGTATAGTTTCTTGAGTTTTGTGAATATTTTGATGTGTTGTGTTTATTTTGTAGATAAATAAAGTTTCAGGACATTCTGGAGGTGATTTGGGCCAAAACAGTGAAAAATTGACGAAAATAGCATTTTTGTAAATTCCCGCATCGCGACGCCAAGACCTTCAGCGTCGCGACGCCTAAAATGCGCCGAACAGTGCTAACGTGCGCCGGGTCCACAAATCAGAATTTGAGAAAAGTTTGACTTTGCTAACGTGCGCCGTACCACGTGTCACCATCACAGTCGATCTGCTAACATGCGCCGTGCCACGTGTCAGCATCCTACGGTGCCGACAGTCATCATCACCACGTGTGCCACGTGGCATCCTGCGTGTCTCCATGTCATCAGCCACGTCAGGAAGTCAACAAGTCAACATTGCCACGTGTCGTGCCACATCATCAATCCAATCAGGAAGTGCCACGTGTCGCAATCCTACGGTGCCGACAGTCTCTTTCCCACGTGTCGCCACGTCACCGCCATGTCATCGCCACGTCAGCATCAATCATTGAGTATCTAATCCTTATCTGACACGTGGCGGATAAGAATCTCATCGACCAATCAGAGGCCGCCACATGTCACAATAATTGAAGCCCAACCACCTCGCCACATGTCACCTTATCAGCTTATCCAGAATCTTCAAACCGGCGAACCAGAGCGTGCCACGTCGACAAAAGCTGGCGTAGCGACGCTGAAGGCCCTGGCGTCGCGACGCTGGAAGCCCACCGAGACCTATAAATTGAGCTCGAGATTTCAGAATTCATTGCACCACTCTCTCTCTTATATTCTATCTAAAGAGAGAGTTTCTCTCTCTACTTTCTTTTAATTTTTAGTTTTTTAGTTTTTTAGTTTTGTAATTAATTTTAATTACGTTTTATAATAATAGTAATTTAATTTTTACTTTTTACTTTTTACAGTTTTTACTATTTACCATGAAGAGGTAACTTCCCCAACTATGGTGAAAGGTAATTCTTTTATTGTTACTATTTAGATTAATCTCCCTTAAAAATAATATATTCACTATTTAAAATATTGACATAAAAAGGATACCGCCAGATTGGTCGGTTGGTAATTCATTTTAATCTGGTTTAAACCTGACTAATAAAGGATATCGCCAGATTGTCGGTTGGTTGGTAATTTAATTTTGGTTCCGCCTTTATGGCTGGTTGGACTTAATTTGACTTAATCAGGTTACCGCCTATATGGCTGGTTGGAAAAAGAATCACAAGTTTATATTATTTTATGGGAGATATCTAAATTAGTAGTAGTAAAAGTAATTCCTTTTACCTTAGCATTTTATTTTATTGTAATTTACTTTTCAGTATTTACTTTACCGCATTTTTACTTTACGTCTTTTATTTTCAAATTTTTACTAACCCTAGTTATGTGTTGTAACTAAATTAGTTATCTGGGGTTGTGATGACTTCAATATTCACCGTTTATAAGGTGTTAGATTATAGCTTGGGTAATATACAGATTTATTTATTGAGTCTTAAACTTAATGCTTTTTCATTAACTGGCCATTAATAAAATTGATCTGGTAAATCTAAAATGAACTAAACATAGGGATTTTAGGTTTCAGCCTTAGACTCAATAGCCCACGATCTGCTTGAGGATATATAACCCTTTAATAGATTTCCTTACAGGATATGAATATACCTGTCGGGCGGGGGTAGCCATAATTGGAACTTAAACTTAATGAATCCAGATAATTTGGTTGACATAGACATATGGTTCAATGGGTTAAACTGGGTATTTGTGTCTGACCATCGACAGAGGCTTACACATAATTTAGTGTTCCAGGTTAATAAATCAATATATTACCCAACTTTAAGATAACCACTTCATCTTTAAAATGATATTGGAAGAAATCACAACCCTAGATAGTTTTTAATATTGAATTTTCTTAAAACCTATTTTCGACAATTTTATTTACTTGCTTTTAAATTTAGAATCGTCACCAGTTCAAATCACTCATCAACCTGTTAGATACTAGTAATCATTTGACCTCATAAAATTAATAGATTAGATATTAAGTCCTCGTGGGATCGATATTTTTATACTACTTGAACGATACGTGCGCTTGTGTTATACGTGTGTGTTTACGCCGTCAGTATAATATAAACTTGCGTTATTTATATTAAACTTGAAATTTATTTTTGCTTTTCCTGATGTGTGTGATGGCATACTGAGTTTTATAACTCACACCATGTCAGTTTGTTATTTTTTTAGGTTGGCAACCATATCGATCGGTCATTCAAGTTGTGGATGCGCAAGCTCGAGGCGAAAGACTACCTAAGTTACAGTCACCTGTCCTAGTGTCCTGGGAGATGTGTTTGTGTATAGAAGTTGGTTATGTACTGTGTCGTGCAATGCACGTTGGTGTATATATGTAAAGAATGTCTGAGTTGTATGTGTAATTGTGGGCACAAGCCCTTGGCAATTGATATTGATGTGTTTTGGTTGGACTGGAGGTCATTTTGTATGATATGTTCATGCATGATGTCAAATGTTGGGATCTGTCATGTCTGTTTCTTGTTGGTTTGAGGCTCAATAAGATGGCCATCTCTGTCTCCTGGCGGTGACATCCTGCCTCTGGCGGGGTGTTATATTTTTAAGCCTCCAAATCGAGTCATGTAGCAGCTTCATATTAAAGTTATAAAATTAAATTAATAAATTTTTAAACAAAAAATCATAATACAATAAAAATACATAGTGTAATTTTAGAAGAACGCTATAAAACAAGAAATATATATTAGAATCCAATTAAAATAAAAAAACCATATTAAATTATTTATAATTAACCTAAGCTCTATAATAATATTTTTATTATTAAATTATAAAATTAAAATATCGCAACAATTATTTTTCATTATAATTTTTAAAATTAAAATAATAAATTATTAACATAAGAAACTTATTAAATATAAAAAAAACACAATCTACTATTAAAGTAAGAAATTTATTAATTTAATTAATATTTTAATTTATATTATAAAATTATAAAATTTAATAAAGAACATATTAAATAGGAGAACATATTATATTCTCTCATTAAAATAAAAAAACATATGTGGCACTTAATCTCTACAATTAGCCTTTACAATTAAATTTTTATTATAAAATTATAAAAAATTTTTTTTACAATAATTTTTTATCAAATAAAAAACTATTATAATAAAAATACATATTATAATTAATAAGAATTGTATTATAATAAGAAAACATATTATATTATCCTATTATAATTAAAAACACTATTAAATTAATAAATCTGTTAAATAATAACTCTATTATAACAATAAAATATATTATTCTATCTTATTAATATTTAAATAATATCACAGATAATCCGATATATATATATATATATATAAGTTAAAAATTTAAACTTTTTCATCACGTCACATAACATTTAATCTCTACAAATAATTTTTTTATTAACTATTGTAATAAGAAGATATATTATAATCTTCTATTAAAATAAAAAAAAATATGTCGCACATAATTTCTACAATTAATATTTTTATTATTAAATTATAAAATTAAAAACTATTACAATATAAAAATATAATCTCCTATTAATATAAGAAACCTAAATAGTAGCCGCCCACAAAACCTAGATAATTTTTTGGATTTCGGGCCTATTATTATTTGTTATTTTATTTTGATTTCCTCATCGAGTCATGATGCAGCTTTATATTAAAGTTATAAAATTAAATTAATAAATCTATTTAATAAAAATCATATCACAATAAAAAGGCATATTATAATTTTATAAGAATTCTATTATAACAAAAAAAAAATATTATAGTATCCAATTGAAATAAAAATACTATTAAATTATATATATTTTACCCAATCTCTAAAATTAATTTTTCATTATTAAATTATAAAATTAAAATATATCTACAATTATTTTTATTATTAAATTAATTAAACATAAGTTATTAAAATAAGAAAACTATTATAATAAAAAACATAATCTACTATTAAGTAGGAAACCTATTAATTTAATTAATATTTTAATTTATTATTATTAAATTATAAAATTAAATAAAGAAACTTATTATGATAGGAAAATATGTTATAATCTCTCATTAAAATAAAAGAACATATGTGACACATAATCTTACAATTAATTTTTTTATTATTAAATTATAAAATAATTATTTCATTACAATTATTTTTTATTAAATAAAAAACCTATTACAATAAAAATACATATTATAATTTTATAAGGACTATATTATAAGAACATATATTATATTATTTAATTACAATTAAAAAATACTTTTAAATTATAAAATAAATTAATAAATCTGTTAAATAAGAACTCTATTATAACAATAAATCACTTATACTCTGACAAAGAATATATATATATAGTATCTGGTTTGTCTCTTTATTGAAAAGACACAATTCTCTTTTATGGAAAGCAGTCAAAGATTTTGTTAAGAATGATGTTTTGCGGAAGTAGTTAGAAGGGTATTTATGGGTTAGATTGTCGTTTATTAAGATGTTTGTTTCACGAGTCTTTACATTGTTTGCACATCTATCGCTGGAGTAATATCTGTGCTGTTGTGATTCTCTGGTCACTCTAGAATGTATTTGAGGAAAAACCGAATGTTTTTCTATTACTCAGAAGAATAGAATACAAAAGTGTTTAAACTTTACAAACCAAAAAAACCTCACTACACTCTCTATACACAAACTTTGGGATTCTGGAATACATTTACATACTAGAAAGCTCTATATTTATAGGGCCAAAACGTGTGCTACAGTGCCACACGTTTTGGCCAGCTCAAGGATCACTGGCCAAGTTGGCCAACTGGAAGTTTCCCACCGAAAGTTGGTTTGGAGGTATCTCATGGATGCATGACAGTTTCTGGTTGATGATGCTTGCTGGATTACAACTTGCTGAGTGAAGCTTCTATGCATGCTGGTTCATGCATGTTGGTTCTCACAATTCTCCCCCTCTAACTGCATCTGAAAAAATCATTATCTGACAGCCATCCCGACTATGTCTCTACACAACTCTAGCTTGTCTCGAGTAACCACCTTTGTTAACATGTCGGCTGGATTCTCATCTGTATAGATCTTCACTAGTCTCAACAGTTATTGATCCATTACTTCGCGTATCCAATGATAGCGAATATTAATGTGTTTCATCCGGGAATGATACATTGAGTTTTTACCCAAGTCCAGAGCACTCTGATTGTCATAATGTATCTTGTATTATGTCTGCTTGATTCCTAACTCTTGGAGAAAACGCTTTAGCCATAATATTTCCTTTCCTGCCTCAGCTATAGCAATGTACTCAGCTTCTATTGTGGATAATGCAATACACCTCTGCAATCTTGACTGCCATGACACAGCTCCCCCTGCAAAAGTGTAGATGAAACCTGATGTAGATTTCCTACCATCAAGATCTCCTACCATATCTGAATCTGTATAGCCTTCCAAGATTGGATCAGCTCCCCATAGCACAGACAAAACTTCGATGTACTCTTGAGGTACCTAAGAATCCATTTGACTGCCTCTCAGTGTTGCTTTCCAGGGTTAGAGAGAAAACTGCTCACTACACCCACTGCGTGTACAATAACTGGCCTGGTACATACCATTGCATACATTAAGCTTCCAACAGCTGAAGAATATGGTATCAATGACATATCCTCTATCTCTTCTTGGATGAGAGGCACGAACTCTTGCTCAGGTTGAAATGGTGCGCTAGCGGAACACTGACTAGTTTGGCTTTCTGTATATCGAACCTCCTGATTATCCGTTCAATATACCTCTCATGTGAAAGCCAAAACTTCTTGTTCTGTCTATCACGAACAATCTCCATTCCTAAAATTTGTTGAGCTGGTCCTAAATCTTTCATGTCGAAAGACTTTGAGAGTTCCTTCTTCAGGTGGCCGATCTTCGCTGCTTCTTGTCCAACAATCAACATGTCATCCACATATAGTAGAAGAGCAACGAAATTTCCATCTGGAAACCTCTGAAAGTATACACATTGATCTGCTGCAGTTCTTTTGTATCATTGACCCACAATGAATGAGTCAAACTTCTTGTACCACTGCCCCGGTGCTTGCTTGAGCTCGTACAAGCTCTTTTTTGGATTGCAAACAAGGTTTTATTTTCCTGAAACCTTGAATCCTTCTGGCTGCTCCATGTAGATTTTTTCGTTTAGATCACAATGAAGAAATGTTGTTTTGACATCCATCTGTTCAAGCTCCAAGTTCAAACTGACTACCAATCCTATGATAACTCGGATTGAAGTCATTTTTACCACTGGTGAAAAGATCTCATCAAAGTCAATTCCTTTTTTCTGTAGGAATCCTTTGACTACTAGATGAGCTTTGTGTTTCACCACATTTCCGCTGCCATATTTCTTGAGCTTGAACACCCATTTGTTCTTCAGTACCTTCATTCCATGTGAGAGCTTGACTATCTCATAAGTGTTATTTTTTTTACAGAGATTCCATTTCATCCTGCATTACGTGCAGCCATTTGTCTTTGTCTTTATGAGAAATAGCTTCGTTGAAGGTTTCTGGCTCCCCCTCGTCAGTAAGCAGAATGTATTCAGATCCTGAGTATTTGGATGATGGAATCCGGCCTCGCTCAGATCTTCGTATTGGAGGTTCACTGATTTCTGGCTGTCTGTTGTCATCCAGATCTGAGGATGATCCTGTAGCCTCGGATGGAGCAGGTTCTAGCTCCCCATGCTCAGCACCATGGGTTATGTCTGGATTCACATCAGCTTTGTTGGCATTGGATTTAGAAGACATCTTAGGTTTTTCAATGTCTTCTATTGTTTGGTCTTCGAGAAACACTACATCTCTGCTTCTGATGACCTTCATTTCCTTCAGGTCCCATAACCTGTATCCAAATTCCTAGTCTCCATAGCCTATGAATATGCATGAATAAGTCCTTGCATCGAGCTTCTGTCTGAGCTCATTGGATACGTGTGCAAAGGCTAAACATCTGAATGTTTCGAGGTGAGAATAAGAGGGAATTTTACCAGACCACACTTTCTCCGGAATTTCAAAGTTCAACGGAACCGATGGTGATCTGTTGATCAGGTAGCAGACAGCATGAACAGCTTCTCCCCAGAATGGCTTTGGCAGCTTAGCCATGTTGATCATGCTTCTGACTTTCTCTATAATGGTGCGGTTCATCCTTTCAACGACACCATTGTATTGTGGGGTACGTGGAACAGTCCTTTCATGTCGAATGTTGTGGCTTCCGTAGTAGGCATCAAACTCTCTGGAAATGTATTCGCCTTCATTGTCTGTGTGAAGGCACTTCAGTTTCTTCCCTGTTTCACACTCGACCATGGCATGAAACAGTTTGAAGTAGTCCAAGACCTGATCCTTTATTTTTTAGAAAATACACCCATACTTTCCGAGAAGTATCGTCAATAAAAGTCAAAAAATATTTATTACCGCCTTGTGAATTTTTGTCTAAGGGACCACATACATCAGAGTACACCAGATCGAGTAACTCTGATTTTCTTGTAGAAGTGAAATTGAAAGAAACTTTGTGTTGCTTACCGAAAAGACAGTGATTGCAATGATCCAGAATAGTATTTTTGGAGACAGAGATTAGATCCTTCTTTGTCAAGGTAGACAACCCTCTTTCACTTATGTGACCGAGTCTCTGGTGCCACAGATTCTGAGAAGCCTCCGGTTCAGGTACATTGAGGCTTTCTGAACAAATCTTCACATGAGTCTTGTATAGAGTTCTACAAATATGTCTTCGGGTGATGACCATGGCACATTTTATCATTCTCCATCTGCCATTGCTGAAGTGGCTAGCATAACCCTATTTGTCAAGGGCTACCCCTGAGAGTAAGTTAAGCCGAAGTTCTAGAACATGTCTTACCTCCTTCAGGGTTATTGTATACCATGCATTTGTCCGCAACTGTATTTCACCAATTCCCTCTATCTGAGAAGAACTGGTATTCCCCATCTTCACTGTTCCAAAGTCTCATGCTTTGTATGTTGTGAAGAAATCCCTGTGAGGAGTGATGTGGTAGGATGCTGTAGTATCTACCACCCACTCACCATCCTGAGTTGCGGTGTGAAGGTATGCTTCTTCCTGACCAGAGCATATAGCTACATCTCCTGTAACTACTAGTGTCTCTACATCATTCTTCTTCGGCTGGTTATTACCTTGTCCCTGCTCTCGTTGCAGTTTCCGACAATTCTTCTTTAAGTGGCCTTCTATGCCACAGTGGAAGCACTTGTATGTCTTTCTCCCGTCAGTGGATTTGCCTCTTCCTTTCCCTCTCCCTTGATTTTTCTCATGTTGTCTTCCTCGATACTCCGAGACAAGGGCTTCTGTTTGGTCAGAGCCCACGTCTTTTCTTCTGGCTTCTTCATTTGATAAAGCGTCTTTTACCATAGGCATGATAAGTTTGCCTCATGGAGCTGAGTTGCTGAGAGTAACCACCAGTGTCTCCCAGTTATCAGGAAGAGAACTGAGTAGCAAGAGGGCTTGAATTTCATCCGCCAGTTGCATGTCTACTGCATACAACTGGTTCACCAGGCTTTGGAACTCGTTGGTGTGTTTTGCAATGGAAGTTCCACTCCGAAGCTTCAGGTTCACCAAACACCTCATGATTAAGGCTTTATTCCGAGCTGTTTTGGCCTGGAATATGTCTTCCAATTTCCTCCATATTTCGTAAGCATATGTATCATGTGTTATGTGGTGGAAGACACTGTGACCGATCTACTGTCTAATTTGACCCAGAGTTCTGTTATTGAGTTTATTAAAGTCATACTCTTTAACAGATTCTGGTCTCACTCCATTCACCTCGATAACATCAAAAAAATCTTTACAGTGTAAATAATCTATCATCCGAGGTCTCCAGATGGAGTAATTAGTTGCTGTCAGCTTGATCATTGCACCAGAAGAGGAATCTTCCATTTCCATTTTAAGTTTTAAAGTTTAAAATGAAAATAGGTTAAAATCGGGGTTGAATTTCACAAATCAGAGGTCACCGTTGCGTCCGAAACGGTTGAAAATGGTGGATTAGACATTTCGTTGGTCCAAATCCGACTCAGAGACTGATTTGTAAATTTCTAAAAAATTTGGGGAAAATTATAAATTTCAAAGACTTCAGAGGGTTAAATGAAATTTACCAGACTGCTGACGTGGCAGTGCTGACGTGGCAGGATCATGTGGTGGGCTGATATGGCAAGCTGACGTGGCAGGTTGACGTGGCAGTTGCTGACGTGTCTAATGACGTGGCGCCACATAATCGTCTTCTTCCTCCAGCCGCGCGTGGGGCGTGTGAATGAGACTGGTCTGTTAGTGTTGGTGCTTAGAGTGCCAATCTGGATCATATTTATATCCAATTCATAAATACGAACAATTCTTTTTTCCATAATATTACTTATTTAATGGTAGCACCTCTTGTCTTTTTTACACATATTCGATCTAATTGCGATTAGATATCTAATTATGATTAGATTGAAACTAAATCTGATTTAGTGATACGTGTATATTAGACAAAGACCCTAGGATTTACAACGTAGTGCGAATTTACAACGTAGTTTGTAATTGACATTGGGAAGTGTCATTATAAGTTGTATATCCTTAAATAAAGTTCCTGGTCAAGATTTACTAACACGGGTCAGTTAGTAAAATCCGTTGAGACCAGTACATGTCGTATATCGTGACTTGGTCCGATGGTTTATCCCAAAGAACCATGAGTCTCGGGAGACTCGTATAGACATGTAGGTGTTTATTTGATAAACACTGAACGACTCACTAAAGATTTCCTAATAGATGGTACACCGATGTCAATAGGAATCTTCTCGAGTTGAGCGAGCATAGTGGTCCTTTGACTTGAGATACCACAGTGGATATATGAGTTATCCTCCACACTTTGATGGCAGTCACGTCACCGATCTATTAAGATCAGACCTCCGTATGTTCGTTGGGTGTGGACTCATGCTCATGATATCCAGTGCGTATCAAGATAAAATCTATCAGTCTTGTGTACAGGGCATAAGTATCCTGCACGTGTTTGCGATCTAGTAATCCATGGCCGTGGTTGGGTGTGGACCAATGCCCATTCTTGTTATTTGTGGTCGGTATAATTCATTAGTGAGTGAATTATAAACACGAAATTGGATTTCGTGATAGATAAACCTAAACTTAGAGAGTCCCACAATATGAAGTGTAGTCATTGAGCACTTGGACAACGCTTTATGAATAATACAGATTATTCATAATACTTCACCAGATTAAATAAGTTAATTCGAATCGTTTAAAATGTTAAACGAAAACACATGCATAGGGGTATTTTTGGTCAATCGTAATTATTGTGTATTTGTATCTGATACATAATTTGATTAGATACACATTAATTAATTGTCAAATGATATTTTGACACATGCCATTTATATATGTATTTGTTATTTAATGTAAATAAAAATACATATATATAATAATTATATTAATTAATTATTTAGATATTTAAATGTTAAATATTTGGATAATTAAATAATATACTTTTTCATAATTGTTATGAAAAATGTTTGATTATTATTGGTTACAAATGGCATGATTTTATTAAGCTTTAAGTGTGCAAATTTGATTTGTCAAATTAAAGCTTATTATATTTAATTGAATTAAATTGGCAAAAATGACAATAATGCCCTTAAAAGTCGATTTTGCTTCCTTTATTTTGAAAAATTTTGTTTTCTTCATTTTGGACAAGCCATGGCCGAAAGTTTACTCTCCAAAATACACCTCCAAATTACTTGATGATTCAAGGAAAGAAAATCAAGAAAAAAGCTAAGGAATCAAGAGAATTAAAGGTAATTCTTTATATCCATAAGCTTAGAAACTATGTTTCTTATTTCTTGATGATCTAGTGAAATCCTATGGTTTCTTCTTTTCTATAAATTTGGGGCTTTATGGTTTGGAGGATGAATTGGAAGGCCTTGTGCATGTGTGAAGTTGTTTTGGATGATATTATTGTAATATTGATTCACTTTGATCATTTGATGATATGTTGCCATTCTAGAGTGTTATGACCACTCTTGTAATGCCTATAATTATTCTTGGGTGCTTCATTTGTGGTGACTTTGGTTGGTGTTAAGATTAATTAGATTAATGTTGAAAAAATTGGATTAAAACATGAAAAATTGATAATTTTTGTTGCAAAATCAGATCTGGAAAAACTGAGTTGTTTGTGATGAAAATGATGTCGTTTGAATGTATTGGATGTGTTTTGGGTGTTAGAACAATCGCTGGAAATCATTTCGGAGTTGAAATAAGCGAAAACGGTGAAAAACGGCGTTACCGGGTGACTTTTGAGCCAACCGGGTGACGGCTGCCCAAACAATGAATTTATCACTGTTCGGGCAGCCCATGAACTGCCCTAATACTATTGGGGCTGACCTGGGCAGCCCTCATGTGTGTTGGGTGGTCGGTTCGGTCAAAAACGTGTTTTATGCCATTTTACGGAAAAATGTTTTCGTAAAAGTTTCGCGACGTTTCTTAGTTATTTATGTCGTTATTTGATATCGAATAAATAAGTTTAGGTGAAATATGAATAAATTATTCATATTGGATATTGAATAATTTATTCGGTAATTTTAAAAGTTTTAAAATTACGATTTCGCCCGAACAGCGCTTCCGCCGCGCCCCGCGCCCAAAACCCCAACAAAAATGGTATCAGAGCAGGTCTGATCCTTCATCCATTACATTTGTCATGCTTTTTATATGATATATAATCCAATTTTGATGTTTGCACATGCATGTAATTTAGATGTTTCTTGACTTTTAGTTCTACACTAACAGGAAACGTAACGGAAATTTAATGGTGAAGTTAAATTATGTTTTCTAAGGTAAAATTGAATTGTTTAGAAATTGATCTAGATTATATTCTGCATTTGATGTAGAGTAATGCTTTCTTGAGGAATATCCCCGCTTAAATAAGGCTGTAGAGTGACATATATTGGATACATGTTTCTTGGTCCGTCTTGTCAATACGGTCTATGGGTATCTTTCTATGGCTGCATCCGAGAAAGTGCCAAAACAGTGAGGGTGTAGTTGATAGAATTTTATCCATGCCAGATGTATATTTGATACTAGATAAATTCAAGTGAAAGTGGAAATCTTGAACGTGCCAAAGCTGTCAGGACTACATCAGTAGCTTGAGTTTGTCATTGGCAAGTGAAGCCTTGATACGCCTCCTTGTGAATGTGCCAAAGCTGTCATAACAAGAAACGGTCAGATTCAAAACTAGGAGTCACAGTGAGTGTGATTGACAATGAGTTGTCTACCTAATGAATATACGTAGGCGAGATCGTGCCAAAATTGTGAGTCGAAATATATTCACGGGGTCCTTTTCTCACTATGGAATTCTATTTAATTATTGAATTCCCGTTTTCGATTGGGGATTACTGTATTACGTAAAGTAGTGGGAGACACTGTTGGGTTAAAAATCCATAACTAAGGCAATGTGTAATTTTATGGAAATTGCTGCTTTTGTTTTCCTTTATTCTATATTGTTAATAGAATTATACTTCTAATCCACTGCATGTATATTACTTGAATATGTTTTCTGATTTCTCTTATGGTTGCGAATTTCTAGAATAGGTTCTAGAATGTAAGTTGACTTGGATATTGTTAGATTAGTCTAAACCATCGGGAATTGTTGTTCTTTTTTTCTTGAAAATCAAGATGGTTAGTGACTTAGTTGTTAAGTCACGATAGGCAAGTCACGATAGGTAATCTAAATAGATATATGTTGTAGGATATAATTGACTAGAAAGAATATTTTCTTGTGCAGTAAGAATTGACACGAATCAGTTCATGTTTCGAGATTCTTGACTGGCATTAAGAAAACTCCATTAGGTATTTGTTTATCTTATAATGACGTTTCTTGGCTTTAGTGACTTTTAGAAGTCACGTGTTTGACACAATTTGCTAATCAAATATTTGCAATTGTTGTGAATAATTGAAGGCAAATTATAAAGCTAAAGAAAATGAGATGTGTATAGTTATGTATAGAGAATATTGATTCTCACAATACGACAACTATAGGTATTGGATACCAGATCTCCCGTCTAGTTAATTAAAATAATGTTTAATGATTGTTTTGATTTTTGATATCAGAACTTGCGACTATTGGATAGTTACTTGTTCTTTATAAATAATTGTTACATATTTTAATGTGACTGGTAGTGTCATTGATGAAGAGATAAACATTAAGAAAAATATTCGGTAGACTAAATAACTTAGAACAATATTTTATGAGATTTTTTCATATAAGTATTATATGATTATTCAGAATGGTAAAGGATGGTCTGATACAAGATCACACCATATATCCTTATCCATCTAATGAATATTGTATTTAGGATGTGATTAAATCTCATTTAACCAATGATCGTCATTGGACGACTATAGGAGCGAAGCGGGGTTTACCGCTATGCCTATGATGTTCGGCGACCACGACACTGTTGGGCCCGCAGCCCATAGAGAGTACGGAGTAGCCCACATGGGACTAAACCGGAGAATAAATGAGTCGCCACCTAGTGTGAATTGGGAAATGATTTAAGGCCGCACTCACCCCTCGCAAGGGAAGACCTCAAACCGTTGGGTTCAGAATGGTCTCTTACTTATGCCAGTATAATGAACGGGTTCACACAATGGTATAGCCAAGTCTTAATACAATTAAGGCATATAAGCGAATAAAAATACCATAACGTACCCAAGCAAGATAATAATCACAATGACATAGTTCTAAAAGCATATTAAATTAAGAAGTACAATAATGAAAATTATAATAACAATCAAAAGCAAAAAACGTTAATAATAAATGCAAATAATTAATCCCAAATGCATAATGTAAAATAAATAACTCAAGAGGTAAAATGCATAAAATATAAAGAAATAGGTTGTCAAGTGTGCGTGCATTCGTGTAGCGTTCGTAGACGCGTTAGAACGAAGTGTTCTAGAGAGTTCACGTTCGTGTAGCATTCAAGAACGCGTTCGAACGGAGTGAGGCAGAAGGCTTACGTTCGAGTTGCGTTTGAAAACGCGTTCGAACGTTCTTACGAAAATAGTATCAATAATGGCATAAACACGCATATATGGATATTTCCCGAGCGGTACGTGGAGTTGTATTCTAAGTACAGACCACACTACAGTACATTCGGATTCGGCTACAGAATTTATGTCTGGGTTTCCATCCGATATACCGCAAGGGATAACACACACAATCATTAATGTAATGTAAACTGACATGAAAATAGATGTGAAATAATGTAGCAAAACATAAATAAAAGTAAAAGCGAAATGATAAAATAACGATGAATGCGAGTAAATAAATAGAAAAGATAAATAACACTAAAGAGATAAAAAAAATAATAAAATAAAAATGAAATAATAAATAACAATAAATTGACAGAAAGATAAATAATAAAATAATAAAATAACCATAAAAGTAAATGAATATAAAAAGGATAAACAACAAAATGCTAGAGAAAGAAAATGTGACCAAAAGATTTGGCCGTCTTTGATGTAGACCTCACATACCTGGTTGGACGTATTTCACGTCCAACCAGACATGCCGCGTCCAGAACAACGAAATAAATATAGTAAATGGTGCCCTTAGGTCTTACCTTTTAAGTTGCTTCTCAAAAGTGCGTTAGGCCGTCGCCGGAAGGGTCAAAGCTTGTTGTTTTTCTGGTTGCTGGACGCTGTTTTTCTGGCCTGCTGGTTTGCTGTTTCTGCTCACTGTTTTGCTATTTTCTGGTTGCTATTTTGGTTATTTTTGGGCTGTTGTTTTGGTGATTTTTTGGGACTGTTTTGCTGCTGTTTTGTTCGATTTTTGGGGACTGGTTTGCTGCTGTTTTGTTTGGTTTTTAGGGACTGTTTTGGGTTATTTTTTCTGTTGTTTGTTTCGGTTAGTTTGTTTGGTTGTTTGGCGTTTGTTGGCTGCTGGTTGAAGGGTTGTTGGCTCGGTTATGCTGGCTTGGTCATTGTTGGCTGCTGGTTGAAGGGTTAGAGGTTGCTTTGTTGTTTATGTTTTGTTCATGTGGTTGGCTTTGTTGTTTTTGTGTTGTTCACGTGGTTGACTTTGGGGACTGTTTCTTGTGGTGGCTGGTTGTTATTTGTTTCGATGATTGTTTCTTCTGGTGGCTAAGGTATTTTATTTCGGTAGTTGTTTCTTCTAGTGGCTAGGGTATTTTGTTTTGTTGTGTGTGTTCGGTGATGAGGGAAAAGACAGACTCCTAGGGTTCTCTTGATGATTGCCGAGTGTGTGTCTTCCCCCTAGGGTTTGGTCAAACCTCCTTTTTATAATGGCAAGAGATCTCCAAATCATAGAAATAAATCAAGCAAATTTGGGAGATACTTGTTTTTGAAAGAATCTTATGAATTTTGGTGAGGATATGATTCACAATCTTGTTATATTGGAAGGTGATTTGAGGGGATTTAACATGTGTTTTGCATGAGATTTTTTATTTGGGAAGGTCATGGGCGTGTGGATGGATGGGCTGCAGGGTAATGGGCCGTGTGGATAGGTTGTAGGGTAATGGGCCGTGTCCGAGGCTAAGGTTTGAAACAGCGGCTGAGCGAATCCGAGGCGGGCTAGTGAGTCTGAATCCGAAGAGGGATTAATTTTGGAGGTTTTCTTTCCTTCCGGCCTTCATTTCCTGCAACTTCCGTAACTTTTCAGGTAGTGCCTCCATACGAGGCTCATCATTGGGCTTATGCAAAAATGCAGTGTCTACAACGACATATTTATTAAACTAATACATTGGATGTATGTAGTTTAATAAATCATAAATTGCCATGGATAGTTTTCTTTACTTCGTAACTTAGTTAATGAATTGTCATGACTTAGTTACATGTTTCTAAAAGAA
Source organism: Zanthoxylum bungeanum (assembly GCA_019454045.1). NCBI lineage: Eukaryota > Viridiplantae > Streptophyta > Magnoliopsida > Sapindales > Rutaceae > Zanthoxylum > Zanthoxylum bungeanum. The sequence goes on along the minus strand of SKCR01026660.1, from coordinate 204,493 downwards.
TATATATTGAACGTCTTGAATGGTTCGAGAACTTTCAATATGTTTCTGATGAAACACGGATATAATATTTTGAATGCTTCAAAGATATTCTGTTTGAAGTGTTGAAAACTATGATTTTAAAATTCATCGTGAGTCTTTGAATTGTTTAATGTTGTTTGATATGATCAAACATATGAATTTATGGAAATTAGTTCTAAAGTTATTTAATGAATGTGATTCTTACTCAATATTATTCTTCTACGATTCCATCGGGATGGAATTGATCACTGGGAGAAATCGAATCTTATATGATTTGATTCGTTTGATATTGAGTGTTATCGAATTAATTTCAATACTCTTGGGGTTATGCTCCGGTCATACTAATTCATCATTTTAATTACTGTTCCATTAGTTTCTACAATTACGTATATGATATGTATAGGTAGAAAATTCGAATCTTGAAAAGTTTGAGATTTGAATCTTTCTTTTGTATAATGGTTATATAATTGAAAGTATTTGCGCCTCGGAGGTACAAGTAAAAGTTTATCATTTATTCTATTTAATAGAATATTGTATTTTATTTGATAGAATATCTTTTATATAATCCCGTTGTATACACTTCCATTTTTGCATGAAGCCCAATGATGAGCCTCGTATGGAGGCACTACCCGATAAGTTGCGGAAGTCGCGGGAAACGGACGTCGGAAGGGAAAAATTTAAAAATAAATACATTAACAAATTTAATTCGTTTGTTTTGCCTCGGATTCGCCCGATTAATCTCTGTCTTAAAATTTAAGCTTCGGCCCAAAACCCCCGCACCCATCCAAAGCCATTTCGCCCAAGTCCAATCCAAAAATAATTAAAACATTTAAAACACATGTCACAAATTAAATCAAATCAAATTAAATTAAATTAAATCAAATCCAATTAAATTAAATCAAATCTAATTAAAATCAAAATAATCCCCTTCCTAAATAAAATAAATCACCTACCAATTTAAATATATTCCCCCACCAAAATTACAAAAATTTGTTTCCCTTTATAAATTAATTAAATACACACATAATGGCTTGATTTGTTTCCTTGTTTTGAAACCCATACACCACTATAAAATAAAACACAAACTAAAACCCAAGGGGAGCTCATTCACCACATTCACGCCCTAGCTCTCTTCCCTTCTTCTCTCATTCTTCTTTCCACTCACAACTCTCGGCCTCTCTCTCATTAATAACAAACAAACCAAATAAACCCCTCTCACAACACCTCACGCCACTCACGTAAACACACAATTCACTGACACAAAGAACCCTAAAGCGTGGCCAGCTCTCCTAAAGCGTAGCACTCACCATCTTGTCACGCTGCCATCAAAGCCAACAGAGATGTACATAAATAAACCAACAAAACCCTCTACTGAATGTGAAAAGCAGAGCCCACTTGTCACAACGAAAACAAATACAACAAACCAAGCCACCCACGTTCACGTTCAAAACATTCGCAAACAGCCCTAACACATTTTCATCATTCACTCGACAAAATAAATAATCTGAACCCTAAACAACCCTATCCATTGCTGAAAACTGCATCGCCAAAAACCTCCATTTACCGTGAAACACAGCCAAGAAACCAACCCTATATTACCGTGAAACACAGCCAAGAAACCAGCCCTATATTACCGTGAACAAACTGTCCCCAAAACATCCATAAACAGCCCTGAAATCAGTGAACAAATCACCCAAAATAGTAGCCTTAAACACCAAAAATAATACCCCAAAACAGTCCACAAAACCAACCAAACTGCGAGCAAAACAACAAGCAAAACAGCGAGCGAAACAGCAAGGAAAAATAATAGAAAAATATTTAAGAAAACAGCGGAAACGGTAGTCCAAAACAGTGGCAAACCAAAAAATAACGGAGCATTAACCCTTCCGGCGACATCCCAACGCACTCCCGAGAAGCGACTTAAAATGTAAGACATGAGGGCCCACTTTGTTATATTTTATTTTGTTATCCCGGACACGGCATGCTTTGTTGGATGTGGAATACGTCCAACCCAGCATGTGAAGACCTACATTAAAAATGGCCAACCTATTTGTCACATTACTTTACTATTCTGTATTTATTTCAGTCATTTATCTTTCTTTAATATTTCGCGCTTAGCTTACTATTTATCGCTTCCATTATTTATTGTTATTTCATCATATGCATTATTATATTTCACGTCTATTTTTATTTGCATTGTGTTAATAATTGCATGCTATCTCTTGCAGTATATCGGATGGAAACCCATACGTAAATTCCGTAGCCGAATCCGAATGGACGATAGTGCGGTCTGTACTTGGGATACAACTCCACGTACCGCTTGAGAAACTTTCAAGCACGTATTACATTTTGGTATTTAATTTTGTTCCGCTATTTATTTTTGATGTGTTATTTCTTTAGTCATGCATTGATAATTTAATGCGCATGGACTAACTAAGGTGGATTAAAGGTCCTCTATTCGAGGGAAATGCCTAAAGGCTACCTTTACCACGATGTTTTGCCGCACCTTTTATTATATCATTTACCCTTTGCATATCATTGCTTTATTTACACATGCATTGCATTCTAGTGCGCATGGGCTAACTAAGGGGAAAAAGGACCTCTATTCGAGGGAAATGCCTAAAGGCTACCTTTACCACGATGTTTTGCCGCGCCGGACAAAGTACACTCAATTGAATGGGAAATGTGTTTAATCGGGCATACAAGGTCCCATATCATTTATTTGTTTATTCATGCATTGATAATTTAATGCGCATGGGCTAACTATGGTGGATTAAAGGTCCTCTATTCGAGGGAAATGCCTAAAGGCTACCTTTACCATGATGTTTTGTCGTGCCTTTTATTATGTCATTTACCCTTTGCATATCATTGCTTTATTTACGCATGCATTGTATTCTAGTGCGCATGGGCTAACTAGGGTGGATTAAAGGTCCTCTATTCGAGGGAAATGCCTAAAGGCTACCTTTACCATGATGTTTTGCTGTGCCGGACGAAGTACACTCGATTGAATGTGAAATATGTTCAATCGTGCATACGAGGTCCTACATTATGTATTTATTTATCCATGTATGTGTTTGTGTCATTTCAGATGCCATTTTGGTGATCTCGTTCGAACTCGTTTCTGAACGCTACATGAACGTATGCATTCTGCCTCAGTCCGTTCGAACGCGTTTCAGAACGCTCCTCGAACGCGCATGTATTCTGTTTTACCATGCATCAGGTCTTATCCCGTTCGAACGCATTTTTGAACGCTATATGAACGCGGACATTATGTTTCATTTATGTTCGAACGCGTTTCAGAACGCTACTCGAATGCAAATGTATTCTGTTTTATCATACATCAGGCCTTGTCCCGTTCGAACGTGTTTCCGAATGCTATACGAACACGAACATTCTATTTACCGTTCGAATGTGTTTTCAAACGCTACACGAACGCACATACAGTGTACGGACTTCTTTTCGTCACATCTCATGCATGTTTGCTTCTTTGGTCATTTATTTTGCACTACATGATTAATCATATCATTTCATTATTTATGCTTAGACAATTATCATATATTTATATTTCCGCATTTATCTGCTTAATGTGTTCATGAGATTGTGTGCTTGCCTTTATTTCACTTACTTCTATACATGCAAACTTAGATATAGGTTGTATGAAAACTTAGATATAGGTTACTCTTGCATGTGTATGTTGTGTAGACTTGGTTATATTATTGTGCGAATCCGTTCATTACAAGTGGCATAAGTAAGGGACCATTCTGAACCCAACGGTTTGAGGTCTTCCCTCGCGAGGGGTGAGTGCGGCCTTAAATCATTTCCCACTTCACACTGGGTGGCGACTCCATTTTATTTCTCCGATTTAGTTCCCCGCGGGCTAATCCGTACTCATGACCGGGCCGCGAGCCCGGGACAGCGTCGCCAATTTCTGTGTCCTACAGTCTGACGCCTCCACTGGGGATAGAGAATCGGCCCCGAAATAATGTCCTGTAATGTTTGTGATTTGTGCTTTAGTTAACCGTGTCTACCGTGGGTTGAAAGAGGTTTAATTAAAAGCATTATTAAAGCTAGGTAATGGTTTGGTGTCTTCCTTCATTCACTACCTTTCTATAGCTAAAGGGAAAAGCTGTGAAGGCACCTAGATAATCATTTACCCGAAGCTTACCGTGATGGACTAATTTGGAGGACCTATTGTCTATTCCTGTCACCAAGGCGATAAGAGCCTAAGAGGCTTGGGTATTTAAGAGAGTCTGCTCCACCCCCTTTGGGGAATCTTCAATAAGAAATCCATTTGACAGTCAGTCATGTATCATCACTCGTTGGCACGTACCTTAGCGTATAAAAAATATGCGCTCGCTTGGTCGCTCGAACCCTTGAGTGGGGAGACCTAGTTGTGGGCAATCCTTCGGCAACGAGAGCCTTCGTCTACACCCCCATAAACCCACATATGAACCATAGTTGTATGACCCATATGAGCCACCCTTTTATGCTTGTGTTTGGGACCATCATCATTTGGATTCAGTTGGACTTCTTGTCATGAAATATGAACTTGTTGGGCCATTTAAACTGGGACGAGTTTGTGTCTTATGATAATTAGGCCAAAAGTTTCTAAAATACCGATGGGCCACTTTGTGTTTGGGCCCCCTATCATTTAAAGTTGTTTAGCCACGTTATTGCAAAAGTGTAAACCTGTTAGGCCTTTTGCAACTGGGATAAGTTTGCACCTCGCAATAATATGATTGAATGCTTTAAAATGATAATGGGCCAACTTGTATGAAAACCTTGATGGGCTTAGAAAATCCAAACATGATCCAAGCATGCCAGGAACATGAGTCCGATATCCGCACTGGCTTTCATCCAGAAGGATACGCCTTGTTATGACATATTTGTATGATTTTGGATGCTTCCAAGTTTATCCCCATGACCACGGTCGACGAAAGCCCAATTCATCGTTTCTAGACAATGACATGATCCCATAATCGGCTTAGTCCATGTTGTAAATGGGCAGTCTTTGTCTTTTACCGATGGAAAGGGACAGAAGCAACCAAGGTTCACCCCGTAGCATATGAGAGAATGATTTTGTGTACCCCACATTGGTACATAAAATAAGCCATACCTAGGATATAAATGGACTTACCACGAGTATGGGAGGAATAAAGTAGGAAGGATATATGCTATTTTGATAACCACATACATCTTATATATCTCACGCATCACACGCATACACGCATCATGCTAACTCACAGTTTTAACAGCCATAATAGATATCCGTTGGGTTAGAGAAAAAAGAAGGCTCATTAAAAAAACAGTTAGCAAACATGAGTGAGTCGGATAATGAGGTTTCCCACTTGGACCAATTAGAGACCAACCTCACTAAGATTACTGAATAGTTGCAAGCTTTAGCCACCGCCGTGGCCAGTCTGGCAGTGCCCCGTACAGGGGGAGTAGAAAACAATGAGAATGTCAGGCGTGAGAAGCCTCCAAATGGGGTAAGTGATGAGATCCATATTTTCGATGATGACATGGAAGAGTATGCAATCGGAAAGGTAGCCGGGTCTCAGGCAATATTGCAGCAACTCAGGGATCAAGTAGAGTCAGTTACCCGTAAGCTGAAGGGTAAACATGAAGATTTGTTAGACTACGATGCGATGACTTTTGAGGAGCAGCTGCCCTCTCAGTTCAAGATGCCTGATATAGCCAAGTTCAACGGGAACGGGGATCCGAGGGTCCATCTCCGACAGTATGTTTCTGTGATGAGTTCAGTGGGTCTGTCGAAGCGTCAGGTTCAGAAGATGTTCGGGATGTCACTAGAGGGGGCACTCGTGGTATGGTATCATGGCCTGGAGAGAAAGGTCAAAGATGATTGGAGGACATTAGCAGAAGCCTTTCTAATTCAGTATGTCACAGACTTGGAGATTGACTTGTCGCTCCGTGACTTGGAAAATACCAAGCAGAAGCCGGAAGAGAGCTTCAAGGATTATGTAGATCGCTGGAGAAGCCAGCTCTTGAAAATACAGACTCGGCCCTCGGAAAAAGACCAAATCAAGATGATCATTAAGGGCACCAAGCCCTCTATTTATAACAAGCTGAGGAGGATGACCTCTATGATTGGCGATTTTCGACAGTTGAGGGAGACTGTTATGGACATTGAGGAGGAAGAAGCTGAGAACAGAAAGTTCTATGGCCAGAATAGAAGGACTATTGGGGGGCCTTCAAGGACCATGCCCCATACTGTTGAGGTCACTGCCATAAAAAACAGGCGGTTTTCCAACCTTGGTAAGCCTATTTCAAAGGTGTTTGAAAAGCTGAAGATGCAAGGACTCCTAGAACCTTTAGAGCCTAAACCACTTCCAAACCATGTGCCCCGCAACCTTGACCTAAGCATGTATTGTCACTTTCATTAGAGGAAATGCCACGAAACTGACAACTGCACCCGCCTTAGGCATGAGATCCAAAACCTCATTGACGCCCCTAAAATACCCGATCCAGAAAAAGAACAACCCAATACACACAAAAACCCTCTACCCAACTACCACTATGTTCCACCACCAACCTACATGATTAGCTTCGGCCTACCAGAAAGCCTTTTCCTCCAAAACATCGACCACCGAGCCTTTTACATTGAGATATGGGCGGCAGTAGTAAAGATGAAATGGGGCAGGGGATGGATTCCCGGAAAAAATTTCTTGATCAGTAATAAAGAGAAGAATGAATAGAAAGAGGAAGTGCTACAGTAGGAGAATCTGATGCTCAAGAAACCGAGAAGACAAGGCTGCAGATGACGAAGACATTTATTTTGAATCCAGCATTTATTAGTCATAAAGACATTGTTTTGCTTACTTGTTCGAACCTTTTTGATTTGCGTTATAACATGCGTGACATCAACATATTTGATATTAATTCGACAAATACGTCTAATCTTGGTACATGTGAAAACCCCGAGGGGACTTCAATTACGAGTAAAAAGCGGAAAAGAATTGACAGAAGAAAATTGTAGGCAAGCATGGGGGCGACTAAAGGCATTAATAGGCGAAAGGCGCCTAAGAAGCACAATGAAGGCCTAATCCATCAGAATAGGGAATGCATCCATGCATACATGCATACACATCATATACATGCAATTCGTGTTTTTGTGTTCGCAAGTTTTGAAGAAAAAAAGGAAAAAGTGGCAAAGACGAGCAACTCAGGAACGGTTCAGAAATGAACCATCACAACTCAGGAACGGTTCAAAAATGAGCCATCTCAACTCAGTAACGGTTCAAAAATGAGCCATCTCAACTCAGGAACGGTTCAAAATGAACCATCACAACTCAGGAACGGTTCAAAAATGAACCATCTCAATACAGTAACGGTTCGGAAATGAGCCACCTCACATCAGTAACGGTTCGGAAATGAGCCACCTCACATCAGTAACGGTTCGGAAATGGACCATCATCTCAACAAGTAACGGTTTGGAAATGGACCACAATCTCAACTCAGTAACGGTTCGGAAATGTGCCACCTCACATCAGTAACGGTTCGGAAATGAGCCACCTACATCAGTAACAGTTCAGAAATGAGCCACCTCACATCAGTAACGGTTCAGAAATGGACCATCATCTCAACAAGTAACGGTTCAGAAATGGACCACAATCTCAACTCAGTAACGGTTCAGAAATGAGCCACCTTATATCAGTAACGGTTCGGAAATGAGCCACCTCACATCAGTAACGGTTCGAAAATGGACCATCATCTCAACAAGTAACGGTTCAGAAATGGACCACAATCTCAACTCAGTAACGTTTCGGAAATAGACCACCACCACATCAGTAAGGGTTCAGAAATGAACCACCTATCAAGTAACGGTTCGGAAATGGACCACCTCACATCAGTAACGGTTCGGAAATGGACCACAATCTCAACTCAGTAACGGTTCAGAAATGGACCACCATCACATCAGTAACGGTTCAGAAATGAACCATCATCTCACATTAGTAACGGTTCAGAAATGAACCATCATCTTACATCAACTCAGTTCGCAGCACCTCGCCACCATCAACTCGGTTTGAAGTATCTCAGAACAACAATTAAGTCAGGCAACAACTAGCAAGCCAGGTAAGTAAAAATGCATGCATGACTTTGATAGGATTGTCACTGTCACACACTGCACAAGTCCCATCAAATTGGGGGCGACTGTAGACACTTGTATTTTTGCATGAAGCCCAATGATGAGCCTCGTATGGAGGCACTACCCGATAAGTTGCGGAAGTCGCGGGAAACGGATGTCGGAAGGGAAAAATTTTAAAATAAATACATTAACAAATTTAATTCGTTTGTTTGGCCTCAGATTCGCCCTATTAATCTGTCTTAAAATTTAAGCCTCGGCCCAAAACCCTCGCACCCATCCAAAGCCCGTTTCGCCCAAGCCCAATCCAAAAATAATTAAAACATTTAAAACACATGTCACAAATTAAATCAAATCAAATTAAATTAAATCAAATCAATTAAATTAAATTAAATCAAATCCAATTAAAATCAAAATAATCCCCCTTCCTAAATAAAATAAATCACCTACCAATTTAAATATATTCCCCCACTAAAATTACACAAATTTGTTTCCCTTTATAAATTAATTAAATACACACATAATGGCTTGATTTGTTTCCTTGTTTTGAAACCCATACACCACTATAAAATAAAACACAAACTAAAACCCAAGGGAGCTCATTCACCACATTCACGCCCTAGCTCTCTTCCCTTTTTCTCTCATTCTTCTCTCCACTCACAACTCTCGTCCTCTCTCTCATTAATAACAAAAAACCCAAATAAACCCATCTCACAACACCTCACGCCACTCACGTAAACACACAATTCACTGACACAAAGAACCCTAAAACATGGCCAGCTCTTTTAAAGCGTAGCACTCACCACCTTGTCACGCTGCCATCAAAGCCAACAAATATGTACATAAACAAACCAGCAAACCCTCTACTGAATGTGAAAAGCAGCGCCCACTTGTCACATGAACACAAATACAACAAGCCAAGCCACCCACGTTCACGTTCAAAACATTCGCAAACAGCCCTAACACATTCTCATCATTCACTCGACAAAACAAATAATATGAACCCTAAACAACCCTATCCATTGCTGAAAACTGCATCCCCAAAAACCTCCACTTACCGTGAAACACAGCCAAGAAACCAGCCCTATATTACCGTGAAACACATCCAAGAAACCAGCCCTATATTGCTGTGAACAATCTGGCCCCAAAATATCCGTAAAAAGCCCTGAAATCATTGAACAAATCACCCCAAAATAGTAGCCTTAAACACCAAAAATAATACCCCAAAACAATCCACAAAACCAACCAAACAACGAGCAAAACAACAAGCAAAACAGTGAGTGAAACAGTAAGGAAAAATAGTAGAAAAACAGTGAAGAAAATAGCGGAAACGGCAGTCCAAAACAGTGGCAAACCAGAAAATAACGGTGCATTAACCCTTCCGGCGAAGTCCCAACGCACTCCCGAGAAGCGACTTAAAAGGTAAGACCTGAGGGCCCCATTTGTTATATTTTATTTTGTTATCACGAACACGGCATGCTTGGTTGGACGTGGAATATGTCAAACCCGGCATGCGAAGTCCTACATTAAAAATGGCCAACCTATTGGTCACATTACTTTACTATTCCGCATTTATTTCAGTCATTTATCTTTCTTTAATATTTCGCGCTTAGCTTACTATTTATCGCTTCCATTATTTATTGTTATTTCATCATATGCATTATTATATTTCACGTCTATTTTTATTTGCATTGTGTTAATAATTGCATGCTATCTCTTGCAGTATATCGGATGGAAACCCATACGTAAATTCCGTAGCCGAATCCGAATGGACGGTAGTGCGGTCTGTACTTGGGATACAACTCTACGTACCGCTTGAGAAACTTTCAAGCACATATTACATTTTGGTATTTATTTTGTTCCGCTATTTATTTTTGATGTGTTGTTTCTTTAGTCATGCATTGATAATTTAATGCGCATAGGCTAACTAGGGTGGATTAAAGGTCCTATATTCGAGAGAAATGCCTAAAGGCTACCTTTACCACGATGTTTTACCGCGCATTTTATTATGTCATTTACCCTTTACATATCATTGCTTTATTTATACATACATTGCATTCTAGTGCGCATGGGCAAACTAGGGTCGATTAAAGGTCCTCTATTCGAGGGAAATACCTAAAGGCTACCTTTACCACGATGTTTTGCCGCGCCGGATGAAGTACACTCGATTGAATGTGAAATATGTTCAATCGTGCATACGAGGTCCTACATTATGTATTTGTTTATCCATGTATGTGTTTGTGTCATTTCAGATGCCATTTTGGTGATCTCGTTCGAACGCGTTTCCGAACACTACACGAACGTATGCATTCTGCCTCAGTCCGTTAGAACGCGTTTCAAAATGCTACTCGAATGCGCATGTATTCTGTTTTACCATGCATGAGGTCTTATCCCGTTCGAACTCGTTTCTGAATGCTATATGAACGCAGACATTCTATTTCATTTACGTTCGAACGCATTTCATAACGCTACTCGAACGCGCACGTATTCTATTTTATCATGCATCAGGCCTTGTCCCGTTCGAACGTGTTTCCGAACGCTATACGAACGCAAACATTATGTTTACCGTTCGAACGCGTTTTCAAACGCTACACGAATGCACATACAGTGTACGAACTCATTTTCGTCACATCTCATGCATGTTTGCTTCTTTGGTCATTTCTTTTGCACTACATGATTAATCATATCATTTCATTATTTACGCTTAGACAATTATCATTTATTTATATTTCCACATTTATCTGCTTAATGTGTTCATGAGATTGTGTGCTTGCCTTTATTTCACTTACTTCTATGCATGCAAACTTAGATATAGATTGTATGCAAACTTAGATATAGGTTACTCTTGCATGTGTATGTTGTGTAGACTTGGTTATATTATTGCGCGAATCCGTTCATTACAAGTGGCATAAGTAAGGGACCATTCCGAACCCAACGGTTTGAGGTCTTCCCTCGCGAGGGGGTGAGTGCGGCCTTAAATCATTTCCCAGTTCACACTAGGTGGCGACTCCATTTTATTTCTCCGGTTTAGTTCGCCACAGGCTAATCCATACTCCCGACTGGGCCGTGAGCCCAGGACATAGTCGCAGATTTCTGTGTCCTACACCCGTGTAATAAAATTGTTTTATTACTTGGTGTGTAACATCATATGTTTACAATTGTAGAAAAGACTTGACTTATTGAAGTCAAATGTGAGAGTGATAAACTATAATGGAACTACATAATTAATTAGATGAAAAGACCCTTAGTCAACTTCCATATAAGTCCAATAGGATGTCAGAATCATTTGCGAAGTATTTGATACTTATTGGTTCTGCTGTTTTCTTATCGAAAAAAATTATCCTATAACTTATAGTGGGAGCGATATTTGATATCGATTTTAGAAATTAGCATTAAACAATAGATCTAAGATTGTTCGTAGCTTACTACGATCAAGTTTTTTTAACTTGATTGAGCTTTCGTTATGAATCCTTCATAAAATGTGCAAATTATTTGCACAGCAAAAGCAAAGTGAGCTTGTTAAAGGTTTGACCTTTATAGTATGACAGTAAGAAAAGTTATATTCAATGATCTATTGTAGATTTCGAGAAAACTTGTCTCTAGTCGCATTAATTGAATAATTAAAGATCTATTGATTAATGTTGATATTAAACTATGTATTTTGGTTAAAGAATACAAAGTGACGTTCCTGAATGGTTTCTTCGAATGAGAGATCCATTGTGATTTGTTTGAAGAGTTCATTCTAGAATGGCCATAGAGTTTGTATTCTGCTAAGATCACAGTTTGATATACTAACTTATTGAGCCTATTGTAGACTCAAATAAGCTTTCCGGAAATCAGTATTTTCTAATTTTGATACAGTCAGATTGTCTGATTTTATCAAAGCATAGAGAATACATATATGATAGTAGGGTCAGTAGGAGCGTACAAATTTCGTTCTAGTGTTATATATCCTAACGAAATTATCATTATTAATGTAATAATGAAATGTTTGTGAGGTAAAAGGTTTACCTAACTCTTATTTTCTCCGTGAAAGCAGTGGGAGTAGTCTCCATTATATTCGATATAAAGTTTCATATATGATATCAAACAAGAGACTTGTGAGAAACTCTCATTAGTCGTACATTAGATATGATCTTATAAAAGACACATCAAGACTATCTGTATGACAGTTAGTATAAATGTTTGATAGTTATTGTGTCTCTTATATATAGTATTTATCTTTCGTAAATGATGATTCCTTTGTCGAAAGAGAAATTGATTAGAATGTCTAATCAATCTTATGTATTATAGGATGATGGCATAATGAATACTATATTATGTACGATTAAAGATATCAATTTAATTGTAATTGTTACGAGTTATTTTGATATGCTGTAGACCATATGATATGTCTTGAAACATGTTCTTTGTTATCTTTGAGATATTAAGAATAAGTTTCCTATTCATGGAGAATATAATCTGCAACCATTAGGGTCAATTAGTTTTGAGTCTAATTATGACGTTAGATGGTCTACGTCATATAAAGTCAGAAAAAATGCAGTGGGAGTGTCACCGTTGATTCTACTGAATTGGTGGAATTAGTTACAACTTATGAAATATTGACTTATGAAGTTGCATAGTGACCTTAAAGATTAGAAGTTTTGATATTAGTGTTGTGCTTGCGGCTGTCTCATAGTATTTTGGATTTGATCTTTAAATACATAGACAAGTTAATAGCTATAACACAATATTGATATTGCATCTGAGTCATATTGATGTAGAACTTGGGTTCTACAAAATATGAATGATGCTGGTTAAGGAAAATAATTGGGTTTGTTAGACAGACTCAATTTGTAATAGCGGACTTACTTGTTGTTGCCTACCTCTTGAGTGCTAGATGAGCTCTTGAGGGCCATGAGTATGTGATACACATTGAGATGTGTATATGATACCGTGTATTGGCACTAGAGAAGTGGGAGAAATTGTTGTATGGTTGGTGCTCAGAGTGCCAATTTGGATTGTATTTATGTCTGATTCATAAATACGAACAATTCATTTTTCCATAATATTACTTATTTAATGGTAGCACCTCTTGTTTTTTATACATATATTCGATCTAATTGCGATTAGATATCTAATTATGATTAGATTGAAACTAAATCTGATTTAGTGATACGTGTATATTAGACAAAGACCCTATGATTTACAATGTAGTGCACAATTACAATGTAGTTTGTAATTGACATTGGGAAGTGTCATTATAAGTTGTATATCCTTAAATAAAGTTCCTGGTCAAGATTTAATAAACATGTCGGTTAGTAAAATTCGTTGAGACCAGTACATGTCGTATATCGTGACTTGGTCCGATGGTTTATCCCACTTAGTCCGATGGTTTATCCCAAAGAACCATGAGTCTCGGGAGACTCGTATAGACATGTAGGTGTATATTTGATAAACACTGAACGACTTACTAAAGATTTCCTAATATATGGTACACCAATGTCAATAAGAATCTTCTCGAGTTGAGCGAGCATAGTGGTCCTTTGACTTGAGATACCACAGTGGATATATGAGTTATCCTCCACACTTTGATGGCAGTCACGTCACCGATCTATTAGATCAGACCTCCGCCTGTTCGTTGGGTGTGGACTGATGCTCATGATATCAGTGTATCGTATCAAGATAGAATCTGTCAGTCTTGTGTGCAGGGCATATGTATCCTGCACGTGTTTGCGATCTAGTAATCCATGGCCGTGGTTTAACTTCGGAAATCAGTTCCGAGTGTTATTTAGAGATCATAAATTTAAAAGTCGACTATATTATACCAAACGGATTTGAGGTTCTTATCTATATCCCATGTATAATATGGATAGCCTATGACGGATGGATTATACGTATGCAATGACCTCGACTTGCATAGTTTAGCGAGATTATCCGTGGTCGTCATAATTCATGAGTGGGTGAATTATGGATACGAAATTGAATTCGTGACGGATAAACCTAAACTTAGAGAGTCCCACAATATGAAGTGAACTCGTTGAGCACTTGGGCAACGCTTTATGAATAATACAGATTATTCATAATACTTCACCGGATTAAATGAGTTCACTCGAATCGTTTAAACGGTTAAACAAAAACACATGCATATGGGCATTTTTGGTCAATCGTAATTATTGTGTATTTATATCTGATATATAATTTGATTAGATACACATTAATTAATTGTCAAATGAGATTTTGACACATGTCATTTATATATGTATTTGTTATTTAATGTAAATAAAAAATACATATAATAATAATTATATTAATTAATTATTTAGATATTTAAATGTTAAATATTTGGATAATTAAATAATATACTTTTTCATAATTGTTATGAAAAATGTTTGATTATTATTGGTTACAAATGGCATGATTTTATTAAGCTTTAAGTGTGCAAATTTGATTTGTCAAATTAAAGCTTATTATATTTAATTGAATTAAATTGGAAAAAATGACAATAATGCCCTTAAAAGTCGGTTTTGCTTCTTTTATTTTGAAAAATTTTATTTTCTTCATTTTGGACAAGCCATGGCCGAAAGTTTACTCTCCAAAATACACCTCCAAATTACTTGATGATTCAAGGAAAGAAAATCAAGAAAAAAAGATAAGGAATCAAGAGAATTAAAGGTAATTCTTTATATCCCTAAGCTTAGAAATTATGTTTCTTATTTCTTGATGATCTAGTGAGATCCTAGGGTTTCTTCTTTTCTATAAATTTGGGGCTTTATGGTTTGGAGGATGATTGGAAGGCCTTGTGCATGTGTGAAGTTGTTTTGGATGATATTATTGTAATATTGATTCAATTTGATCATTTGATGATATGTTGCCATTCTAGAGTGTTATGACCACTCTTGTAATGCCTAAAATTGTTCTTGGGTGCTTCATTTGTGGTGACTTTGGTTGGTGTTAAGATTAATTAGATTAATGTTGAAAAAGTTGGATTAAAGCGTGAAAAATTGATAATTTTTGTTACAAAATCAGATCTGGAAAAACTGGGTTGTTTGCGATGAAAATGATGTCATTTGAATGTATTGGATGTATTTTGGGTGTTAGAACAATTTTCGGAAATTGTTTCGGAGTTGAAATAATCGAAAACGACGAAAAACGGCGTTACCGGGTGACTTTTGGGCCAATCGGGTGACGGCTGCCCAAACAGTGAATTTGTCACTGTTCGGGTAGCCCATGAACTGCCCTAATACTATTGGGGCTGACCTGGGCAGCCCTCATGTGTGTTGGGTGGTCGGTTCGGTCAAAAACGCGTTTTATGCCATTTTGCGGAAAAATATTTTCATAAAAATTTCGCGACGTTTCTTAGTTATTTACATAAAAATTTCGCGACGTTTCTTAGTTATTTATGTCGTTATTTGATATCGAATAAATAAGTTTAGGTAAAATATGAATAAATTGTTCATATTTGATATTGAATAATTTATTCGGTAATTTTAAAAGTTTTAAAATTACGATTTCGCCCGAACAGCGCTTCTGCCGCGCCCCGCGCCCAAAACCCTAACATGGTCTCCACTTGTCGGCGCGTGCGGTGTCCTCGGATCTCCGTTTGATCGCCGGAAAATACCACCGAACTCGTCTCGACGTGAACTAGCTGATGGTATACTCAAAATTGATTTTTGACAACTTTCGTCGGAACCGGTTTTTTGAACTGAAGCTCTGTTTCTGAGTTTCGGGATCCCTCCATATAACCTTAGCTCCTGATACCACTTGTTGTGATTCTCTGATCACTCTAGAATGTATTTAAGGAAAAACCGAATGCTTTTCTATTACTCACAAGAATAGAGTACAAAAGTGTTTAAACTTTACAAAGCAAAAAAAACCTCACTACACTCTCTATACACAAACTTTGGGATTCTGGGAAACATTTACATACTGAAAAGCTCTCTATTTATAGGGCCAAAACGTGTGCTACAGTGCCACACGTTTTGGCCCGCTCAAGGATCACTGGCCAAGTTGGCCAACTTGAAGTTTCCCACCGAAAGTTGGTTTGGAGGTATCTCATGGATGCATGATAGTTTCTGGTTGATGATGCTTGCTGGATTACAGCTTGCTGAGTGAAGCTTCTATGCATGCTGGTTCTCACATGTGTTGCATGCTTGCTTGCTTGCTTTTGAGCATGGGGATTCTTTCTGTTGATAATGTTGTGGTTTCGGACATATACAGAAGTCTATAATGTTGTCAAAAGTGGTAACAACAGTGATATGCTGATTTGATTCTCGAAAGAAATTAGAAAATTTTCAAGTTATTATCAGGGTAACAAAGCCTATTATTTAAAGTGTGATGAAATCTGGCAGTGGTTTATTTATCTCGAAATAATATCTAAGATTCTGCTTTACTTTGATGAATGCTTATTTGTTTATTTTGGAATCGTACCTAATATTCTGCTTTATGTTCAATGTGTAGAAGCCTATTGATTGTATGGGGGATGTAGATTTTGTTATATGAATTAATTAAGAATAAAGAGAGGACTTTGGTTGTTGTTGTTGTTGCCCTTATGAGGTTATTTAATTTTGATGTGTTTAGTGATTTGGCCTTATTCAACAGAACTCGTTTCAGAGATTGTTGCACAAACAGGATGGAACCAGAGCCGCTGTTGCTGGCATAAACATTTCTTTTTATGTTGAAAGTTGAAACAGATGTTGGATCTTTAATCAGGTAATTAAAATTCAAAATAAGTAAATTCACTCGATCCTGAAAGACTGGGAAGTGGCAAGATGAACGGTCATTGATGAAGAGTCATGATTTGAAACGAAACATCCCTCTTTAAGAAATCGACTTACTCATCCAACATCTGACCAGCCATATTTCATTAAACACACTTAATTAATTCAAGTTACATTCTGCATTTCCACTTGTCTTCTTCAGCTGGGATGAACTGGCATTTGACAACCTTTCCTGTATAGCCTTTGAATTGGCTTGCATTTAACGTACATTTCATACATGAGCCATGCATTAGGTTTAATTTACTGTCAATGTTTTTCAAGGATGTATTGAAGTCTACAATTAGAGCGAGAGCTTGCACTCAAAGTCGAAGATGTTTGGAATGTACAAGATTTACCCGCATACAATCTGTTGCATGGATGATCACACTGTTGATATTCATTTGTGAAATGAAACATCAGTTGTAGTAAAGTTGCTGCCATTGCCAATATATGTAACATTTGCAAATTATAATTTATTGAAATAATTTGGTTCCACTGACAAACATTTTAATTACTTTTTTAAAATTATAAAAACCCGATGCCCTTGTAGTTGTAGACTATTGATGTGATTCAATATAAGTATTACCCAGTCTTATCTTTTTTTTTTACTCTTACAAAAAGATTGTTTTCGCATAAAATCTCAGGTACTAGCCATTCTAGAAGCATTAATTTTGCGGAGGCCCAACTGAAATTTTATTTTACAATTATTTAAAGGCTTAGCTGAGTGGGTTTATCAGCAAATCAGAGTGATGTAGCGAAAGCGTAATGGGCCCATAACCCACTGGTCCCAAGATCGAAACCTGACTCTGATAAAGAGTAGCTTCCTAAATATTTTTTGTTGTTTTAATTCATTAAAATAATTCAGTCCACAACTTATTCTAAAATATCAAAACGCAAATATAAATATTTTTGACAATCAAATCAACACATTCAATCCTTGAAAAGGCCTTTTTTTTTTCTTTTTTTTTTTTTTTTGTAATTCTCGACAAATTTAATTCAGTCGACAACTTATTGTAAATTATGGAAACGCAAAATAATTTTTTTTTGACAACAAAAACAACTCATCCAATCCTTAAAACAAAAGAAAGATTAAGATAGCATTTGTTTTTTTTCCCGCTTGAATTCTGAATAGGTACGGACTTAGTCACTTAGGTCTAAATACGCAAATGTTGTTTTTCTCCATCTTTTATTCTTTTTGTTTTTAATTATGCCAATCCAACAAAAACACAAATGGATAGACAAGTGACAAGCAATCAGCCAGATATTCAAGTCATTCATGAACTATCAAATGTGATTACTCTCAAATATAAAAATATCGAAATAATAAAATAACCTAGTGAGTTCGGGGTCGATCCACAAGAAACATATTTAATAGGATAAAATAAAAATTCAGCTAATAATATAAAAATAATAAAATAAGTTCGAATCTATTACAATCATCTGAAACAAAAAGTTACATCTTTTACACTTCATCACGAATAAGCATATTTAAAATATCATCAAATCAGTAAGTTAAATAAGCTTTCTTTAATTCCGATAACCTTACGATAACTTAACATCCGTGACCTACAAGTATTCACACCTATCAGTTCAGAAACCATAACTCACTTCTTTGACAATCACGCAAGTCCAATTTCAGAATTCTTACTTGGAGACATTTATGATACCAGAAACCTACAAACACATCCAGTCCTTTACACAATTATACATACATACACTTACAAACTTAGTAAACACAATTTATAACATTTTATACTCACATTGGTTGTCAGATTGTTCATTTCACAGAAACAAATACAATCCAGACATATCACGGTTTTCTATCATATACACACATACACTCAGACATACATACAATCATCGTATAACCGATAGCGAAACATATATAACCTTCAATACATCAAATAACACATAACCAAACCAAATCATACATACACACATGTGCACATATCACGTAACACAAACACATCACACAATTGCCAATACATAGACACATACATGATAAACACAATGACTCATAATCCAAATACTCGTATACATACATATATATAGAACATATGAATATACACATCACTACAGATTCGGAAACCACACCTTATAACATTCCTCACATATTTTACTTAACGATCAAATATATTCAGACACATGCATACTCTCAATCACGAATCTTTACAATTTGGTAAGAACATAAGTTATACCAATCTCTTTTAACGCTTAACCTACCTAAACCTTATACAAACAAATTGCATGTATCATTCAATAACGAACATATTCAAATATTATAACTTATTTCATTTACCGATCCTATAATTACATAATATATATATCCGATCATTATATACATATACATATACATACTATTACAGGTTCATACACTTACATACATAAACATACACATATGGACATTAAATTCATTAATTATCTCATTTCATATTTTAGCAATAAAAAAAATCCAAACACGTGGTTGGTTAACTTAAACTATACATGATCTCTATAAAGATGGATATTGTAGGGGTTTTTAGGGGGTATTATCGGGTAACACAGCGGAACGCGAAAAATAAAATTTTTTCGATTTCAATAATTTTTCGTGGGTAATTAAAATAAACTAATTTATTCTAATTACTTAATACTCAAAAATTCATTTTTTTTTATCCAAAATCCAAAATTTTCCCTTAATTACCATGAAACCCCAAAGGTTTGCATTTTGATCATTTTAGTCCTAATTTGTCAAATATAAATTTAAGTGATTTCAAATCACTACCAAAATGATTTATACATGTCACATACATCAAAATATAACTCACAACAAAAATTTCCAATTTTCTTCAAATTGCCGAATGTACCCATTATTTTCAACTTTGATCATTTTGATCCAATTTTGTCAAAACAAACTTAAATGATTTCCAATCAATTCCAAAATAATTTGTATATCTTATATACATCGTAATACAATACATATATGAAAAGCCCCAATTTTGGTTTAGGTTAAGAATCCTAATTTCTCAAATTAACCAAATCCAACACTTTAATCTAATCTCTATAACACCAAAAAAGTCTCACCATTTTGAAACAACTCAAGAACAATTATAGATCATCAATGAGTAGCCTAACAACTCTAGAATGACAACAAGATCATCAAATGATCACAAGTGTGCTTATACACCATTTACAAGCATACTTTATAAACATACATGCATACATCTTTCATTCATGCTTCCAACCATCTTATTACAAAACTAAAAGAGTAGAGAAACAACCAGACATCACATGTTGTAGCAAGAACACTAGAAATATTTTTCTAGTTAGAGAAAAGTTGAAAAAACTTACAAATCCTTAAGCTTTTTTCGATTTCTTACTTTGTTATTCACTTTTTTCTCTCAACCTTTCTTTTATAATTTGGAGGCTTAACACTTTTGTGTGAAGCAAATGAAAAAAATATAAACCTTATATATCATTAGGGTTGGTCGAATTTGGCTTAAGAAAAAGGAAAATATATTTTCAATTTTCAAACCAAAAATAAAGAAGTTAAATGCCATTTTAACACCTTTAACATAAATGTAAAAGTCAAACATTTACACTTAAGATATTTCCTAACATAGTATCAACATAGATATTTATATTTTTAATTACTTTAATTATTTAATAATTAAATAATTATTTAAATATAAATATCCAAATATATGTACTATATTTACTTTAAATAATCTAAATATACATATCAATGATATATGACAAATATCATAATTTAACAATTAATTAATGTGTATTTAATAAAATCATATATTAAATATAAATACTCATTAATTAGGAAATGACCAAAAGGTCCATATGCATGTATCTTTCGTTTAACCGTTAAACGATTTATAAATAATCAATATTATTCATAAAAATTGCCTTAGTGCTCTACAAGTATATTTCATTAGTGAGACTCTCTAGGTTCAGGTATATCCGTCACGAAATCTAATTTCGTGTCCATAATCTACCCATCCGTAAATTATGACGACCACAGATAAACTCGTTGCACCATACAGGTCGAGGTCATTGCATACATATAATCCCTCCCACACATGTATCCTGATTATTCCAGAAATATAGATATAAACGTCAAATCTCTAAAAATATAATCACATCGACGTTTCTATTAGCAATCTCTTAATAACACTTAGAACTAATTTCTACAGTGTACCACAGGCCCATGGATTTAACAAATTACTAATTCCACATTGAATACCTATGCTCTGTACACAGAGCTGACTAATTATATCTTGACACAAACAAGATATCTTGAGGATTAGTTCACACCCAACGAACATGCGGAGGTCTCAACTAAATAGGTCGATGACGTGACTTCCATCAAAGTGTGGAGGATATCTCATATATCCACAGTGGTATCTCAAGTCAAATAATCACTATGCTACTCAACCCGAGAAGATTCTTATTGACGTTGGTGTAGCATCTATTAAGAATTTTTGGTGAGTCGTTTAATGTTTATCTGATATAAATACCTACATGTTTATACGAGTCTCCGAGACTCATGGTTCATTGAGAATCAACCATTGAAATTCAAGATTCCAATATACAACATGTACTGGTGTCAGCGGGTTTACTTACTGACCAAGTAATGTAAATCTTGACCAGGAACTGTTAAAGAAATGATACTGTTATGATATAACTCAATGTCGGTTGCAACACTTTTGCAACTGTATCATAACTAATCATTCGAAGATCAATTACGTCTTTACCATGAATAAAAAGATGTTATATTATAGAAACTGTTTATTTTATTCATAATAAAATATTTATATAGTATTTACAGGGAAATACATAAGAAATTGACGCTCCGAGCACTAACCCTAACAGATACAACTATGCCCACATATATATCTGACCTTTGTACTTATCGTATTCATAAACAAACAAACCAACTTATCTAAATCTCCGTTCCTAAACCACCTCTTAATTATCCTCGTGTTATCCTAAAAATTTCAAACATCTCTAAACCTTTCATACACCATTTTCTTCCAATCATCATATGCGAAATCAAATATCCATAGCTACACCTATATGTCAAACCCACAACTTGAGTCCCATTCCGTGCCTTTTAAAAGAATCACATACACATATACCTATCACTATATCTATTTAAAACACGAATCAAAAAATCAAGGACTCATCCCTTAGGTTACCTACATGGCTTCGCAAGCACTTCTGGTCATAGTCATATCTATCAAAACAGGTGACAGAAACAGTCAGAACCGTTGATATACTGAAATTCTTGACTCAACCATACACACTTCTGGATCTTCCCGAAACACCCAAAATAAGTTCGTTTTCAACGATTTTAGTTTCATTGATCTTAAAACATCAAAAATTTATAGATCTATCAAATCAGATTCATTTTTTGGCCTAAAAACCGAAAATCATACTTAAAGTAGTAAAAAGTTACAAATAGATCCGGAAAATTTTGGTTCTTTCTAGTATCTCCCAAAACCAGTCAAATATATCTAATACATCATAACATATCATTCCAGGACTATCAGATAACTTAAATTCTCAAATTACGTGCTTTCGTAAAATCTTCCGTAAAACTTCCGATAACGCTACGGAAGGTTTATGGACCCTCCAAAACTTTTTGGATTCATCCAAAAATTATCATATCATAATATTTAACTCATATCTGATATTACATTTAGCAAAACATTATCACACGCGAAATATATTTTTATCGGAAACTTGCATAATCTATCGGATCGATCCAATTCGTTCCGTTTTCACTCAGATTCTACCATAAACACATATTCAATATACTCAAGCCCAAACAATTCAATTTATATCATTATGCTACTCTATAAAGCTACTGAAAATATCCGAACATTTAACGACAAACTTGAAATTAGCGGATTTTTATTGGGAGGTCTTACTGAGATTTTGAGGGCATATACAAACTCCCAACGATCCCACGAACGCGCTGGAATCGATAAAATTTCAATTGAAGCTACTGTTCATTCAGTGCTACCATACATTGTTTATTTCTTCCTTATCTTATGTGCAACCGTGCACAGATCGAAAAAATCGTCATAGTCACCTTGTAGTACTCTCTGAGGGCTTCGATTTGGTAAATAGTTTGGCCTGAAAATTCGAAGGAATGAACCAGATTGGATCAAAACAAGTCACGACTTCCCCACGCGATTCCAACCTCACACGCCTCCATAGCTCGATCGGCGGCCACCAGTAGCTCCCTATTGGCCAGATGATCCTTGCGTCACTGTCGCGCCTCGTCGGAGACGCCCCCACCGGCCGACGCTGCTCCCTTTCTCTTTCACGAGTGGGAGAGGTGCTGAAAAGTAAGTGTTTGAGTTATTGTTGGGCTATTGTGAAATTAACTAAAAATTCTGACTTTATTAACAAACTTCCTGAAAATTGCACAAAGGTCCATGTGCGAAATTACAATTTGGTCCTTAATATGGGCTGATTTGATTTTCAAAAAAATTGAGGTCATTCTGCTTAAAATTTTAAAATGTTCTCAACATGAACATTTTGCGTCTCAAGAATCACCTTAATCAAAGTTTGTTTGCTATTTTTATAGTCGAAACATCAAAACTTCCTCTGAATCTAAAATCGCGTAACCAATTCTTTCGAATTTCATGATTTCCAATCCAATGAGATTCCAATTTAAATTGTACGATATATTATTTCACACTTAAACTCTTATTTCTCAACATCGTCTCATTCCGAGACTGAAATTTCGATCCAATGGCCTTCTGAAACTTTTCCGAAATTTTGGGATATTACACAGACTTTTTCGGCACAACTTGTTGAGAACTTACCCACTTACTATCGGAGATAGGGTAGATAATGCCTACATCAAGAAGTTTAAGGACTTCTATTTTTACCACTTCTTTCATGTGGATGTTTTATCTGTTTTTTGGGGTTGACGATATGTCATGCTATTATCTTCTAAATGTATTTTGTATATGCATGTCAAAAGATTAATGCATATTATATCTTTTAAAGTCCATCGAATTTCTGATTTATGTTCTTTCAACACATTTATCAACTTACATTCTTAATCGTTTGTAAAGGAGGAAGAATTTACCATAGGGTAAGTTTGTTCATCTCCAAGAAATACATACTTTAATCCTTCTGACAAAGTCTTTAATTCCAACTTAGGTGTTTCCTCTTGTTTCTCTTCTTCAAGTGTTCTTAATTCCTCAAAATTTTATTTCTCTCCATAGTCTTCTAATACCAATGTAGAATCAAGTAAATAAAAATCGTTAGAAATATCCAAATCCAATTGCATACTTGATTCAATAAAAATTAGTTGTGCAGATTTCTATATGGTCAGATTCACTCCCCTAAATATGTTCCTCCAAAATTGGTTCAATTAAATCCATGCTCTCATTTTCATTGTCTTCATCATATGGTTGTTTGCACATGTTAAAAACATTTAGCTCCAACGTCATATTGCCAAATGACATTTTCATGATTCCATTCCTATAATTAATTAAAGCATTAGTTTTTGCTAAAAATAGACGAACCAAGTATTACAATAATTGGCTTGTAACTGTCTATTACAGTTTATGTTTCTAAAATAATAAAATCCACATGATATGTGAATTTATCAACTTGTAATAATACATCTTCCATAATTCCTTTCGGTATCTTAACTGATCTATCGTCGAGTAAAAGATAGTTGAAGTTGGTTTTAACTCGTCAATATTAAGTTGTTGGTAAACCAAAAATGGAAACAAATTAACACTACCTCCAAGATCAAGTAATGCATGTTTAATTCTATGATTTCCAATAATACAAGAAATAGTAGGACGACCAGAGTATTTTTATTTCAATGCATTATCGATCGAGAGAATGGAACTTACTTATTCACCTAGAAAAGCTTTCTTTCTTACCTGATGTTTTCTTTTAACGTGTACAAGTCTTCCAAAAATTTGGCATAAGATGGTACCCGTTTGATGACATCAAACAAATATATTGACCTTCACATGTTTGAATATTTCATATATTTCTGGGGAATTTTTCAATCTTTTTATTCTTAATGCTTGAGGAAATGAAAGTATAAGTGAAAATTTATTATTCTCAGTGATAGGTATTAGTTCATCAACATTTTCCTTACCCTCCGAAGCTGACTCATTTTCAACTTCACGAGGTTCACGAATGAGTCTTTGGATGCATTTACCACTACGAAGAGTAATAATTGATTTAACTTAGTCTATGTGTTGACTACCAGAACTACCATTGTAGCAGTTTTGATGACTCTTGAGGTTTGGTTGGGATTATGTAGGAAACTTTCATTTCTCATGAATGGTTATTGCAGATGTGATTTTGGCAAAGATATCTTTCATATCACTCAATGTTTGCACATTTTGGTTATTAATGGATTATTGTTTCTCAATGAATTCATGCAAGGTATCCTCAAGGGTTTTCCTAGGTGGTGGGACTTATGGTGCACAGTTTAGAGAATTTTTGAAATTCTGGTGTACCTGAGGAGTTTATTGCTATGATTGTACTTGGTTATCATTCCTCCAATTGAAGTTTGGATGGTTTCTCCAACCAGAATTGTAGGTTGTGGGATATAGGTTTGGATTTGGTCTTTTAAAAGTGTTTATGGAACTGACTTGGTCATGGAGATATTCTTGCAAAGCTGACAATGTTGGACAAATTTGTGTGACATGTTCATTTGAATTACAGATTTGACATGTAACTTCTTGAATTGACTTGACATGACCACTCTTCCTCATTTATAATGCCTCAACTTTTTTTAACTAAAGATGCATATTCAGCAGAAATATCATGGTCTTTCCTAAGGTTAAACATGTGATAAGTGTGGTTTATACCCACCTATTACGGTATTTTTAGCTTACTGTTTTGTTATATTTCGAGATATTTAAATGTTATTTATAGTTTATTTCATGTTTTATTTGTAGGAGCATTAATACATGGATCCTGGAATATTTACAAGTATCTTGGGAACTTTTGGGAAGACAGAACGAGTACAGGAGCATAAGGCGCCATGGCGCTACCATCCCATACAATTTCCAGAGGGATGGGCGCCATGGCGCCCATCAATTACAAGTAAGTGGTGCCATGGCACCACTTAAATAAAGGAAGTGGGCGCCATGGTGCCACTTACCTAAAGTAAATGGCGCATTGGTGCCCACATTTACCAAAGGCGCCATGGTGCCTAATCAACCAAATTGGAGGGCGCCATGGCACCCTCCAAGTTGCACGCACCCATACAAATTTCCCGAGACTTCGGCGCCGTGGCGCCACTCAACCAGGGCCACGGCGCTGCGGGTGCAATATATCAGACACGCTTCAGGATTTAATTATTAGGGTTTGTAAGATCCCTAATGCTAACCAAAGACTCCCAGCCCCCAGTATAAATATAACAGTCGTCCAGAATTAAAGTGGAGGATAATACAGAGCACAAAACACAGAAATAAATATTTTAGAGATCCAATGAGAGGATTGAAGAGCGACAAGAGGAGACAAAAGCTGTGACATCCGAGGAGGAAGAGATTCAATTCGGGTTTTATCATCTTATTTCTTTCTTAGAACTAAAATGATTTCCATTAGATTCATGGCTTGTTTATTATTGTTTTTATCTTTTGTCATGAACTAACTCCTTAATTCTGGAGAATGATGTAACTAATGCTTGAACCTTGTATTGTGTTTGTCAATTTTTTTATGAAGTTTTATTGATTGATTTATATTCTTTTGAGTTTAATGCGTCTTGATTGTTGGCCACAATTTATGATGATGAATGTTTAGAATCTATCACTCGAGAGAGGGGATTTTGAATAGATCTAGAGAATATAGCCTAGGATTTTATAGAGTTCGAGAGAATCTGTAATCCTTTGAAGTCGTTAATATAGAATCACAAAGCGTAATGAGTTGTTAACTATTGGATTTTTATAAAGATATCAAAGTCTATAGTTGATGATATTTTCACTCGGCACTCGAGAGAGGGAGTGGATATTTTAGGAGTCTTGACTTATAAATAATATAATTGAACAAAGATTAATTGGCATTACAAATACATAGGTGACAGCTAGGTGAAATCAGGATCCAGAATCTCTATCGTATTAGTTCCTCCTATCAAATTATTTTTATATTTATTTATTTACCAAAATATTTATTATTTGTTTTCTAAATAAAGTTAGGATTATCAATTGTAGTACTTAGTGCGAGTTAACGCAATCCCTGTAGGTTCGACACTCTTTCACTGATTTATACTAAAACTTGACACCGTACACTTGCGGTACGATATAAAATATCACACCAACATGCATCTACTAGATGAATGTGGTTTTATAGATGACTCACAAGTGTCAATTGTGTCTCAGTGTTGTGCATTCTCTGCTATGTATTATAGGTAATCTAGTGCATAATTGAGACTTTTATCCTTAAATTCACCATTACACACTATTTCTACTACTTGTCTACTTTGGCTCGTAGAAGTAGGAAACCTGCCTTCATATTTCAAACCTGTGATGTAGGCAAATATTTAACATTTCTTTAAATATCTCACAATATTGGTAAAGTGTTTCCCCCGACTCTTGTGTGAAAGTTGCGATTGTTCTCTTAAATGAGTTTGTCCTGTATGAAGGGAAGATTTATTTTTAGAAATTATTCTTGCAAATCATCTCAAGTTCTTATGGATCCTGACCTAAGGTTTTGTAGCCAAACTTTAGCTTTATCCTTTAAAGAAAAGGGAAAAAACTTAAGTCGAATTATATTCATGCTACAATTTTGGTCATTTCATGTATAACATACCTCTTCGAATTCCTTTAAGTTTTGATAAGGGGTTTCTAGTTCTAGACCCTGGAATTTGGATAAAGTTAGATGACACCCAGTTTGAAATTGAAACGTGATGCATCTGTGGGAAAACAATGCAAGATGGCGATCCTGTCCTAGTGGCATTTATGTATTCTCTTAGTGTCCTAAGATGATTAAGATCGTCATGCTGTGACTCATGTTCTACCTGATCAACTAGATTTTCATCTTTGTTATCAGCTATTTTGACTGATGGTGAAGGTGATGAAAACTGTATATCTAATCTACCACTAGATAATCGAGACCAATGTCTTATGCAACCTACATGCAAACTATATGCTAAAATTTAAATATGCAGATGCAATACTTACAAAAAGAAAAAAATAATAAACAAGTGAAAAATAAAAAGTAAAAATAAATGACAAAAGAAAATAACACAAATGCAGTGATTAGATCCTAAAATCATCATCTAATTGTTGTTAATTCAGATCTCAACTGAATTTACCGTTCAACTGTCTTAATTTCTCGAATTAGGTTCTCACATAAAATTATGGAAGAATCTTTAGATGGGATGATCCAAGAAATTCTTTGGCAAAATGTAAGCTCTATTTTAATTGAGTTTTATGTCTCATATAACCTTGAAAAATCAAGTACATGGTTTGTCTATACGTGGGATGTTTGGATTCAGAATTCATTAAAGGTCAATCGGGACATCATGGGATATACACAAATACAAAGAAAAAAATGCGAAATATAGAAAATATAAAAATAAAACAAAATACAAGGATGATAAATTATTATTCTATCTACTAAATTATATTCCCCGACAACAACGCCAAAAACTTGGCACACTCACAAAATGGTTCTTTACTCCCCAAGTATAAGAGTGTCGAAGTAATAAAATAAATTGATGAGTCTGGGGTCGATCCACAGAGAATAGATTTGATAGGATAAAATAATAATTCAACTAATAATATAAAAATAATAAAATAAAATACTGGGGATATGGGATCCACTCTTGATATTTCAAATATAAAATAATTTTGACTGTTTATAAAATATAAATTATAATTATTTTCCTATCAATTTATTCCATGATTATCAAGTATTAATAACACATGTAGAACCGATTGTCTATAATTAATTCATATTTTTAATAGTCCATTCTCTCGTATTTATGGGATTCAAGTATTATATGTGTTAATCAAAGACTGTCTACATCTAGTCGAGAGTTCTAAATAAAATGGAAATAGTTCAAATTTTATTTGGGAAAGAATCATAATATATATATATATATATATATATATATATAATAAATAAAAATCACTCATATGTTCATACCAAGAGCTTCACCATTTATCCCAACGAAATGCAAATTAGAAAATCAAGATATAAATACAAAGACTCATAATTTTATTAATAAAAGAAAAAGAAATTACAAAAGAAAAATAAAATAAAACATACATGATACTCACTCCCAAATCCCTCCGAGAAGAAAAAATGAAAGAAAGCATCCGGACTAGGGGGTCTTCTCCCTTTACTCCCCCATTCATTGAGGTGCCGAGCATCTCCTTATATAGGAGGTGCTTCGACAAATGCAAAAGAAAGCATTTGCTTGTGCATTTGAATTTTCAAATGCATTATTATTTATAATATAATATAATATAAAATATAATATATTATAATAATATATTATATATTTAATCTTAGTGTGACTTCTAAAATAATTTACATATATAATTTTATAAAAAAAATCTCGGTGGGACTTCCAATATATATATATATATATATATATATATGATAATACTAATAAAATACATGTGTAGTTAAATACATTATAAACTCATTTTGTTGTCAATCTAAACATGGTGAATATTTTCCAAGTCCGATTTAAATCTAGATATGACGCTCTTTGAGTTTCTGGGTCCTTGAGATCTAGATTCATATTAATTTTCTGGTTGAACATCCAAAACAGTATTTTTCTTACACCAGAATTAAAAATCACAATTAAAATATACAAAATATTAATTTAATTATTATTTCACAAATATACTAAATTAATGGAATTAATGAAATTATAAATATAAAATGATTAGTTTTATTTTTAATAAATATATAATTTTTAGTGTTCATGAGTAGGCTCAATTAATTAATTTAATTATAGTGTCAGAGTTTTCTAAAATTTCTCGAGGACTGTGTTTTTAAAACATAAGCATAATTTAAATTAGAATTACTAATATATAACAATGATATAAAATCAATTAAAGCTAGCAAAGAAATACCTAATTTCCAACAAATGATTGATTACTATAAATATTCTATCTCATTCTTCAACTGTGAAAAAAACATTGACCGTTAAATGGGTGATTTGGTACTATCGTTACTAAGTAGAATTTTTCTGTACCAGCTGAATAAGTATTGGGACAAAAAAACAAATATAAAATCAACTGACTACTTATGTTCTGTATTGAACTGGACAAAACAACAATGTATTCTCGACAAGATTCGATCAGAAGTATGGGAAGGATATCTCTTATCAATATTCAAATCGTCTCTTTTTCACAATCGCCGATTGAAAGAGTGGCAAGCAAGACGCGAATAGAGCTGTCTTTCACAACAGGAGAGAACATTTTATTCAAATCTATACGCTCTCTTATTAGGTCGGGAATTAATTAGATAAATTAATTAGGGAATTTATAATATTATTATTCAATAATATCGTGTTGTTTATTTTTCCAAATTTAATCATTTATCCTTAAAAGTGGATTGAAAATTACAAAATGATCATGATAAGATTATCATTAAAACGACATCGTTTTGATAATGAATAAAAATAAAATAAAAATGATCAAAATTATAATATTTTGATGGTATTTTTATTCCCGTTTAATTCTAATTTATTCTCTATATAATTGTTTAATAATAAAATAAGGATGAAACTACCTTTGTTACAACAGTAGGAAGCCGTTTGTCACCAATCACAATGACTGAATTTGACTAAATAAAAATTACGATATGATTCTCTACTAATCTGAATTTTTTTCAAGTAAAATTTACATAGGTGAATGGTAATTAATATATATATATATGAATATTAAATTCCTAAAAATTATAAAAATACTGAGCATGTTCACCATTATGATATATGTAAGTATGCTAATGATGCAACTGACGAGTGGACTGAGTTGATAAAGTCCTAGATTTAGTGGACATGTGTGTCAAAACATCATGGTGAGGGAGCTTTATGAAGTTAGACGTGCTGATGTGTACAAGATGCCGAAATAGAATTCGGTTATCTTGTTAACAAGAATCCAGAATCAGCTTTATATAGCTGAATAATACGCAGATTTGAGAGAATAATTATGTATTCATTTCTCTGTCAAAATTTTTTATTTTTGTTTCATTGTAAAGCTTTGTATTTCTTCTTTTGTCATCTGTAATTTTTTCTTAGTTAATCAATATAGAGAAGTAACTGTTTTTCCCTTCAAATCGGGTGTGGCAGTAAGTTTTTCCCAAAAAATGTTTATTTCAACTTTACCAACGCTTGATTCCCGCCTTTTGGTCAAGAATCCGAATTTTGATTCAAGATTCCGATCAAGAATGAACAAAATCCTAACAGAGTGGTATCAGAGCCTTATCGAAAGCTCTGGATTATGGCCATGGCAAAGGTTGATATTGAAAAGTTCACCAGTGATGGCGACTTCTCCCTTTGGAAGTTGAATATGAGAGCTCTATTGGTTCATCAAGGTCTGAAGTATGCTCTTGATGAAGGCAGAGATGACTCAAAAGCACATACAAGTTCCCTCACTAATGCATATAAATCAGAAATTCTCAAGAAAACACATAGTATCCTAATTCTAATTCTTAGTGATGACTTATAGGAAATAATAATGTGTGTAAAATTATTGGTATTGGGGCTGTCAACATAAAAATATTTGAAGGGATCACAAGAACATTACCAAATGTGAGACATGTGATTGAGTTAAAGAGAAAGTTGATCTCTCTAGGCATGCTAGATGGCTCACTAAACTTCCTTCAATCTGATAAAGCAGCAATAGTGGTAATGAATGATGGAATGGTTGTTATGATGGGTGAAAAGAGGAATGATTTATATGTGTTAACTGGATCAACCATACTAGTGAACGCTGCAATGTCAACAACTTCAGACTTGGATAAAACCTAGCTATGGCACTTAAGGCTTGGCCATATGAGCCTTAAACAGATGCAAGAGCTGAGCAAACAAGGACTCATGTGTGGGACAAAGTTGGTGCTATGGAGTTATGTGAATACTATATTTTTGGTAAAGCACATAGAGCTAAATTCGCAAAAGGAATGCACAAGTCAAAGAATGTATTAGACTATCTTCCTGCTCATGTGCCCTCTCTCAGTGGAGGAAAGTATTTACTGTCTTTAATTGATGGCTTCTCGAGAAAGGTTTGGGTATACACACTCAAAACCAAAGAGGAAGTCTGTAAAAAATTTAAAGTATGGAAAGTTCTTGTGGATAATCAGATTGGAAGGAAAGTCAAGGTTCTCAGGACAAATAATGGCCTGGAGTTCTGTAACAAATAGTTTGAAGAATTCTGTTAAAGTAGTGGTCAGTAATGTTCACTCCTTAGGAAAATGGCTTAGCTAAGTGAATAAATAAGACTCTCACTTATAAAACCAGATGTATGCTCATAAATTCTAAGTTAACAAAGAGTTTTTGGGTAGAAGCTGTCACAACAACAGCTTGCTATTTGGTTAATAGGATTCCCTATTCTGCTATCTAGTTTAAGACACCAAAAGAAATGTGGTTTGGGAAGCCTGCAAGGTATGACAACCTCATAGTATTTGGTTGTCCAACATATATGCATGTCAAGCAAGGAAAGCTTGATGCAATTGAAAGGCATCTTTGTAGGCTATCCTGATGGTGTCAAATGGTATAAAGTCTTGTGTGGGAAAGAGACAATGTGCATAATCTGCACAGATGTGGTGTTTAATGATGCAATTATGATTAAATTGAAGATAATCATGACAAAAACACTAACACCAAACCTGATGACTCTTTCACTTAGGGTTCTAAGCTTAAAGTGGAGCTTCATTCAAACGGAACGGAACATGATGATGATATATCTGATCATACTTTGCAAGAAGATATGCAAGGAAGTGATGATACATAATTGAGTATGCCAAAAGGAACAAAATTACACATCTATAATTTAGCAAGAGACAGAGAAATAAGACAGATCAAGCCACCAAGCAAGTACACATGCTTCAGTAAATATGCTTATACGGATATAATGCTCTAATGAGTGCATATGATTTTGGTATAGAAGAGCATAGGAATTACTCTGAAGCATTGAAAAGTAGCTATAGTGAAGAATGACTCAATGCCATAAGTGAAGAGATGAGTTCTTTGAAAAAGAATATGTAACATCCTCATCTCGGAGATGCTACCGGCAGGGAATAGGCTTATCTATCCCATGAGCCTCTGACTTTTTGTCTATGACCATCACGATAAATCCCATCTCAAACATAAACTCATGCATGGGGACCATAGCCCAATTCAATAACATGAAATTTATAGTATTACTCATAACTATGAACACAATAATAATACACTTTATAATTTAGCCCTGGACATATTAACTGATTATACACACATTCTCTACCATATGACTTTACTTCGACTCTAACTGAACTGTTTCTCTGACTTGACATCATGGACCCAAACACCCTAGTGACTACCGTCAATATCTATCCTCTCAAGCTCGTCCTCCAGGTATACCTGTAAAACAGAAATATTGGGAGTGGGGGGGTTAGATTCGTTTGAATGACCTAGTGAGTGGATAGTTAAAAACGAAAACTGAAATACTTTTATGAAATATTTATTTTTCTGAAATCAAATTCATCTCAAGAAAATTGAAATTTTCGGAAAAACTTTTCATGTCTGAACACACGTCTCTTTCTGTGAAACGCATCTGGAAATCTTTTCTGTCTGTAAAACTCTAAGATTATCATAAAACTTTTCCTCTTGAAAATTTTCCATAAAAACTATCATTTACGAAAATCATGTCTTTGAGAATATATAGAAAACCTGACGTTGGGGCGTTACATATCGTTGTTCCCCCATAAGCCTAGAAAATCTATAGAAAACCTGACGCATAGGGGCATTACGTATCGCAGCCCCCCCATACGCCTATCTAGTGGTCTTGAGATATTACGTATCACCGTCCCCCGAGCCACTAAACTAGAACCAGGTGTGCAAATCCATGCCATTGGGGTGTTACGTATTTCATCATCCCCCAATGCATGCAACCATCATGTCCCTGAATCTAGGGTCTAGGGCGTTACGTATCTCTGTCCCATATCCCTAAAATCTAGGATCTAGGGGCGTTATGTATCGCCGTCACCCTAGTTTTGCTCTACATATGTATATGACTGTATCCGTCAATTCTATAAGTCACATCTGAGGTGAGTTTTTCCCTCATGCCTCCAAAAATCACTAAAATCATGCTTTTAAAATCCAAATTTTCTAAAACATACTTATTCATAAAATAACTGAAATCAATTTGGCTAACGCCCTAATATGCTTAAAAGTAAGTCTCATTTCAAAAATAATTAAATAAATTTCAACTTGAAAAGAAAAGGTCCACTCACAGATTGATAACTATTGCCAATGATCCTAGATGCGACTGAAGAGGTTCGTGCAAAAAATCTAGCCCATCCTGTATTCGAGTATGGTTAGCATATATAAACTAGAAACTAATAATGGTCATGGATTTAGTGGATGTTCATGCATATTGCATATATTTTGGGATAGCTAACGTGCTAACGGACTTTAACATCCTATGACAAAACTGAAATGGAATAAAACTGGTCTTGTTGCGCGTCGCGACTTCAAGTCTTATGCGTCACGACGCTCATACGGTCAAACTGAAACAAAGAGCTTCTTTTTGCTCCGCTTCGCGACGCTGGTTGTTGGGCATCGTGACACTCACATAATCACACCTGAGGCTTCCACACGACCGACCCGAGGCTTTCACACAACCGACCCGAGTATTCCACACGATCGATCTGAGGCTTCCATACGACCGATATGAGTCTTCCACATGACCGACCCGAGTCTTCCACACGACCGACCCTACCTGAGGTAGATGGTATTTTCATGTTCAGTGTGACTCCCACATGCACCGACCCAAGGTAAAGAGTATTCACATGTTCGGCATCGCAACACTAGCCCATACGCGTCGTGACGCTAGCCCGATTTCAGGGCCAATACCAGTTCTCCATTGTCACTGTCCAAAGCAATTCCAACACCCCCATTACCCTAACATCTTCACACAAACACTTCTTAACACACTTAAAATAAGCACTTATCTAGTATCATCACAACATCAAAATATCAAAAATAATTTCCCCCTAACATGCTAAGAATATTGCCATCATGTCCATTTTACACCTTGACATTATTTTCATCAAAACTTATGCACAAATCACTCTAAACAACTTCATAAACATGTATTGAGGCTTAAACTTTGCGTAATATTTTCAAAAAACAAATCCCCAAATTCGTTTCCTAAGTGTGAGAATGCAAGTGAAGAATGGATGCTCGTTTTCCTAAATGAGAAAAAGAAAGAAGGAAAATAAGCTTACTTGACTAATAAAAACTTGAGAATTCATCATCAGTCCCTTAAAATTTTCCAAGAAAGTGAAGAAGATTGGAGCTCCATGGCTTACGTTTTTAGCCTTTTTGGGAGAGATGAGTGAATAATGGCTGATTTTTGTAATGAAATGAGTTGACAAGATTGTGCCACTTCACTCACTCTAGGCCATTCTCGAATTTAACTGTAGCATTCATATAAATCATGATTTTTTATCTTCTTCTAATTCGAATTTGAAAAATATCCTTCGCGAAAGTTGTAGGTCTTGATCTTAGATTTTCGACAATATAAAATTCATAAAAATCAGAGATTGTATGAAAACGTTATGGCCCAAATACTAAACGTTGTTTGGAATAGAACTTAAAGTAAATTCCGTATTGGAATTGCAAAGGATTCATCGAAGGTCTGAAATGTAATTCCACAAGCGCATACATGCTTGAGCATGATTTATATCATGTATTATAACATCTACAATATAGTAGTCATCTGAATGATCAGGGTGTTATATTTTCTCCACCCATTAAATATGATTCGGCCTCGAATCCCCTTTAGGATTGAAATCACAAGTCACCGGATTCACACACTATTTCCTAGGCCACTAAACTTCATCTAACTATATTCTCACAACCAACTCTACTTCATCAACCATATCACACTACTTTCCAACGATCTTTCATACACTGTCATTATACCGTAGGACAATGTGATTATTATACTGGATCTTGCATGCCATGAATTTGAAGTCATAACTAGGTATGTACTCTAATTTGTCTGCGTGAACCCTTACTCTGTCGTAAGATATTCTGTATTATCTGAGTTCATTTTGACTTAATAAGTAAGATCTCTACCAAGCTGATCATTTACTATTTTGTTAGAAAACATACGTACATACTGCACCAAAGTCCGTGAGCTTTAGTGAATAATCCCTTAAATTCTTGACTTTGAGATAATTCCTCATTCTCATTCTATGAAACTTCTGCTGAGTACTCTACACTACAGTCATGCTAAAACTATCTTCATGCATTAAAGAAACCTCATTTCTAGACCTCTAGTTATGTTTAATAACTTATTTAACCTTAATAATTATATCTTCAGATTCTTCTTAATTGGTACTTTCGAGTCTCAGAAATACTAGTGTTCTCTATGGTTAGGCTTCTTCATGTTCTGCCTTAACTCTGGGATAAATATATTTAAGAGAGTAATCCTTATCACTATCAACAATGATTGTACTTTATATTTCCTTAGCTCCACATGCTCGATCTGATCTTAGCATTCATTCTCATAGCTTAACTATTTAACCTTCTATTTTCTTCTTGCTAAGCTCCAATTGCTTATCGGCCTTGTCCTTCAAGTTCTCATATCTCTGCCCATCTGTGGGGTTTAGGACCTCATAGTTCATTGTCAAATTCTTCATGTACTTCTAGCTTACTATTGTTATCTACCGATGCCTCTTATATTCAGGATATTGATTCTTAGCAGACTTCTTAGCGGTCCTTCTACTTGTGCTTAGATTATATCTCTTACTATTAACGTCAACGTTACCTATCTTTTAACCTGACTTGTTCTCTTTCCTGTTTGCACTCTAGAATATTCCACTTTCAATTATTCTTATAGTCTTATTCTATCAGGTTTTGTTCTGGTCTCAACAATATCTGTATACTTAGTTTCCTTGGTCCTCTTTACGTTATACTTCAATAAATCTATTTCCAGTCATCTTAAGCCTCATTTATAACGATGTGTTGTGAAGGGAACATATGAGCTTTACTCGTTATCTTTCCTCCAATCTATATTTAATAGAACTTTGGTCTTATACTAGCGCCTTCCACAATATATTTTATTGATACCCTTCTTCTTCAATTTCTAGATGGAAACGTCTGTTGTTATACTTCTTTAGTAATGTCTAACACTGTTACCCATGTATTCATGACATCGCTTGACTAATGCTTCATCTTTTCATTATTTTATCATGATAGTTCTTCCTTCAAATCCTTTACTTAGAGTTCTTTTTCCCCATCTCTTATGCTCTTATACTATGAATGAAGTTTCTGTGTTTTATGTCTATGTCTTCTTATCCGAAGGATATCATATTTTAAATGTCTCTTACCCTACAGTATATGTTACTATATTACACCACAGATTTAATTGTTTCTAGAAATATCACCGGGATGAACATTAAAGTCCTCCATTACTGCTGTTGTCTAACGAGGGTTGGGAGGATGGGAGTTGGTCTTGAAGTCTTTTTCGGTTGTGGCAGTCTCACTAGCTACATGTGCTACAGTTGCACATGCTGCTCATTTATAATCATATGATTCCCTTATTTACATATCTGATATTGAGTTTCCATACTATGGTACTACTACTAGGAACCATCTAAATCACCTCCTTTAACTTTACCCCTGGTTATTTATGACTATTGGTCACACTATCCTTTACTGAGAACCTCTTTATGTTTCTTGCTCCTTAAAAATCCTACCATACTGCTTCTGATATTCTTCTTTTCGAAGTTAGTTCTGTTACTTAAATATCCTAATGGTGTAATGAATCTTTGCCTTATTGAAATGCCTTATCAATCAGGTACTTTATCTTTATAGTCATAAAATATTTCCCACTTATCTCAATTCTTAAACCTCTTAAGTCATTACTTTTCTGGAAGCTCCATATTTTTACGACAAGTTATGGTATCACTACTGAATATTTGTAGATCATTTGAAAACCTAATGAGTGGACAGTTAAAAACGAAAACTGAAATGCTTTTATGAAACATTTATTTTTCTGAAATCAAATTCATCTCAAGAAAATTGTTTTTTCGGAAAAACTCTTTCCTGTTTGAAAACACGTCTCTTTTTGTGAAACTCATCTGGAAATATTTTATGTCTGTAAAACTCTAAGATTCTCATAAAACTGATCCTCTTGAAAACTCTTTCATAAAAACTATATTTTTCGAAAATCAAGTCTCTGAGAATTTGTAGAAAACCTGACGTATGAGGGCGTTACATATCATAGTCCCCCCATACGCTTAGAAAATCTGTAGAAAACCTGACGCACATGGGTTTTACGTATCGCCATCCCCCATACGCATATCTAGTGGTCTTGGGGCATTACGTATCACTGTCCCCCAAGCCACTGAACTAGAGCCAGATTTGTAAATTCATGCCATTTTGGCGTTATGTATCGTCGTCCCCTAATGCATGCCACCATCATGTCCCTGAATCTAGGGTCTAGGGGCGTTACGTATCGCCGTCCTCTAACCCTGAAATCTAGGATCTAGTGTTAGCGACTTGGTCGCATAATCAGTTGTAATGGATTTTGATGATGTCAACGAGAAAGAAGACTTCAACGTGAAAACACGAAGAAGTAATACAAAACATGTCGATGCATATGGGGTGAAGAGCGAGAATGTGAAGACTTGCGACAAAACGAAGATATATTGCGAAGTCTTAGCTTAGGATTTAATTTGTAAAGTGAATTTTAATATTCAAATGCCTAAGCTCATAGGGATCATGCACATTCACTTAGATGCATTAGGATCATGAAAAATGCTTTAAAACCTTCATTACTTTCATTTTGGTCTGAGGCCGGCATACCGGTCCCTTACCGGTATCCATACCGGTGAGATGCTCTGTTACGCATGCTCACTGGAACCGGCATGGACCTTACCGGTAACCATACCAGTGATCCAATGGCTAGTTCCCTTACTGGAACGGCATGACATAAACAGGTATCCATACCGGTGACCTTTCCGGTCTAGCTCTTCATTGTGTAAACTTACTGAAACCGGCAAACCCAAACCGGTATACATACCGGTGACCATACCGGTCAGGCTCTACTTTGTGCACACACTGAAACCGGCACGGACCATACCGATCCCCATACCGGTTTCCATACCGGCCTAACGGATACTTGTGCAACGGTAATATAGCCGTTAGTATCCGTTGGAAACCTAGACCATAATACCGGTCTACATACAGGTTACCATACCGGTCGCGCTGTAAGTTTGGGAATGCTTTGCATTTTATTATAAATAGGACCCCCAACTCATTTGCATTTGGTTAGAGATTTAGAAAACCTTCATACATATTCTACCAAGGCAAATACAAGAGTGTCTTAAATCTTCATACACTTAAACACTCATACAAGCTCACACACATCTTCATTACATATTAGTGAGCTTAGAAC
The DNA here is from genome assembly GCA_019454045.1 of Zanthoxylum bungeanum. Classification (NCBI taxonomy): domain Eukaryota; kingdom Viridiplantae; phylum Streptophyta; class Magnoliopsida; order Sapindales; family Rutaceae; genus Zanthoxylum; species Zanthoxylum bungeanum. Next base: position 165,017 of record SKCR01026660.1, on the reverse strand, counting down.
ACTTGGGTTTGCAACTCACATAATCTTCTTAATATTTGTGAGTGCTCAAGTATGTTTCAAATCTTCTTAAACAAAAACACTTGTAGTTGTGAAATCCCATTGTTTGGGTAAAGTGTAAAGGTTGTGAGTGCGCTTACGAATAAAACTCAAAAGTGTAAAAGGGTTTGGAGTGCGCCTTTGCGGAAAACTCTTGGTTGCGAGTGAACCACGGAAACTCGATTTTAGTGGAAATCTTCAAGCGAGGCTTGGGGGAGTGGACGTAGGCACGGTTGGCCGAACCACTATAAATCGTGGTGTCATATTTCTCTTTACCTTAACTTTTACTTATTTGCAAGTTTATTTACATTTATATAATTGAATAGAAAACTTGCATATAGGTTATTATTTGCAAAATAGAAAATTAACCTAAAAGCCTATTTGGTAATAAGAGCTTAAAATCGGCAAAGATTTTATAATTCCGCATTTATAGCAATAATCCAATTCACCCCCTCTTGGGTATAGAGATTGCTTGTCGCTATTGCTTGTAGGTACTTTCAATTGGTATCAGAGCGAGGTATTCTCAAGAAAGACTTAACCGTCCGAGAATAGATCATGGCATCTACAAGCATCTCGTCAAATCTTGCCGAGGGATTTTCAACGACTAGACCTCCGTTTTACACCGGAACGGACTACAATTATTGGAAGATGAGAATGCTAAATTATCTCCTTGCCGTAGATCCGCAATCTTATTTGGTTATCACACGAGATGCAAAATGACCAATAAAAAGGGATAGCAATGGGGTTGAGATTCTGAAGCCGAGTTTGGAATGGGATAGTGAGGATGTAAAAATAGCCTCACAAAATGCTAAGGCACTCAACCAACTCCTATGTGCCATTGATCGGGATCAAGTAAGCAAGCTTCCGGAATGTGGAAACGTATATGATTTATGGAAGTCTTTGGAAATGGTCAATGAGGGCACAAGCCAAGTGAAGGAATCCAAGATCAACCGGTTCATGTGCGAATTGGACAATTTCAAGATGGAATCCGGGGAAGAAATTGATCACATGATTTCGAGATTTACCATTATCATCAATCATTTGGGCGCATTGGGAAAAGTCATCGGGACATCGGATCAAGTGAAGAAAATTTTGAGATCACTCCGAAAGAATTTAGAAGCTATACCTCCTCCATTAGAGAAGCAAACGACATAAACACATTAAAGATTGATGATTTGGTCGGCAAATTACTTGAGTATGAAATAGAGATCAAGATGGATAAAAAGGATGAAGATGAGAAAAAGACTAGAAAGTCCTTGGCCCTAAAAGCGAGAAAAAGAGACGACTCAAGCTCAAGTGAAGAAGAGGATAGTGATGATGAGTTAGAAATCATCACCAATAAAGTAAAGGAGCTCCTCAAATCCGCAAAGCTTAAAGGAAAATCAAAGACGGATGAAAAGAAAGAAGAAAAATGGCCGCGGAAGAACAAGAAAATTGTATGTTATGAATGCAACAAACTGGGTCATATAGCTACCGATTGCCCATTGAGGAAAATGAAAGGAAAATCAAAGAAAAAAGCAATGAAAGCAACTTCAACTTGGAGTGATAGCGATTCTAGCTCATCCGAGGAGGAAGAGGTCCAAGCCAAAGAAAGAACAAACCTAGCATTCATGGCCATCGAAAATGAGGATTTCTTCTTTGAAAATGAAAAAGAAGAAGAAAGCGAAGGAGAAAAGGTACACAATTCTCAAGACTATGATGATTTACTTAATGCCTTTAATGGATTAAGAGAATTGTGTGATGTGCTTAAAAAGAAATTAAAATTAGTTAAAAATTAGCATGTGCTACACTTAAAGATAATCATGCATGTTGTATGGATAAAATTCATGTTGTAGATAATGAGATTATTTGCTTGAAGGCTAAACATGAAAAAGAAATTGCATGCTTAAATGATGAAAATGCATGTTTAAAATTGAAAAAGGTACAACTTGAGAATGCCATATCGAATATGCCATCTAGCTCTAAGACATGCGATTGCGAATCTATTTTGAATGAAAATGTATTATTAAATGCTAAGATTGTAGATTTGCAAAACATACTTAGCAAATTCACATTGGGACATAAAAAATTTAATATGCTTATTGGATCCCAAAAATGTGCATTTAAAAGAGAAGGATTAGGATATAGGCCTTACATTAAGAGAAAATTTTTGAAGAATTATTTTGTAAAGGCATCCGATTCTCATGCTAAGAATGTTAAAAATGAAAATATCACATGTCATGCATGTAATAAAAAGGGACATAAAATTTTTGAATGCATGTACACAAAATGTGATTAAGAATGCATGGATTCCTCAAGGAATCAAAATTAACCCCAATGGACCCAAGAAAGTTTGGGTACCAAAGTGTAATTGATAAATTTGTAGGGGGAGCTTTGGGAATGGATCTTTAAAGAGAATTGCAAAATTGATCCCAAAGGCTCAAAAAGATGAGGAATCGCAACGGTAAAGGTAAAATTCGTATTCACGGAAACATTGGTACCGTTTCCTCTTTGTGTATGTATGCATATTTTAAATTGGTCAATATTTTTTTTAAGCATACAAAGTGATTAGGCAATGCACTCAACTTTCTATTGGTATCAATTGTTCATTTGATATCATTAAATGCCTAAATCATACATTTAAACCCATTTTCATATCAATTGGTATCACATTGATTTTATTTAGTTAAATTACATGTATGTGATTATTTGATTGATTTTGCATTAAAAATGCTTTTGCCATGTAACATATTGGAATGAAAATGAAATGCATGTATATTGATATAAGTTTCCATTGATAATGAAAAGCATGAATTTTGATTGTTTATTAATTGGTAAGATACTTATAAGAAGACAATCATTAAAAATTCATTGAAGTGAATTCATTGATTTTAGTTGGTATCATAATATATAATTAATTATTTTCTTTGATATCACAATTGAGGAGAAATCATGCTTAAAATGATAAAATGATACAATTGGAAACATTGATATAAAATGTTAATTGATATCATATGGTACATATTTTTTGAAAATTACTTTATACATGATTTCTGTTTAAATCTTATGGAAAAAAGGGGGAAATGCCAAATGTGCATATTTTTAAGTTTTTGGTATCATTATCTTATGCACATAATTATTTGGTATCTCATTTAATTTTAAAATTTGCTTCTCCACTTTTTGATTATGTCAAAGGGGGAGAAATCATTAGAATGAGATTAAAACTTGTCTTACCCTCACCCTGGTTTAAGGGGGAGTAATTGTACTAATGTGTTTGTCAAGTTTTTATAGAGCTTTATTAAAGACAATCACACATTGAGGGGGAGCTTATGTTGAGGGGGAGCAAAATCGTCAATTTAGACTCCGAGAAACTCACGAGTATCAATAAGTTTTAAGGGGTTGCCATCATCAAAAAGGGGGAGATTGTTAGCGACTTGGTCGCATAATCGGTTGTAATGGATTTTGATGATGTCAACGAGAAAGAAGACTTCGACGCGCAAAACGAAGTAATACAAAAAGTGTCGAAGCATATGGGGTGAAGAGCGAGAATGTGAAGACTTGCGACAAAACGAAGATATATTGCGAAGTCTTAGCTTATGATTTAATTTGTAAAGTGAATTGTAATATTCAAGTGCCTAAGCTCATAGGGATCATGCACATTCACTTACATGTATTAGGATCATGACAAAATGCTTTAAAACCTTCATTACTGTGCATTTTGGTCTGAGGCCGGCATACCGGTCCCTTACCGGTATCCATACCGGTGAGATGCTCTATTACACATGCTCACTGGAACCGGCATGGACCTTAACGGTAACCATACCGGTGATCCAACGGCTAGTTCCCTTACTGGAACCGGCATGACATAAACCGGTATCCATACCGGTGACCTTTCCGGTCTAGCTCTTCATTGTGCAAACTTACTGAAACCGGCAAACCGTAAACCGGTATACATACCGGTGACCATACTGGTCAGGCTCTTCTTTGTGCACACACTGAAACCGGCACGGACCATACCGGTCCTCATACCGGTTTCTGATGGAAATTTCTAGGGTCCCAAGGATCACAAATCAAGCATGAAACATAAGTGAATACATTCGAGAAGTCGCAGAATACTTACATCGAGCGGTTGAGCGATGATTGAGGCAACAAAAACGAAATCTTTCTGCCCCTCACTAGTTCGGCAGTGTGCAGTCCAAGCTCACTGGTTTGGCCATTTTGAATCAACTTCCAAGCTCCAAGCTTCGTCGTGGTGATTCCCGGCTCATGGTTAGACTTCCCATCACCTTCGCATTGATCTCGGAGTGTGCTAGCACTCTTGTTCTTGCCACAAAAATGCACTGCTTCCCTTCACTGCTCACGATTTTTGCCCAGCCAAAACAGAACAGCAAATGCGTGAGAGAGAGGAAGAAGGAGAAGAGAGAGAGGAGGGAAAATGTGTTATGCGTTTAGTGTGATTACCAAAAGTGTATCTAATACACTTGAAATGAAATTTCAAATTAATTTCCAACACATTAGCTTTAATTGCCAACCACACACATCACTCATCACATCAAGTCACCTCAATCAAGTTGTCAAGTCACATCACTCAAAGTGACAAGTGATTTGACGCTTGATGCGACTAGCGATTTGACGCTTGATTTGACTTGCGTGCCGCACTCGAATTCGAAATGCGAATGCGCTCGCAAATAATCTCGGGCTCGGATTCGCTAATTCCAAATTAACGAATTTTCCGTCGCGTCGTAATTAAATGATTACGCCTAGCGAAATCACTATTCACGTCGATAACGAATTAATTCTAAATTAATTCGTTCGCCCGAATTAAAATCTAATTTCAATTCCGCGTCGAAATCCAATTTCGTTTAATATATCAAATATATTAATTTATCGATTAATTCCAAATTAATAGTTCTCTCTCTTTAATTGATATTTTATCTAAGATAAAATATCTCCGCAATTAATCCCATATTAATTTTCTCTCTCTTCTTATTAATCCTAGATTAATTTAGAGTGCGAGTCATACGTCATTGGTGAATCTTTGGGAAGGGACCCATGAGATTCCCGGATATGTTGGCAGTAAATTCGGTCGTCGGACTATCCGAACACGTAAGTACCTCGTACTACGTTTATATTGAATTACAAGACAAGGTTGGCTTCTAGCAAAGCGCCATGCCTCCCCAATTCTCCAGAAATATCCTTACGGGAATAAAGGATCTGTATCAGGCGTAGTATACGTAGTATTGCGTATTTCTGTCCAGTATCGGATGATCACATGCGAGGCCTGGGGCTGGTACAGTGTCTGCACCGTACGAAGCATATATCGGATTACGAGCAACTAGTCTCTTTAATATCGGATAATCATGACCAAGTCATATTATCCCGACGGTTGCAACCATATATAGAGAACCAATCTGTATCCCTGCGCGATCATCTACTCCATATGACTGGAGTGACACTTTCGTCTTGACATCACACCCAACACACTACGATTCTCGATATACCAAGAATTGGCGTACACAGAAACCGGTTAAAGCCCTGGACAACCTCAACCAAAGTATATTGATTGTCGTATGCATTAGCGGTGCAAGTCTCAGGTTAAGACCAAATACACCTACCCTGATTTCGGATTTCCATAGACACATAGTCATACTTGTTGGGGTTGGTGCTCAGAGCGCCAATCCGGGCCGTATTTATGTCTGATTCATGAATACGAACATCCCCTTATTCCATAATATTACTTATTTATGGTTGCACCTCTTGTTCTTATATACGTATTCGATCTGATTACGATTAGATTGAAACTAAATGTGGTTTAGTGATATGTATATATTAGACAAAGGCCCGATAATATATAATGCAGTACACAGTTACAAAGTTAGTTGTAATTGACATTGGGAAGTGTCACTGCTATACGTATATTATCAAACATAGTTGCTGGTCAAGATTTGCTAACACGGGTCGGTTAGTCAAATCCGTTGAGACCAGTACATGTCGTATATCGAGACTTGGTCCGATGGTTTATCCCAATGAACCATGAGTCTATGGAGACTCGTATAGACGTGTAGGTGTTTATAGTGGATAACATTGAACGGCTCACCGAAGATTCTTAATGGATGGTACACCAACGTCAATAAGAATCTTCTCGGGTTGAGTAGCATAGTGGTCCTTCGACTTGAGACACCACTGTGGATGTATGAGACATCCTCCATACTTAGATGGTAGTCACGTCACCGATCTATTCAGATCAGACCTCGGCCTGTTCGTTGGGTGTGGATCGATCCTCAGGATATCCTGTGTGTGTCAAGAAAGGATCTGTCAGTTCTGTGTACAGAGCATAGGTAGTCCATATATATTTAGCAGTCTGTTAAATCTGTGGCCACAATATACATCGGAAGTAAGTTCCGAGTGTTATTTAAAGATTGCTAATAGATACGTCGACGAGATAATACCTATAGAGATTTGACGTTTACATCTATATCTCTGGGATTATCTGGATACTTGTGACGGATGGATTATACGTATGCAATGACCTCGACCTGTATGATTCAGCTAGTTTATCCGTGATCATCATAATCTACGGGTGGATAGATTATGGACATGATGAAATGGATTTTGTGACGGATATACCTGAATCTAGAGAGTCTCAATAATGAAACATACTCGTAGAGCACTAGAGCAACATTTATGAATAATGATGATTATTTATAAATCGTTTAATCGTTAAACGAAAAATACATGCGAACGGGCCGAACCGTAATTTCCTAATTAATGTGTATTTGTATTTAATATATGATATTATTAAATACACATTAATATATAGTCAAATAAAGGTATTGACATATATCATCAATATATGTATTTGAGATATTTAAAGTAAATATAATACATATATTTGATATATTTGTATTTAATTAATTATTAATTATTAATTGTTAAATGATTAATATAATTAAAATATAAATATATCACCAAATGATAAAGTTAGGAAATGATTATAAGTGTAAATGTTTGACTTTACATTAAAGGAAAATGTTGTCAAATTGATTTTGACTTCTTAAGATATTTGTTCAAAATTGTTTGAAAATGAAAATATCTTTTTCCTTTATTTTTCATTAAATTCGGCCATAACACTTAAATATAAGAGTTATATTTTTCTTAGTTGCATTTGTTGACTTAATTAAATATCTAATAAAGTGTTATTTGGATATTTATGCAAGTTGACCAAATGTAAAGTGAAATGAAATTGAAATTGCAAAAACTTGTATTTGGCTAGGTAATTTCGGCCAAGGCAAATGTTGTCTAAGTTATATATTTTTTTCATTTCATTTCATTCTTAACCTAATACACTTTAACCAAAAACTCCATTAAAGGAAGGCAAAGAATGCTAGAGAAAAGAAGAAGAAAAATCAAGAAAAGCTTGGAAAATAGTAAGTATTTCCAACCTTCCATTAGAGAGTAATTTGTTCCTCTTGTTGTGGGCAACATCTTGTGATGTTCTTGAGTTTTTCTACTCTTAATTCTTTGTGTTTTTGATGGATAAAAGTTTGGTGAAAGTGTTGAGCATGTATAATGGAGAGAAAGCTTGTGACTAGTGTAGTTATAAGTATTCTTTTATGGTTTTGGAAACCTTGTTGCCAATCTAGAGTTGTTGACCCACTCTTAGATGACCTAGATTTGATCTTGAGTTGTTTCATTGTGTTGAGACTTTGAGGATGGATGAAAGAAACATGATTAAAGTAATTGATTTAACCAATTTGGTCTAATTTGTCCAATTTGATGAAATTGAAAAATTAGGGTTCATGACCAATTCCAAATTTAGGGATTTTCAGATATGTTGTGTATTTGTGTGTGTATATGATGCATATAAAGTTTCATGTTCATTGGATTACATCTTGATGTGTTTTGATGCATGAAATGACAAAATGCACAAAATGACACTAAAGTAGTGCATTCGGCCTTGATGAAGAAATTGGGATTTTTGGTGCTTTTGGTGTTTTGATGTTTTGAACATGCTAAGTTCATCTTAGAAATGATTTAGAATCATTCAAATTGATTAGATCAATTTCGGACTAAAATGGACAAAATACCAATATAAGGGTAATTTGGTAAATTCACTTAAATATGATTTATTTGAATTTTATTTCATAATTTGATTATTGGATAATTAAATAAATGTGTTTATTTAATTAATCCGAAGAAAAAGTTTTGAAATCGGAAAATTTGATTTTCCACCGCTTCCGCTGCGTTACCGGATATTCCCCATAAAACCCCTACAAAATGGTATCAGAGCGAGTCTGATTCTAGGCCTCCATAAATGATTAGCTTATTTTATTCAATGTTTAATCATGTTTTCTTGACTATACATGCTTGTTATAATCTAATTTGATTAGCTTTAGGGTGTATGACACTTAATGGAATATCCCCGCTTAATAAGGTTTTAAAGTAACTAGTATTTGGAATACTTGTTTCTTGGTCCGTCTTGTCAATACGGTTTATAAATATCTTTTCGTTGACTACATCCGAGACCGTGCCTCTGCTGTGGAGGGTGTAGCTGATAGAAATTTATTTATGCCGAATGTATATTAGATACTAGATAAATTCAAGCGAAAGCGGAATCCTGAACGTGCCCTAGCTGTCAGGGTTACGCAAGTAACTTGAGTTTGTCATTGACAAGTTTAACCTTGGTACGTCTCCTTGTGGGCCTGCCTTCGCAGCGACAACGAGAAATGGCCAGGACCGGAACCTTGGAGTCACTAGTGAGTGATTGACAATTAGTTGTCTACCTGTGAATATACGTCGGCGAGACCGTGCCTCTGCTGTGAGTCGAAATATATTCATGGGGTCCTCTTCCCATTATGGAATTCGATTTAATTATTGAATTCTCGTCTTTTCGTTGGGGATTACGGCATTACGTAAAAATAGTGGAAGGCACTGCTAAGTTTAAAATATTCCATAACTTAGGCAGTGTATGTTATTATGGAAATTGCCGCTTGTTTGTTTCCTTATTCTATAGTAGATAGAATTAAACTTTTATTTACTGCACACATATTTTGATATGTTATCTGACTAGACTCTTGGTTGCAGTTATTCTAGAATAGGTTCTAGATACTAATAGACTAGGATATTATTAGATTAGTCTAAACCATCGGACACTGTTGTTCCGATTTTCTTGAAAAATAAAAATGCTTAATGACTTAGTTTCTAAGTCATGATAGATAATCTAGATAGATATCCCCTTTAGGATATAATACTTTAGAGACAATAGTTTCTTATGCAGTAAGAATTGACTTGAATTAGTTCATGTCTCGAGATTCTTGACTGGCATTTAGAAAGCCCTATTAGGTATTTGTTTATCTAGTAATGACGTTTCTAAGCTTTAATTACCTTTAGAGGAAATATGTTTGACACAATTTGCTAATCAGTTATTTACAATTGTTGTGAATAGTTGAATGCAAATAGTAAGCTAAAGAAAGGAGATGCGTATATTTGTGTATAGAAAATATCTATTTTTCACAATACTACAACTATAGGTATTGGATACTGTTTGGGCCAAAATTGACTCTAAGGGCAAAAACGACATTACACCACAAGACTAGAAGCCCATCTGCAAACTGGGCCCACACACGAAGATATTACACAAAGGTCCAGGCCTGTTGAACATAAAGAAGATCAACGGGCGCCAGTTACAAACTTGAAGAACGAATCTGCATTCATAAAAACTACCATGAAGTCGACGGTTTCAGGGAGAAGACAAGATCATCAGTTACCGAGTATGGAACATCCGAATCAAAGCCTCATTAATAATAACTCCAACGGGCAGATAAAGAGAGGATACCAATACCACCTATAAAAGGAGAAAGAAAGACACCATCAAGGGATCGAAAAAAGACCACCCCAATTACAAAGTCGAAACTGATTCACAACCGCCCTCACGGCATACCACAGAAGGTTGAGGTACATAAAAGCCTTGACCAGTTTACTTTACGTTGATCGATACCATCACTAACTTGAGCGTCGGAGTGTCTACGGTTTCCACCACACCGGTGGGCAGTAAGCTCCTTATTCGTTCTATTTGTTTTGCAGGATTTACTCGCGCCCTACAAATTGATAATCTCGATTGTGGACCTTGGCCGAAATCAGAGTCTACAATTTGGCGCCCACCGTGGGGCTGACGAGTGAATCGACAGGAGGTAGAACGTCTCAACAAAGTAATCAACAATGGCGTCAAGCAACGAACATATCCCAGATCAACTAGCGGTACAAATTGCCATGCTCCAAGAACGACTCACAAACCTGGAAGAAGAAAATCTCACGATGCGAAATACCAACGAAAGTTTACAACAAAGGCTGGATCACCTATCATCCGACCCTCAGCATAATCCTCAAGGCCAAACTAGCGATAGGGATAACCGAAGTAGTCCAACTGCTCCACCCGTGTCAGATGAATCAAACAGCGATCATCCCCCAGCCACACTACATTCAGACCCTCTTGGTGATCAAGCCCATCAACTGGCCAATTCCATCAGAAGAGAAATGGTGGAATTCAAAGAAGCAGTTATGTCACGACTACCAGGGGTGAAACTCCCAATCAGGAAAAGCCGGGCCGGGACAATTTCAGATACCCTTTCCATGAGTCAATTGTAGCAGTTGAGTTGCCCAGGAAATTCAACCCACCTGAAATGAAGTTATATGATGGGACCACAGATCCAGACGACCACGTCATGCATTACAAATTCAAGATGATGTCGAACGGTTTGTCTCCGAACCAATGGGAGGCCGGAATGTGCAGGTGCTTCGGGGAAACTTCGTGGGATCTGGACCTGCTTCATGGTTCATTAATCTTCCTTACAGGTCAATTCATTCATACCAAGAACTGGCGGACAAGTTCGTGCAACACTTCGCAAGTTCGTGCAGGATGGAAAAAACGACGGACGACCTTAACTCAGTACAACAGAGAAGAGGAGAAGCACTACGGAGCTACGTGGCCCGGTTCAACGTGAGAGAATAACCATACCGGACCTCCATCAGCCAACAGCAGTTGAAGCCTTCAGGAATGGACTCCTTTATGACAGCGGGCTCTACAAGAAGTTGACGAAATTCAGGTGCTACACATGGACCAGGTCATGGCACGGGCCCAAGTAGAGATAAGGTGGGAAGAGGATAAAAGAAATAAGAGAAGAGTTGATGAAACAAATGCACAAACAAACCGAAGGCCAGTTGCTTCCAGGCGACACGAAACAGACTACCCCTCCCGAACCGAATGGAGGAACCAAAGTGGGGGCGAACGTCGACCATTCTACAAAAATATGGATAGACGTCCACGGCCATATAAAAATAGGGAGGAGCTTCCGACAAGTAAGCCTCGACTTCCAGACTACAATTTCACAATTTCTCCGGGGGAATTGGTTTCGGTGTTGAGGAAATTAGGGAATGAAGTGAAATGGCCCCCAAGGGCAAGGGATAGTTCATCCAAAAAAGACACTAAGAAATGGTGTGAGTTCCACAGGGACTACGGTCATACGACGGCGGAATGTGTTGCCTTGAGACTAGAGGTTTTGGAACTGCTGAACAAAGGATTTTTGAAAGATCTGCTTACGGACAAGGGGAAGGCGACAATGACCCGAAGGGATGAAAGAGACAGACAAGGGAGAAATTCCAATACCACCACCTCCGATTGATAACACTGTCAATGTCATTTCGGGGGGATCAGAAGTTAGTGGAGCTACTTATTCTGCTGCCAAAAGGCACTCGAGGGTATTGGCCACCAAGGCCTCACACACCCTAATGTCTGTAGAGGGAATTACCACGGGTTTGGTAATTGGGTTCCCTGATGATGGGGACTCACAAGATCTAAACCCTCACCATGACGCTTTGGTCATTTCTCTTCAAGTGGCGAACTTCATGATCAGACGTGTGTTGGTCGACACGGGCTCCTCAGCTAACATTATCTTTGCCAGTGCTCTGACCGACATGGGAACGACATTGGATAACATCAATAGGCGTACGACAGTATTAATCGGTTTTAGCGGAGAACAAAAGTTGACTATGGGGGAAATACGACTCCCCGTTTTGTTGCCAGGTGTTAATAAAATGACTACTTTCCTGGTATTGGACAGCCCATCGGCCTATAACTTGATTTTGGGCAGACCTTGGATTCACGACATGAGGGGCGGTCTCGTCTACCTATCATCAGGTAATTAAATTCCCGACTAAATGGGGGATTCAGGAGGTAAAGAGGGATCAATTGGCGTCAAAGAGTTGCTACCAAACGACCTTGAAGGCTAAATCAGATCCGGCATAGCAATTACTGTCTGGACCTAGTGCGCCAGAGCCTACTCTACCGAATATTGAGAGCTTGACGAGGTCCAGATTCATCCTCAATTCACGGAACACAAGGCTTTGGTTGGAGCGGGTCTGGGTCCAAAACTGCGAGCCGACCTGATAGAATTCTTGAAAAGACGGCACGACACGTTCGCATGGTCGCATGAGGATATGATAGGAATTGATCCGGATCTCATCACTCACGCACTGCATGTGGATCCGGACCACACCCCTGTCAGACAAAAAAGAAGGAAGTTTGCCCCAGAAAGAAACCGGATCATTGATGAAGAGGTGCAAAAGTTACTGCAGAACGGAGCGATTAAAGAAGTACAGTTTCCCGAGTGGCTTGCCAATGTTGTAGTAGTGAAAAAGAAGAATGGGAAGTGGAGGGTGTGCATCGACTTCACGGATCTGAACAGAGCCTGTCCAAAGGACTCGTTTCCTTTACCACATATTGATTCGATGGTGGATGCGACCGCAGGACACGAGTTATTAAGCTTCATGGACGCGTATTCCGGCTACAATCAGATCCTCATGCATCCTCAAGATCAAGAGAAACAGCTTTTGTTACAAATCGAGGAATATTCTGTTACAAAGTCATGCCTTTTGGATTGAAGAACGCAGGAGCAACATACCAGCGAATGGTTAATAGGATGTTCGACCAACAAATAGGGAAAACAATGGAAGTTTATATTGACGACATGTGGTGAAATCCATTGAATCAGAACAACATCTCAACCATCTGGAAGAAGCCTTCGACATCATGGACAGGTACGGAATGAAATTAAATCCTACTAAGTGTGCATTTGGTGTCGCTTCAGGAAAATTCTTGGGATACATAGTCACTCGACGAGGCATTGAAGCAAATCCAGACCAGATTAGATCAATCCTCGACATCCCTACCCCTTCCACCCCGAAGAATGTTATGCGACTAACTGGGCGGATAGCGGCATTAAACAGGTTCATTTCTAAATCAACCGACAAGAGTTTTTTATTTTTCTCAGCTTTAAGAAAGCACGTAAATTCGAATGGACTCCTGCTTGTGAGGAAGCTCTGAAGCAGCTCAAACAATTTTTATCTTCGCCGCCCCTATTATCAAAACCACTCGACTGTGAGAGGCTCTACCTTTATCTGGGAGTCTCGGAACACGCGGTCAGTGGAGTTTTAGTAAGAGAAGAAGCAGGGAGTCAACAGCCAGTCTACTATGTAAGCAAAGCACTGTTGGAGGCAGAGACACGCTACCCGCTGATGCAAAAATTGGTCTTCGCACTGGTCACAGCGGCAAGGAAACTTAGACCTTATTTCCAAGGTCATGCCATCACAGTATACACGACACATCCTCTGAGAAGCATTCTTCATAAACCTGAGTTATCTGGGAGATTGATGAAGTGGGCAATTGAGTTGGGGGAACACGACATTGACTTTCAACCCAGGACGGCAATCAAATCCCAAGCCTTGGCCGATTTTGTGGCTGATTTTGCTCCCGGAATGGTGGCGACACCTGACGCGGAAATCAATTCCATCCAGCCGACAAGAACTTGGAAATTGATGGTTGACGGTTCAAGTAACAAAAAGGGATGTGGACTCGGTATGGTAATCACTACTCCCTCTGGCGACGTTCTACAGCACGCAGTCAAATGCGGCTTCGAGTAACCAATAATGAGGCCGAGTACGAAGCGTTGATTGCAGGATTATTATTGGCCAAGGAACTGGGAGCGAAGGAGATAGAAGTAACGTCGGATTCTCAGCTGATTGTCAACCAGGTCGAGGGATCATATCAAGCAAGAGGTGAAGCAATGGCCTCTTACTTACAGAAGGTAAATGAACTACGAACGGCATTCGACGAATTCTCCATAAAACAGATCCCAAGAAGCGAAAATTCCCGGGCAGATGCACTGGCAACCCTCGGTTCGACTCTGGAGGGCGACAAACCACAAGCAATACCTATAGTATTTCTGAATTGGCCGGCAATTTGGAAGGAAGAGACGAATGTGGCCGCTATCGCTTCAGTCGACAGTTGGATGACACCGATCATTGAATACTTGCAGAACGGCATACTTCCGGAAGACAAAGTGCTGGCAAGGAAGATACAGAGACAGTCTGCAAGGTACGTAGTAGTCGAAGGCCAGCTGTTACGAAGATCCTTCTCGGGACCATACTTGAAATGCTTGACACACGACGAAGCCCAGCATGTATTGTCTGAATTACATGAAGGGGAATGTGGGAACCACTCAGGTGGCAGAAGTCTGGCTCTCCGTGCCCACACGACAGGGTATTACTGGCCGACAATGAGACTCGACTCCGCAGAATTCACAAAGAAATGCGACAAGTGCCAGAGATTCGCCCCGGTCCCTCATCTACCACCAGAGAAGCTGAGCCCAATCCTGTCTCCATGGCCGTTCATGAAATGGGGCATGGACATTGTTGGAAACTTCCAGTTGCTTCAGGCCCACAAGTCTACATGCTCGTAATGACAGATTATTATTCGAAGTGGATTGAAGCCGAAGCATTTGCTAGAATACGCGACAAGGAAGCTCAAACGTTCGTATGGAAGAATATCATATGCCGGTACGGCATTCCTAGAGAAATTGTGACCGACAATGGATCACAATTCATCAGCCATCACTTTCAAAATTTCTACAGGAACTGGGGTATCAGACTAAATTACTCGACGCGCGCTTTCCACAAGCAAACGGGCAAGCAGAGTCGTCCAATAAGACGATCTTGAACACTATGAAGAAGAGGTTGGAGAAAGCAAAGGGCGCCTGGGCTGAAGAATTACCTGGAGTCTTGTGGTCGTACAGGACAACCGTAAGATCCTCAACCGGCGAAACTCCATTCTCATTAGCATTTGGGACGGAAGCCGTAATTCCATCCGAAGAAGTCATCCCTTCACCACGATGTCTGTGGCTCGACAACGAAAGCAACCAACAACTGATGAATTTCAATCTCGACACGACAGATGAGAAAAGGGACACGGCTTTCATCCGACTGGCCACATATCAACAAAGGGTGGCCAGATATTTCGACAAAAACGTTAGGACCAGGACATTCCGCGCTGGTGACTGGGTCCTACGGAGAGTATTCCAGAGCACGAAAGAAGGTGGAGATGGGAAGTTGGGCCCTAATTGGGAAGGCCCTTATCAAATTGTTAGAGTTGTTGGAAAAGGAGCCTACAAGTTGGAAACTAAAGAGGGGAAACTAATCCGCAACAGCTAGAACGCGGTGCACCTTAAAAAATTTATCCGGTAATTTTGATGTTTTTCCAATTAGTTATTTACCAGTCTACTTTCAAGTTTTATCATTCTATCAGTAGAGAAATAAAATTTGTAGAAGTTGTTCGACAAATTACAATAAAACTATCCAATAGATTCTTGTTCCATTCTTCACATTCGAAGTATAAAACCATTCGTCATTTCAATATACAAAATGATTCAAGTTATAACCTTGTTCCATCCTAGCAAATTCTAAGTACAAGTTTATCAAAAAGTTATAGATAATTTCTGAACAATTCGACATCAATCGTCAGCTCCGTCTGCATCCGTCGTTGCTGGTTGGCTGGTGGGAACGTCTCCTTCACCCTGCACATCTACCGGTTCAGAATGGACAGCGGTTTGGGCCACATTTTCTTCTTATACTTCTGTGTCCTTCTCAACTTCCATCATCGTTTCTACCTCGGTTAGATTTAGCTCAGCCTCCTCCTTCCTCATCTCTACCTCTGTTCCTACTTCTACATCTTCTTCTTCTGTCGACGAGGAAATACCAGCGGCGCGCCTTTCATATTCACTGATCCATTTCTCAGGCTTCCAGTCGACATGTTTTCCAGCAATGAATTCTTGCATCAAGTCGTATCTATTCTTCATCATGGAGTCGATTGCGATATCCTCCATTTGTTCCAACAGCAACTCATTCTCCTCTTCAAATTGTTGAAACCCTCCTTGTAACCTTCAATTGTTAACTCGGCAGTTTCCTTTTCCAGCTTCAAGCTAGCCTTCACTTCCTTCAGTTCCTTCTCGAGAACTTTATCCTTTCTCTGCGAAGCGACCAGTCCAGACCTCAATACTGACGACTCCTTCTTCATAGCTGATAAACCCTTCTCTAGCTCCTTGACCCTCTTTTGGTTGGATTCGGCATTTTTCCGCAAGAACAAGCTACATTCCAGGGCCTACGACATTCAAATCAGAGCACCATTCGACAACTAAAAAAAAAAAAAAAAAAAAAAAAAGGAATGAGGATACTCACTTGGTAGTTCAGAGCGATGGCTTTTTTCATGGCCTCCGCCGGCCCAATCTGTGCCAATCTTACTTCATCCCCTTGGAGTAGAAGACCCTCAACGAATGAGTCGATGCTCGAAGGGTCTGAAATTGCCGTCGACTCCTTTGGAACTTTCAAAATAAGGGTATCAGAGTCCTCTTCAGTTTCCACCTCTGCGACAGACTTCCTTTTTCTTCTCAGATGAGATAATGTCTATCGACTTCCCTTTTTCCACGACACCCCCACTCGAAATCATCTCTTGATGTTGGGTGCCAGTTTCTCTTTCGACCTCTAATTCTCTCTTCTTCAGTTTCCTCGACTTTTTTCTGCTCTTCATTTCATCGAGTGAAGCTATTGTGAATGGACCAGACATCATCTCCTCTGCGCATGAAAATTCCTCAATTTTTAAGGGCTCTCGATATTTTTTATTCACCCCCTACAATTTTTGAATCGACCACCTACAGTTTATCACGGCCAAAACGTCGTTAGAGAGGGCCAGAACTTTACCTTCGCGCTGATAGATTTCCTTCCACAATGGAGTCGCCCTTAATCTCTTCTCCTCTAGGATGGCCTTGCAGTTCCTTACGTCGTCTGGCAAAGATAGAATTGTTTCGACGTTTGAGGTGGAGCGAACAGTTGAGAGGAACGATTTGTTTCGAAGAGGATCTGCAACGACAAACCCTTGGTTATTCAAAAACACAAACCACAGTTATAACCTATTACTTAGAAAAGAACATCACTCACTCGACAAACACCAAAACTCTGGGATTCGACCAGCCCCAGTCAAACCAAATATACCCTCACCCCTTGCGAAGAAGTAGTAGGACTGCCAGTTTCCCCTATCATTAGTCGGCAATCCAATGACTAGAGGCTTCTTTCTTTGTCGTAGGATCATTGTATATCTCCCTTTCTCTTTCAGATGCTCCTTTATGTAATATGTCTCTAGAACATCATTTACCTCGAAGAGTACACCCAACTCGAAGGCTAAGCACTCAATCGACAATAGAATCCTCCATGCGTTTGGCATCAGTTGAGACGGAGCAATTACAAAATGGTTCAACACTTCCCAGACCAGTCTGGGGATTGGAAACCTCAATCCTACTTTAAACGGACGAACGTAGAAACCTATCCACCCCGGGACCTTGTAATCAATTCTCTCAGTCGACGAAGGCACTCGGAGTTCTAGAGACTCAGGAAATCTGTACATACAACTAGTTCCCTCAGCATTTTCCCAGTCATACGACTAGCAGGATTCCTGGATAATAAGTTGGTAGGCTCACTGGTGCAAGGAAAGTCACTCGGCTCCTCAATTGCAGGAATTGATCTTAGAGGTATTGCCTCAGTAGGAGTCTCCCGAGGAGACATGGCCAGGGTAACTACACCTTTCTCAATCAGTTTCTCGTACGACCAGTCTTTGTAGGTTACCTCCTCCTCAGTTTCACTCGATGATTCGACATAACTATCTATCTTGGCTCCCAAGCTGCCTAAAGACTCTCCACTCGACATTTTCCAAACAACAAGCATATAAACATTAAACCCTCAGTAATCTACCCCTTGAAGATCAAAAACCACAACACGATTCTTAAGCTAAACACACTAACCCAAAGATCAAACAGCCAGAGTAACCTAAGAACAGCTTGAATATTGCAATGAATGCTTAAAAGAATTGAAGAACAAGAGGAAGTTAGTAATAATACCTTGAGAAACACTTGAGAGCTCTCCTTACTCGACTTCCCAAATGAGGAAAAGTGAACCGTCCATACCCTTTTTATACACCCATACTCAATTTGGTGCCAATATTCCCGCCAAAAACTCCTCGTAATCTGCGATAGGGTTTGCATTAATAACAGTTGAACTGGGTCAAAGTATTACGGCATGGAGAACGTCGAACTGGGGACATCCCCCAGATGACTCATGTCGAGTGAGATTTGAGTTATACAATTCACTCGTCTCTTACGACAGTGTCGAGTGAAATCACTCCTGAACCACGTCAAGTTCAGTCGACAGGGGACATCCCCAGGTGACTCATGTCGAGTTATATCTGAGTTATGGTATTCACTTGTCCTTTACGACAGTGTCGAGTGAAATCACTCCTGAACCACATCAAGGTTTCAGTCGACAGAGGACATCTCCCAAGTGACTCATGTCGAGTCCCATCTTAATTATGGAACTCACTCATCCTTCACGGCAATGTCGAGTGAAATCCTTCCTGAACCACGTCAAGGTTCAGTCGACAGGGGACATCCCCAGGTGACTCATGTCGAGTTATATCTGAGTTATGGATTCACTTGTCCTTTACGACGTGTCGAGTGAAATCACTCCTGAACCACATCAAGGTTTCAGTCGACAGTGACATCCCCCAAGTGACTCATGTCGAGTTTCATCTTAGTTATGGAATTCACTCGTCCTCACGACAGTGTCGAGTGAAATCCTTCCTGAACCACGTCAAGGTTCAGTCGACAGAGGACATCTCCCAAGTGACTCATGTCGAGTCTCATCTTAATTATGGAACTCACTCGTCCTTCACGGCAATGTCGAGTGAAATCACTCATGAACCACATCAAGGTTTCAGTCGACAGTGGACATCCCCCAAGTGACTCATGTCGAGTTTCATCTTAGTTATGGAATTCACTCGTCCCTCACGACAGTGTCGAGTGAAATCCTTCCTGAACCCCGTCAAGGTTCAGTCGACATAGGACATCTCCCAAGTGACTCATGTCGAGTCCCATCTTAATTATGGAACTCACTCGTCCTTCACGGCAATGTCGAGTGAAATCCTTCCTGAACCACGTCAAGGTTCAGTCGACAAGGGACATCCCCAGGTGACTCATGTCGAGTTATATCTGAGTTATGGTATTCACTTGTCCTTTACGACAGTGTCGAGTGAAATCACTCCTGAACCACATCAAGGTTTCAGTCGACAGTGGACATCCCCCAAGTGACTCATGTCGAGTTTCATCTTAGTTATGGAATTCACTCGTCCCTCACGACAGTGTCGAGTGAAATCCTTCCTGAACCACGTCAAGGTTCAGTCGACAGAGGACATCTCCCAAGTGACTCATGTCGAGTCTCATCTTAATTATGGAACTCACTCGTCCTTCACGGCAATGTCGAGTGAAATCACTCCTGAACCACATCAAGGTTTCAGTCGACAGTGGACATCCCCCAAGTGACTCATGCGAGTTTCATCTTAGTTATGGAATTCACTCGTCCCTCACGACAGTGTCGAGTGAAATCCTTCCTGAACCACGTCAAGGTTCAGTCGACAGAGGACATCTCCCAAGTGACTCATGTCGAGTCTCATCTAAGTTATGGAATTCACTCGTCCCATATGACAGTATCGAGTGAAATCACTCCTGAACCATCTCAAGGTTCAATCAACAGGGGACATCCCTGGATGACTCACGTCGAGTCAAAATTGGAGCAAAGACATTCGCTATTCCCATACAACAGTGTCGAGTTAGTTCATCCAGAGACTTCCTACGGGCCACGTCAAGACAAAGAGTATCCCCAATTTATACGACATGTAAATGGCTTTATATGGACTTTCACTATCTGTGTATCACGCTTGATAAAGATCAATCGCACTATGAGACTTGGTTCAAACATCCGGAGCCACCCATTGGGCCCATGCGACATGCCGAGTGAGATTCTTTCTAAAAGCAATCCGGTTCGCTCAGCATAGGACACTCCCTTACAGGCTATAAACGAAAGCAAGGAAGACTTATTTTCGGAACATACAACAGTACTCTCCAAGCCTAAAGACTTCGAGGCTTAGAGAGTAGGGGACAAACTGTTTGGGCTAAAATTGACTCTAAGGGCAAAAACGACATTACACCACAAGACTAGAAGCTCATCTGCAAACTGGGCCCACACACGAAGATATTGCACAAAGGTCCAGACCTGTTGAACATAAAGAAGATCAACGGGCGCCAGTTACAAACTTGAAGAAAGAATCTGCATTCATAAAAACTACCATGAAGTCGACGGTTTCAGGGAGAAGACAAAATCATCAGTTACCGAGTATGGAACATCCGAATCAAAGCCTCATTAATAATAACTCCAACGGGCAGATAAAGAGAGGATACCAATACCACCTATAAAAGGAGAAAGAAAGACACCATCAAGGGATCGAAAAAAGACCACCCCAATTACAAAGTCGAAACTGATTCACAACCGCCCTCACGGCATACCACAGAAGGTTGAGGTACATAAAAGCCTTGACCAGTTTACTTTACGTTGATCGATACCATCACTAACTTGAGCGTCGGAGTGTCTACGGTTTCAACCACACCGGTGGGCAGTAAGCTCCTTATTCGTTCTATTTGTTTTGCAGGATTCACTCGCGCCCTACAAATTGATAATCTCGATTGTGGACCTTGGCCGAAATCAGAGTCTACAGATACCAGATCTCCCGTCTAGTTATTTGAAATATTGGTTAACGATTGTTTTGATATTTGATATTGGAACTTGCGACTATTGGATAGTCACTTGTTCTTTATAAACAATTGTTACATATTTTATAATAACTAGTAGTGTCATTAACGTAGAGATAAACATTAAGAAAAATTATTCGGTAAAGTAAATAATTTAGAACGGTGCTTTATGGGTTTAATCACTTAAGCATTGGATGCTTATTCCGTATGGTGAAGGATGGTTTGATACTAGATCACACCACATATCCTTATCCATTTAATGAATATTGTATTCAGGAAAGTGATTAAGATCTCGTTTAATCAATGATTGTCATTGGACCACCAGATTTATTTAACTGATACATTGGATGTATGTAGTTTAATGAATAATAATTGCTTAAGGTAGTTTTCTATACTTCGTAACTTAGTTGATGAATTTTCATAACTTAGTTATGTGTTTCTGAAGGAACACATATTGAAAGTCTTGAAAGTATCAAGTACTTTCAATCCGTTCTGATGAAACATAGATTGAACATTTTTGACTTGTTCAAATATATTCAATCTAAAGGTTTTAGAGAATTCTATCCTCAAAATTCATACATGTCTTTGAACTGTTCAAAGATCTTTGATACGATCAAACGTATGAATTTAAAGCAATTAGTTCTAAGGTTATTTAGTGAATATGATTCATATTCAATATTATTCTTCCATGATTCCATCTTGATGGAATTGAGTAGTGGGAGCAATCGGATCTTATATGATTTGGTTCGTTTGATATTGAATGTTACCGAATTAGTTTCAATACTCTTGGGGTTATACTCCAGTAACACTAATGCATCTCTTTAATTAATGTTCCATTATTTTCTACAGTTGCATATATGATATGTATAGGTAGAAAATTTGAATCTTGAAAAGTTTGAGATTTCAATCTTTCTTTTATATAATAGTTATATAATGGAAATTACTTACACCTCGGAGGTATAAGTAAAAGTTTATCGTTTATTCTGTTTAATAGAATATTGTATTCTATTTAATAGAATATCTTTCCTACGATTCTAAGTAATAAAATCGTTTTATTACTTGGTGTGTAACATCAGATGTTAACTATTGTAGAAAAGACTTGACTTATTGAAGTCAAATGTGAGAATGATAAATTATAAATGGAACTATGTAATTAATAAGATGAAACAACCCTTATACATCTTCCGTACAAGTTTAATAGGATAACAGAATCATTCACGAGTATTTGATACTTAATGGTTCGTTTGTTTTCTTACTGAAGAAAAATTATCCTATAACTTATAATGGAAGCGATATTTGATATCGATTCTGGAAGTTCACCATTGAACCATAGATCTAAGATTGTTCATAGCTTACTACGATCAAGTTTTGAACTTGATTACGCTTTCATTATGAATTAGTTCATGATATGTGCTAATTATTTGCGCAGCGAAAGCAATGTGAGCTTATTAAAGGTTTGACCTTTACAGTATGACAGTGAGAAAAGTTATACTCAGTAATCTATTGTAGATTCTGAGAAAACTTATATCAAGTCACGCTAATTGAACAATTAAAGATATATTGGTTAATGTTGATAATAAACTGTATATTTTAGCTAAAGAATGCAAAGTGGCGTTTTTGGATGACTTATTCAGATAAGACATCAGTTGTGATTTCCTTATTTGAAGAGTTCATTCTGAAATGGCCCTAGAGTTTGTGTTCTGCTGAGATCGCAGTTTAGTGTGCTAGCTTACAGAGCCTATTGTAGACTCGGATAAGTCTTCCAGAAATATGTGTTCTATATTTTTGATATCGTCAAATTGTCTGATCTTGTCAAAGTATATATAATACATATGTGATAAAAGGGTTAGTGGGAGCGTACAAATTACTTTCTATTGTTATATATCCTAACAAACATTATCATTATTATAGTAATAATGAGATGTTTGTTAGGTAAAAGGTTTACCTAAGTCTTCTTTACTCCGTGAAAACAGTGGGAGTAGTCTCTGTTATATACGATATAAAATTTTATATAAGATATAAAACCAAGAGACTTATGAGATACTCCTATTAGTCGTACATTAGATATGATCTAATGAAGGACATAACAAGGCTATCTGTATGACAGTTAGTATAATTGTTCGACAGTTATTGTGTGTCTTATACATAGTATTCATCTTTCGTAAATGATGATTCCTTTTTCGAAAGAGATATTGATCAGAATGTCTAAACAATATTATATATCATTTGATGATGACATAGTGAATACTTTATTATGTGCGATTATCGATGTCGATTTAATCGTAATTGTTACGAGTTATTTTGACATCCTATAGACCATATGATGGATCTTGAAACACGTTCTTTGTGATCTTTGAGATATTAAGAACGAGTTTCTAATTCATGGAGAATATAATCTGCAACATTAGGGTCATATTAGTTTTGAGACTAATTATGACGTTATACAGTCTACGTCATAAAGAGTCAGAAAAGATGCAGTGGGAGTGTCACGAATGATTCTACTTTTATAGTGGAATTAAATGCAACTTATAAAGTATTGACTTATGAAGTTGCATAGTGACCTTATAAAATAGAAGTTTTGAATTGTTATTGTGCTTGCGGTTGTCTTCATAGTATTTTGGATTTGATCCTTAAATACTTGGACAACTCAGTAGCTGTAGCACAATACTGATGTAGCATTAGAGTCATATTAATGTATAATCTAGATTCTACAAAATATGAATGATGCTGACTATGGGAAACGATGGAGTTTGTTTGACAAACTCAATATGTCATAGCAGACTTGTTTTTGTTGCCTACCTCTTAAGTATTGGGTGAGCTTTTGAGGACCATGTGCATACGATGCACATTAAGACGTGTATATGATACCGTGGATTGGCACTAGAGCAAGTGGGAGAAATTGTTGGGGTTGGTGCTCAGAGCGCCAATCCGGGCCGTATTTATGTCTGATTCATGAATACGAACATCCCATTATTCCATAATATTACTTATTTATGGTTGCACCTCTTGTTCTTATATACGTATTCGATCTAATTACGATTAGATTGAAACTAAATGTGGTTTAGTGATATGTATATATTAGACAAAGGCCCGATAATATATAATGCAGTACACAGTTACAAAGTTAGTTTGTAATTGACATTGGGAAGTGTCACTGCTATACGTATATTATCAAACATAGTTGCTGGTCAAGATTTGCTAACACGGGTCGGTTAGTCAAATCCGTTGAGACCAGTACATGTCGTATATCGAGACTTGGTCCGATGGTTTATCCCAATGAACCATGAGTCTATGGAGACTCGTATAGACGTGTAGGTGTTTATAGTGGATAAACATTGAACGGCTCACCGAAGATTCTTAATGGATGGTACACCAACGTCAATAAGAATCTTCTCGGGTTGAGTAGCATAGTGGTCCTTCGACTTGAGACACCACTGTGGATGTATGAGACATCCTCCATACTTAGATGGTAGTCACGTCACCGATCTATTCAGATCAGACCTCGGCCTGTTCGTTGGGTGTGGATCGATCCTCAGGATATCCTGTGTGTGTCAAGAAAGGATCCGTCAGTTCTGTGTACAGAGCATAGGTAGTCCATATATATTTAGCAGTCTGTTAAATCTGTGGCCACAGTATACATCGGAAGTAAGTTCCGAGTGTTATTTAAAGATTACGGGTGGATAGATTATGGACATGAAATTGGATTTCGTGACGGATATACCTGAATCTAGAGAGTCTCAATAATGAAACATACTCGTAGAGCACTAGAGCAACATTTATGAATAATGATGATTATTTATAAATCGTTTAATCGTTAAACGAAAAATACATGCGAACGGGCCGAACCGTAATTTCCTAATTAATGTGTATTTGTATTTAATATATGATATTATTAAATACACATTAATATATAGTCAAATAAAGGTATTTGACATATATCATCAATATATGTATTTGAGATATTTAAAGTAAATATAATACATATATTTGATATATTTGTATTTAATTAATTATTTAATTATTTAATTGTTAAATGATTAATATAATTAAAATATAAATATATCACCAAATGATAAAGTTAGGAAATGATTATAAGTGTAAATGTTTGACTTTACATTAAAGGAAAATGTTGTCAAATTGATTTTGACTTCTTAAGATATTTGTTCAAAATTGTTTGAAAATGAAAATATCTTTTTCCTTTATTTTTCATTAAATTCGGCCATAACACTTAAATATAAGAGTTATATTTTTCTTAGTTGCATTTGTTGACTTAATTAAATATCTAATAAAGTGTTATTTGGATATTTATGCAAGTTGACCAAATGTAAAGTGAAATGAAATTGAAATTGCAAAAACTTGTATTTGGCTAGGTAATTTCGGCCAAGGCAAATTTTGTCTAAGTATATATTGTTTTTCATTTCATTTCATTCTTAACCTAATACACTTTAACCAAAAACTCCATTAAAGGAAGGCAAAGAATGCTAGAGAGAAAAGAAAGAAAAATCAAGAAAAGCTTGGAAAATAGTAAGTATTTCCAACCTTCCATTAGAGAGTAATTTGTTCCTCTTGTTGTGGGCAACATCTTGTGATGTTCTTGAGTTTTTCTATTCTTAATTCTTTGTGTTTTTTATGGATAAAAGTTTGGTGAAAGTGTTGAGCATGTATAATGGAGAAAGCTTGTGACTAGTGCAGTTATAAGTATTCTTTTATGGTTTTGGAAACCTTGTTGCTAATCTAGAGTTATTGACCCACTCTTAGATGACCTAGATTTGATCTTGAGTTGTTTCATTGTGTTGAGACTTTGATTGGATGGAAGAAACATGATTAAAGTAATTGATTTAACCAATTTGGTCTAATTTGTCCAATTTGATGAAATTGAAAAATTAGGGTTCATGACCAATTCCAAATTTAGGGATTTTCAGATATGTTGTGTATTTGTGTGTGTATATGATGCATATAAAGTTTCATGTTCATTGGATTACATCTTGATGTGTTTTGATGCATGAAATGACAAAGTGCACAAAATGACACTAATGTAGTGCATTCGGCCTTGATGAAGAAATTTGGGATTTTTGGTGCTTTTGGTGTTTTGATGTTTTGAACATGCTAAGTTCATCTTAGAAATGATTTAGAATCATTCAAAATTGATTAGATCAATTTCGGACTAAAATGGACAAAATACCAATATAAGGGTAATTTGGTAAATTCACTTAAATATGATTTATTTGAATTTTATTTCATAATTTGATTATTGGATAATTAAATAAATGTGTTTATTTAATTAATCCGAGAAAAAGTTTTGAAATCGGAAAATTTGATTTTCCACCGCTTCCGCTGCGTTACCGGATATTCCCCCTAAAACCCCTACAATACTACCAATGGAATTCCGAGGGGGTCTTATCCAGAGCGAAGCTGTTTCTCGTACCATCGGAAAAACACAACCTCCTATTACACTTACATGAGTATCCTATACCCAAATATATGAGAACTATGTCGTTGTGCCCTCACAACGCGCACAAGTGTAATACTAGTCTTTTACGCATTCATCGATTTCCAATCTCGATAATGTTCTGACTAAGGATATTTAATGATTTATCATTTGTGGATTGATACTGTCTAATATCATTCTCAATCCAGGAACAAATCACAGGGACCTCCTATCATTTATACATCTAGGTGATCTAATCACAAATGATAAGAGTGCAATCTCCTTTGTCAAATATTAATTTGTACAACAACATCGTGATATGTACAAATAGTGACGCTATGGGTAATAATTGTCCAACAGTTTCCATACCGGCCTAACGGATACTTGTTCAATGGTAATATAGCCGTTAGTATCCGTTGGAAACCTAGACCGGCATACCGGTCTACATACCGGTTTCCATACCGGTCGCGCTGTAAGTTGGGGAATGCTTTGCATTTTATTATAAATAGGTTCCCCAACTCATTTGCATTTGGTTAGAGATTTAGAAAACCTTCATACATATTCTACCAAGGCAAATACAAGAGTGTCTTAAATCTTCATACACTTAAACACTCATACAAGCTCACACACATCATCATTACATATTAGTGAGCTTAGAACACTTGGGTTTGAAACTCACACAATCTTCTTAATATTTGTGAGTGCTCAAGTGTGTTTTAAATCGTCTTAAACAAAAACACTTGTAGTTGTGAAATCTCATTGTTTGGGTAAAGTGTAAAGGTTGTGAGTGCGCCTACGAATAAAACTAAAAAGTGTAAAAGGGTTTGGAGTGCGCCTTTGCGGAAAAATCTTGGTTGCGGATGAACCACGGAAACTCGATTTTAGTGGAAATCTTCAAGTGAGGCTAGGGGGAGTGGACGTAGGCACGGTTGGCCGAACCACTATAAATTGTGGTGTCGTATTTCTCTTTACCTTAACTTTTACTTATTTGCAAGTTTATTTACATTTATATAATTGAATAGAAAACTTGCATATAGGTTGTTATTTGCAAAAGAGAAAATTAACCTAAAAGTCTATTTGGTAATAAGAGCTTAAAATCGGCAAAGATTTTATAATTCCGCATTTATAGCAATAATCCAATTCACCCCCCTCTTGGGTATAGAGATTGCTTGTCGCTATTGATTGTAGGTACTTTCAATTGGTATCAGAGCGAGGTATTCTCAAGAAAGACTTAACCGTCCGAGAATAGATAATGGCATCTACAAGCATCTCGTCAAATCTTGCCGAGGGATTTTCAACGACTAGACCTCAGTTTTACACCGGAACGGACTACAATTATTGGAAGATGAGAATGCTAAATTATCTCCTTACCGTAGATCCGCAATCTTATTTGGTTATCACACGAGGTGCAAAAGGACCAACAAAAAGGGATAGCAATGGGGTTGAGATTCCAAAGTCGAGTTTGGAATAGGATAGTGAGGATGTAAAAATAGCCTCAGAAAATGCTAAGGCACTCAACCAACTCCTATGTGCCATTGATCGGGATCAAGTAAGCAAGCTTTCAGAATGTGGAAACGCATATGATTTATGGAAGTCTTTGGAAATGGTCAATGAGGGCACAAGCCAAGTGAAGGAATCGAAGATCAACCAGTTCATGTGCGAATTGGACAATTTCAGGATGGAATCCGGGGAAGAAATTGATCACATCATTTCGAGATTTACCGTTATCATCAATCATTTGGGCGCATTGGGAAAAGTCATCGAGAAAACGGATCAAGTGAAGAAAATTTTGAGATCACTCCCGAAAGAATTTAGAAGCTATACCTCCTCCATTAGAGAAGCAAACGACATAAACACATTAAAGATGGATGATTTGGTCGGCAAATTGCTTGAGTATGAAATGGAGATCAAGATGGATAAAAAGGAGGAAGATGAGAAAAAGACTAGAAAGTCTTTGGCCCTAAAAGCGAGAAAAAGAGACTACTCAAGCTCAAGTGAAGAAGAGGATAGTGATGATGAGTTAGCAATCATCACCAATAAAGTAAAGGAGCTCCTCAAATCTGCAAAGCTTAAAGGAAAATCAAAGACGAATGAAAACAAAGAAGAAAAATGGTCGCGGAAGAACAAGAAAATTGTGTGTTATGAATGCAACAAACTGGGTCATATAGCTACCGATTGCCCATTGAGGAAAATGAAAGGAAAATCAAAGAAAAAGGCAATGAAAGCAACTTCAACTTGGAGTGATAGCGATTCTAGCTCATCCGAGGAGGAAGAGGTCCAAGCCAAAGAAAGAACAAACCTAGCATTCATGGCCATCGATAATGAGGATTTCTTCTTTGAAAATGAAAAAGAAGAAAAAAGCGAAGGAGAAAAGGTACACAATTCTCAAGACTATGATGATTTACTTAATGCCTTTAATGGATTAAGAGAATTGTGTGATGTGCTTAAAAAGAAATTAAAATTAGTTAAAAATGAGCATGCTACACTTAAAGATAATCATGCATGTTGTATGGATAAAATTCATGTTGTAGATAATGAGATTATTTGCTTGAAGGCTAAACATGAAAAAGAAATTGCATGCTTAAATGATGAAAATGCATGTTTAAAATTGAAAAAGGTACAACTTGAGAATGTCATATCGAATATGCCATCTAGCTCTAAGACATGCGATTGCGAATCTATTTTGAATGAAAATGTCTTATTAAATACTAAGATTGTAGATTTGCAAAACATACTTAGCAAATTCACATTGGGACATAAAAATTTTAATATGCTTATTGGATCCCTAAAATGTGCATTTAAAAGAGAATGATTAGGATATAGGCCTTACATTAAGAGAAAATTTTTGAAGAATTATTTTGTAAAGGCATCCGATTCTCATGCTAAGAATGTTAAAAATGAAAATATCACATGTCATGCATGTAATAAAAAGAGACATAAAATTTTTGAATGCATGTACAAAAATGTGATTAAGAACGCATGGATTCCTCAAGGAATCAAAATTAATCCCAATGGACCCAAGAAAGTTTGGGTACCAAAGTGTAATTGATAAATTGTAGGGGGAGCTTTGGAAATGGATCTTTAAAGAGAATTGCAAAATTGATCCTAAGGCTCAAAAAGATGAGGAATCGCAACGATAAAGGTAAAATCCGTATTCACGGAAACTTTGGTACCGTTTCCTCTTTGTGTATGTATGCATATTTTAAATTGGTCAATATTTTGTTTAAGCATACAAAGTGATTAGGCAATGCACTCAACTTTCTATTGGTATCAATTGTTCATTTGATATCATTAAATGCCTAAATCATACATTTAAACCCATTTTCATATCAATTGGTATCACATTGAATTTATTGAGTTAAATTACATGTATGTGACCATTTGATTGATTTTGCATTAAAAATGCTTTTGCCATGTAACATATTGGAATGAAAATGAAATGCATGTATATTGATATAAGTTTCCATTGATAATGAAAAGCATGAATTTTGATTGTTTATTAATTGGTAGGATACTTATAAGAAGACAATCATTAAAAATGCATTGAAGTGAATTCATTGATTTTAGTTGGTATCTTAATATATAATGAATTATTTTCTTTGATATCACAATTGAGGAGAAATCATGCTTAAAATGATAAAATATTACAATTGGAAACATTGATATAAAATGTTAATTGATATCATATCGTACATATTCTTTGAAAATTACTTTATACATGATTTCTGTTTAAATCTTAGGGCAAAAAGGGAGAAATGCCAAATGTGCATATTTTTAAGTTTTTGGTATCATAATCTTATGCACATAATTATTTGGTATCTCATTTAATTTTAAAATTTGCTTCTCCACTTTTTGATTATGTCAAAGGGGGATAAATCATTAGAATGAGATTAAAACTTGTCTTACCCTCACCATTGGTTTAAGGGGGAGTAATTGTACTAATGTGTTTGTCTAGTTTTTTTATAGAGTTTTATTAAAGACAATCACACATTGAAGGGGAGCAAAATCGTCAAATTTGGACTCCGAGAAGCTCACGAGTATCAAAGGTTTTAAGGGGTTGCCATCATCAAAAAGGGGGAGATTGTTAGCGACTTGGTCGCATAATCGGTTGTAATGGATTTTGATGACGTCAACGAGAAAGAAGACTTCAACGCGCAAACACAAAGTTATACAAAAAGTGTCGAAGCATATGGGGTGAAGAGCGAGACTGTGAAGACTTGCGGCAAAACGAAGATATATTGCGAAGTCTTATCTTAGGATTTAATTTGTAAAGTGAATTGTAATATTCAAGTGCCTAAGCTCATAAGGATCATGCACATTCACTTAGATGCATTAGGATCATGACAAAATGCTTTAAAACCTTCATTACTGTGCATTTTGGTCTGAGGCCGCCACCGGTCCCTTACCGGTATCCATACCGGTGAACCAACGGCTAGTTCCCTTACTGGAACCGGCATGACATAAACTGGTATCCATACCGGTGACATTTCCGGTCTAGCTCTTCATTGTGCAAACTTACTGAAACCGGCAAACCCTAAACCGGTATACATACCGGTGACCATACCGGTCAGGCTCTTCTTTGTGCACACACTGGAACCGACACGAATCATACCGGTCCCCATATCTGTTTCCATACCGGCCTAACGGATACTTGTGCAATGGTAGAAAATAGCCGTTAGTATCTGTTGGAAACCTAGACCGGCATACCAGTCTACATACCGGTTTCCATACCGGTCGCGCTGTAAGTTGGGGAATGCTTTGCATTTTATTATAAATAGTACCCCAACTCATTTGCATTTGGTTAGAGATTTAGAAAACCTTCATACATATTCTACCAAGGCAAATACAAGAGTGTCTTAAATCTTCATACACTTAAACACTCATACAAGCTCACACACATCTTCATTACATATTAGTGAGCTTAGAATACTTGAGTTTTCAACTCACACAATCTTCTTAATATTTGTGAGTGCTCAAGTGTGTTTCAAATCTTCTTAAACAAAAACACTTGTAGTT
This sequence comes from Zanthoxylum bungeanum, assembly GCA_019454045.1. Classification (NCBI taxonomy): domain Eukaryota; kingdom Viridiplantae; phylum Streptophyta; class Magnoliopsida; order Sapindales; family Rutaceae; genus Zanthoxylum; species Zanthoxylum bungeanum. The sequence goes on along the minus strand of SKCR01026660.1, from coordinate 133,547 downwards.
GTGAAATCCCATTGTTTGGGTAAAGTGTAAAGGTTGTGAGTGCGCCTACGAATAAAACTCAAAAGTGTAAAAGGGTTTGGAGTGCGCCTTTGCGGAAAACTCTTGGTTGCGAGTGAACCACAGAAACTCAATTTTAGTGGAAATCTTCAAGCGAGGCTTGGGGGAGTGGACGTAGGCACGGTTGGCCGAACCACTATAAATCGTATTGTCGTATTTCTCTTTACCTTAACTTTTACTTATTTGCAAGTTTATTTACATTTATATAATTGAATAGAAAACTTGCATATAGGTTATTATTTGCAATAAAGAAAATTAACCTAAAAGCCTATTTGGTAATAAGAGCTTAAAATCGGCAAAGATTTTATAATTCCGCATTTATAGCAATAATCCAATTCACCCCCCTCTTGGGCATAAAGATTGCTTGTCGGTATTGCTTGTAGGTACTTTCACTAAGGTCGTTACGTATCGCCATTCCCCTAGTCCTGCTCTACATGTTCATATGTCTGTATCCGTTAATTCCAGTAACCGTCAATTTCATAAGTCACATCTGAGGTGGGTTTTTCCCACTAAATTCATGCTTTTAAAATCCATGTTTTCTGAAACATACTATTTCATAAAATAACTGAAATCAATTTGGCTAATGTCCTAATGTGCTTAAATGTAAGTCTCATTTCAAAAACAATTAAATAAATTTCAACTTGAAAAGAAAAGGTCCACAAACAGATTGATAACTATTGCCAATGATCCTGGATGTGACTGAAGAGGTTCCTGTGGAAAAACTAGCTCGTCATGTATTCGAGTATGTTTAGCATATATAAACTAGAAACTAATCATGATCATGGATGTAGTGGATGCTCATGCATGTTGCATACGTGTCGGGATAACTAACGTGCTAACAGACTTTAACATCCTAAGATGAAACTGAAATGGAATAAAACTAGTCTTGATGCACATCGCGACTCCAGGTCTTGCGCATTACGACACTCTTACGATCAAACTGAAATAAAGAGCTTCTTTTTACTCCGCGTCATGACGCTGGGTGTTGGGCGTCGCGACACTCACATAATCAGACCCGAGGCTTCCACACGATCGACCCGAGTCTTCCACACGACTGACCTGAGGCTTCCATACGACTGACTCGAGTCTTCCACATGAATGACTCGAGGCTTCCATACGACCGACTCGAGTCTTTGACACAACCGACCTGAGTATTCCACACGACCGACCCGAGTCTTCCACACGAATGACTCGAGTCTTCCAAACGAACGACCTGAGTCTTTCACATGACCTACCCTAGGCAAACACACAACCGACCCGAGATAGAGGGTATTTTCATGTTCAATGTGACTCCCACACGCACCGACCCGAGGTAAAGGGTATTCACATTTTTGGCGTCGCGACGCTACCCTGATTTCAGGGCCAATATCAGTTATCCATTGTCACTGCCCAAAGCAATTCCAACACCCTCATCACCCTAATACCTTCACACAAGCACTTCTTAACACACTCAAAACATGAATTTATCTAGTATTATCACAACATCAAAACATCAAAAATAATTTCCCCCCAACATGCTAAGAATTCGGCCCTCATGTCCATTTTACACCTTGACATTATTTCAATCAAAACTTAGGCACAAATCACTCTAAATTCAGAGGTGGCCAAATTACGTACATATAAGCTAGGCTTATATGACAAGTGTCTGAATTTAGAGAGTCACAAAATATGAAGTGTACTCTTTGAGCACTTGGGTAGCCAATAATTTTTTATAATAAATAATATTTGATATTATAATTATCAACTAAAATAATTAAGTGATATTGGATAATACTAATTATTTACTTTGACCCAATTGGATTAATTGGATTAATCCAAAATCACACCAGGGTTTTATCATAATTTCATAAATATCTCTACCATTTGAGGATATTTTGGTAATTGCAAATATGTAATAATAGGTGTATTTATCTTGATTTAGTTGGATTAAATCAAAATGGTAGACCATAAACTAATTCATTTGTTAAACTTTGTCTTGATTTAATTGAATTAAATCAAAGTAGTAGGCAAATGTGATTAGTCACACCTAATTACACATATTTTGACAAATTGAATTAAGCCCACAAGAAAGTTTATTAGAACTTTTATTAATGAAAAATTGCATAAGTTTTCCATAAAAGACAAGCTTGGACAATGTTTTAATTAAGCTTGAAAAAGTTAAAATAAGCAAGAATGAGAAATATTAGCCTAAGTAAAAGTTTTTGTGAGATAAGCTTCGGAAGTTCTCTACAACAATAAGGATAAGAAGATTGGATCTTAGAACCAAGCTTGCTAGCTTTGGAAGTTCTCCACAACATTTCAACAATGAGAAGAAGATTAGATCTTGGAATCAATCTTGTTAGGGAAGTTTGATCTTCTCCAAAGCTATGTTTTCATTAGTGAGTTATCATTAATGAGACATATAATGATAAATTATGTATTGGATACATAATAACATAGCTTGATGTTGAAATTAGGCTAATTAATTGTGTACGGATGTTTGAAAGTATAAACACAATATTCTTACAATTGGGTCAAAATATTCATGTTGGACATGGATCATAAAATTAGAGTTTTTGGAACTTTAGATGATAGCTCGGAGCTATGACTATTATTCTAGAATCACTTGACCACCTTTGAGTGACCTATAATTGTTCATGAGTTATTTCATTGTGAGATTATATTTTGGTTTGTGTTTTAGTTCAAAGAAATATATATATATATATATATATATATATAAAATTTGTTTGGGTGATTTTGAAAATGTTTAAGGTTTTTAGAAAAAAAAAATGTACTAAAGCTGAATTCCTGAGAGCATTGCGTTGCAGCGTAATTTGTTGCACTGCAACACTGTGCAGGGAGCTGCGCAGCGTGCTGCTTTCGCGCATGTGTTTGTTTGGCCATGGCGATGCGCGCCCTCTCAGATTTTATCGCGATTTGGTTTTTCCGGACTCCGATTTATTCTCAATTTTTCCCTAAACAATCGTAATGGAATATGATATTTCACTTCCGTTACACAGGGTACTAATCCGACTTTAATGGTCCCACATCCATCCCAACACAATATACCAAAATAGAATTCGGTTATTCTGTTAACAAGAATCCAAAATCAGCTTTATATAGCTGAAGAATGCACAGATTTGAGATAACAATTTTGTATTCATTTCTCTGTCACTTTCTTTGATTTTTGTTTCATTGTTAAGCTTTGTATTTCTTCTTTTGTCATATGTAATTTGTTCTTAATGAATCAATACAAAGAAGTAACTGTTTTTCCTTTCAAATCGTGTGTGTCAGTAAGTTTTCCCAAAAAAGATTTATTTCAACTTTGCCAAAGTTTAATTCTCGTCTTTTGATCAAGAAGTTGAGTTTTGATTCAAGATTCAGATCAACAAGAAACAAGATCTAACTTTTCATTTATTTCCAAAATATATATTTTTTTAAATTTTTTTTTTTTTGAACTCGTGGATCACCATAACCTCTATTACTATTAGGGATGAATTTCGAAATATACAATTTAATAACATAATAAAAATATGTAAACTCTCCTAAGCAAATTCATAAAATTCATCTTCGATATTTTTAATAATTAGCACAAGAATTAGATTCCCTTAATTCAACTTACTCCCCCATTAATATGTTTTCACTTGTGAAATTCTTCAATCTAACAATCTGCAATTGAACCAAAATTTCATTATTAATACCTACCACAATCTTAATGTTCTCCAAATTATTTTCTCGACAGAGAATTTTTATTATTTTTTATTTTTTATTTTTTTTATCAGAATAATTTTAAGTATGGTTAATGAAATAAATTGAGGAATTAAATATTTCTACTCTTAAGTTAAATGGCACCAATAGCCTCGTATATTATTGGCGGGGCGCAATAAGAGCTCAATTATCTTACTCTATCTTATCCAATATATATATTTTTTTTTTTGAAAAGTCTATCTTATCCAATATTAAATTAAAGAAAAATTCCCCTCGAATATTTAGAGAATATATTTTAATGTTTTATTTCGGTGAAGTTCTGGAAATACGTTACAAATATATGTATTTAGACAACCAATGGGCTTTAGATTTCGACTCATTAGCATCACCATCTACATATACTTGAAGCTGAACTGCTTCGTCTTTCAGATTTTCCATCTTCTTCTTCCATTTCTCTTCCGGTAGCTCGAGTATCGCAATTTCGAATCTTTTTCATATATAAATAAGCTAGATTAGTATTTTTATTATTTAGCGACGTAGAAGTTCAATAAATCAGAGTGGCGCAGCGGAAGCGTGGTGGGCCCATAACCCACAGGTCCCAGGATCGAAACCTGGCTCTGATAGAGAGTGGCTTCCGAATTATTTTTTGTTGTTTTAATTCCTGCATAAAATTCAGTTTGAGTCCACAACTGACTGTAAATCATCAAAAAGCACAACAAATATTTTTGAGAATCAAATCAACCCATTCAATACTAGGAAGGGGAAAAAAACCAAAATTAGATTTAGATTAAGGTAGCTTCGAAAAATAAATGAATTCTTGAAAAAAAAATTAAAATATTGTTTAATGTTTATTGGATAACTATTCTATAATAAAAATATAATATATAATATTGTTTAAAAATATTATTTTATTGTTTTAAATAATATATTAAATTATAAATAATTATTTAATTTTTTTTACCTTATAATTATATAGTAAAAAATATGTTTAAACAATATCTATTATGTAGTAATGATATTAAAAAATATGCATACAATAAATTATTTATAACACATATTAAATTATTTGCATTTTCAATTTATACATTATCTATTAAATCACCATATAGATATATTAAATGCTTTATTTAATATTATAATATTTAATATATGGCCCGTCTCACGTAGATTAAATTTAATTTTCTAATTCATTAAATTTTTAATTATTTTTGTAAGCACCATTACACTTAATGAAGATTTCGATGATGCAACATTCAATTATCTCGACACAAATTTGCAAAGCTATATAAAAAGACTTTGAAGCAAAACGATTGCGAAGACATAGCCAAATGAACAAGTGGAAATGCAAAATCGTGTAACTTAAATCTTTCAATGTAAGTGAGTTTTTAATTCAAGTATTTCTAAGCTAATCAGACTCATACACATTCATTTATTGCATTAGAGTCATGTGCATATAGTTTTAAACTTCATATCATGAATTTTGTGTACTATAACCGGTCTATCAATCCATGACAGACCTCACCGGTCAGCATACCGGTCTCAATAGTCTCAAAACACTGTTACCGGAACTGGGCCAAACCTCACCGGTCTCTATATCGGTTTTAGTCTGAAATACCATTACTAGAACCAGGCCATACCTCACCGGTCTCCACACCGGTATACCTTAAGCTGAACATGCTCTTTGAACCGTTACTGGAACTGGGCTGGACCTCACCGATAAGCATATTGGTCTTTGTGTTCTGAACACATTGTTACTAGAACGGTCTAGACCTTACCGATCTTCATACCGGTGAACCTAAATTTTTTACATGCCCTCAGAAACCGGCATGACCCATACCGGTCTACATACCGATCAGGAATTCGGTAAGTATCGCGTATTAAATGCTATTTAGTAGCCGTTTGAATTTCAAACCGACATATCGGTCCCTGAAGACCGGCACACTAGTCTCATGACAGTAAGTTGGGACTGCTCAAATTTCCACTATAAATTAAGACCTTATCTCATTTTTGTTGAGTTCTTACACTTTCTAACATTTTATTGGAAGCAAAAATCATGGAGAAATACAAATCTTCTTGATCATCTCATTCTTATTATTTCATAAGCTCATTACATATATCTTCTTATCATTTTAGAGAGCTTAGTGATATTTGGGTAAACAAACTCACACTCAATTTTTGTTATCTTTATTGAGTTCCCAAATAAATTCGTAAACACTTTTATTCTTCAAGCACTTGTGTGAAATCCCTTATGTGAGTGGTGAGTACTCTCAAGGGTTGATTTGTGTAAAGGTTAGAGAAGAGCCTTGAATCAAAGACATCTCGGTTGTAAAAGTTGTTAAACTTAGTGGAACCTTTAAGGGAGCTTGAAGAAAAGTGGACGTACGCAAGAGATTTGGTCGAACCACTATAAAATCGGCTTTGCATTTCTATTCCCTTAACTCGTTTACTTTGCCATTTTTATAACTTTGAATTTATTAATTGTGATATTTGGTAAATCTTGCTCTAGGAATAGCTTAAAATTGTTAAGAATTCAAATTCCGTATTTATTTTTAATTGCCCATTCACCCCCTCTTGGGTATAGTATTTTGGTAAGACTAGTAGGTAATTTCAATTGGTATCAGAGTGAGGTATCTCAATAAATACTTAAATGTTCGAGAATATATCATGGCCTCTACAAGAAATAGTTAAATGAACTTTGCCGATGGAGCTTCAACAAATATACCTTCGCTCTACACCGGAACTGACTACAATTATTGGAAGATGATGATGTTGAACTACCTCTTTTCTGTTGATGTGTAAACATACAAAGCGGTCATCAAAGGTCCAAAAATACCAATGAAGAAAGACAGCAACGGTGTGGAATTTCCAAAACCACAATTCGATGGACCGATGAGGACTACATGGAAGCCTTCAACAATGCAAAGGTTCTTAATCACCTATTTTGCGCAATAGATCGGAGCCAAATCAATAAATTTATGGAAATTAGAAATGCCTATAAATTATGGAAGTCTTTGGAGATTGTAAATGAGGGCATTAGCCAAGTTAAAGAATCCAAGATAAATCGGTTCATGTGCGAGTTGGATAGCTTTAAGATGGAAGCCGGTGGAGATGTTGAGAAAATGATTTCAAGGTTCACTATGATTGTGAATCAACTAAGTGCTTTAGGAAAAAACATTAGTACAAGTGATCAAGTCAATAAGATCCTTAAGTCTCTTCCTAAGGAATATATGATTTGCACCGTCACCATCAAAGAATCTAATAATATGAACACTTTGAAATTGGATGACTTGGTGGGCAAATTGTTGGAGTATGAGATAGAGATCTAGATGGATTTAAAGGAAGAAAAAAGAATAGACGAAGAACTAATCTAGCTCTTCAATGAGGTTCAAGAAAATAGGATAGTTGATGAACACTAAAAGGTGGACATTTAATAAAAATAAAGTAATCATTTTACACATATAGTTTCATTAATCCCCTTAATTTATCACATTTGTAAAATAATAATTAAATTTATGTTTCATCTATTTTTATTGTAATTTTTATTTCTTATATAGGTGAAATAATACTTTGGATGCATAACTAGAAAAATGAACATGACATTTGGATTTTGGAGGCCAGAAACTTAAAATGGCGTTCTAAGAGTGTATAATTTTAGCTTTACGTAAATTTTGTATTTTGGCCATAACCTTTTACTCCGATATCGGATTGAGACAATTCTAGTTTCAGATGAAAGAAAACTAAAATATCTATAACTTTTTTCCTACAAGATGTTCTAATTTTGAAATTTTCAAGGTCGAAATTGATGAAAATTCCAAAGTGTGCTGCTTGTAATTTTAATTATTAAAAAAACATAAAAAAAAATAAAAACAAAAAAGAAAAAAAAAGGTGGGAAATGACATTCCATCTTTCGGTGGATTGTCAATTCCCACCAATCATACATTTTACAAATTGATTTGCAAATTGCATGTTACATGAAGGGTGCTGAGTCATCTACTATAAATAAAGGTGCCCAACACCTTAGAAATTCGGTCTGAATTTCATACTTCTCTTTGAAAATTTATGGAGTTTCAGGTGTGTTTTATTTTTCAGGCTTTGTTTTAATTTCTTTTTCTTTTAGTAATAAAATTATGTTTGTTTTTATTCAAAGCATGAGTAGCTAATTCCATTCAGCTGGGGTAAAAGGGTGAAGCTCTTAATTTGAATCTTACATATATTATAATATATGAATTGTAATATGAAAACTAATATTTAATCTACTTTTATATTTTGTGGGTGTCTTGATTCGCTGTAGAATCACATCTTTATTGGCATAATTAATACTTTACCCCGTATTATATGAAAGAGTGATTTAAATCTCGACTAATTATTGACAAATTTTGTTACCATCTTTATGGTTGGTTTGATATATTTAGCATAATTAAGTACCTAACTGGACTTGTCATATACAAATATTATCACCACCTATATGGTTGGTTTTATATGTGTTTCCATAATTAATTCCCGAAGTAAATTAAGTCGGTAATAATGATAATTTATATATTATACAAAGTAAGATTTCTCTATATTTGAAATATTTTAATAGTGGATCCCATAGCCCCACCATTCTATTTTATTATTGTAGTCCAATTTAAAATTGTTCATCACTTAAAACAATTTAGCCTTTTTATTTTCACTAGAATTATAGTTTTATTTTACTAAATTTATTCTTTGTGGATCGATCCCAGACTTACCGGGTTATTTTATTACTTCGACACTTTTATACTTGGGAGTAAAGAACCATTTTGTGAGTGTGTCAAGTTATTGGCACCATTGCCGGAGAATATAATTAGTAGAGAGAATAATAATTCAACATCCTTGTATTTTTTCTTTTTATTTTTTTTTATTTTGTATTTCATGCATCTCGGTTTTCTTCTTCTTTGCATTTGTGTAGATCCAAGATGTCCTGATTGATCCTAAATGAATTCTGAACCAAGACATCTCACGTATAGACAAACCTTGTACTTGATTCTTCAAGGTTACAGGAAGCAGAAAACTCAATTAAAATGGAGCTTGCACTTTGCCCAAGAATTTCTTGAACCATCCCCATCTAGAGATTCTTCCATAATTTTTTGTGAGATCTAATTCGAGAAATTGAGACAACTGAACGAGAAATTTAATTGAGATCTGAATTGACAAGAATCAGAAGACGTTTTTAGGATTTAATCAGAAATTTTTTTCTTTCGTTTTTATTTATTTTTACTTTTTTTCACTTGTTTTTTTTTTTCTTTTTGTAAGTATTGCATTTGCATATTTAAATTTTAGCATATAGTTTGCATTTAGATTGCATGAGACATTGATCTCGATCATCTAGCTATAGATTAAATAGAGAGTCAAATACCTTCACCGTCAGTTAAATTGGCTGATAACCAAAATGAAAACTCACATGACCGAGATGAAAATCCAGTTGATCATGTAGAATGTGAGTTTCAGCATGACGATCTTAATCATCATAGGAAACTCAGAGAAATCATGAATCACATTAGGACATGATCACTATCTTTAATTGTTTCTCCCAAAAATGCATCATGTTTCAATTTTAAACCACGTGTCATCTAATTTTTACCAAAATTCCATGGTCTAGAATCAGAAAATCCTTATTAGCACTTAAGAGAATTCGAAAGAGGTATGTCATACTTGCACAGAACAAAATTACAGCATAAATATAATCTGACTCAAGTTTTTTCCCTTTTCTTTAAAGGATAAAGCTAAAATTTTGCTGTAGAACCTTAGGTCAGGATCCATCAGAAGATGTGATATTTTACAAGAGCAATTTTTGAAAAATATTCTTCCCCCCCACATGGCAAACTCCTTTAAGAGTAGAATCATAACTTTCACACAAGAGTCGTGGGAAACATTTTACCAATATTGGGATAGATTTAAAGCAATATTAAATATTTATCCACATCACAGATTTGAAACATAGATGATGGTTTTCTACATCTACGAGGTTTTAACACCCCAAAGTAGACAAGTTATGGAAATGATATGTAATGGTGAATTTAGGGACAAACGTTTCAAAGATGTACGAGATTACTTAGAACACATAGCAAATAATGCACAACACTAGGACACAGTTGGCACTTATGAGTCGTTTGTAAAACCACAGTCATCTTATAAAGGCACGTTTAACCTAAGAGAAGACCATGCTGTTAAATATGCATTACTAGCTAAAATAATTGAGGCATTAGAAATGAGGAAGAGTGATAATGTCAAGTCAATTAAAGAAGTCACATATCATATCTGTTATTCAAATAAACATGTCACACAAGTGTTCATAACCTTGCCAGCCCTATAAGAATGTCTCTATAACCAAGTCAGTTCCATAAACACGTTCAAGAGACCAAATCCAAACCCATACTCCTAAACCTACAATTCTGGTTGAAGAAACCATCCAAACTTCAATTTGAGGACCAATAACCAAGCACAACCATTACAACAACCTCCATAGGTACATCACAATTTTTAAAATTCTCAAAATTATGCACCATACGTCCCACTGACTAGGAAAACCCTTGAGGATACCTTGCATGCATTCATTGAGAAACAGGAAGCCATCAATAACCAAAATATGCAAACCTTGAGTGATCTGAAAGATACTTTTTCCAAAATCACATCTGCATTGACCATTCAAGAGAAAGGAAAGTTTCCTGCACAACCATAACCAAACCCCAAGAATCATCAAAACCCTCACGAGGGTAGTTCTGGTAGTCAACACATAGACCAAGTCAACTATATTATTACTCTTCGTAGTAGTAAAGTCATCCATATACCAATTCTTGAACCTCGTGAAGTTGAAAATAAGTCAGTTTAAGAGGGTAATGAAGGGGTTAATGAATCTGTTGTAAATTCTTCAAATATTATTAGTTTAGATGGAGGAGGGACATGTCCCTTGGATTGTACCTTATATGGACATGTACTCCAATGAGTATAACATGCTTCTAGGCTCCAAGGAATGCATGGGAGAGGTATAACCCTTTGGAGGGTTGCACCCCAAACCAAAGGGTGCCCTTAAGGCACCCTTCCATGCCTTTATAAAGATGTCTCCATGTTCATTCTCAATATCTGAAATCCATCCGAAAATTACAAGAATAAAGAGTCTCATTTTGTTTTTTGAGTAAAGAGAGAGTGCCACCATATTCCAAGTTCAAACACTTATTAAGGAGTGCCCCATTGAACAAGTAGTAACCAAGAAATCCTATGAGAATGTTAGCCACATTGCATCCGTAGAGTACCGTGACGGAGGCTAATAAGTTCTTAAGGACAGAGAATTCTCGACTTGGATTCGATTTCAATTTTTCCAGGTTTTTTTCTTCATATTGCAAGTTTTAGGGTTTTGCATAGTTTGATTGGTATTACTAATTTTGATTCGTTTGGCTGCATGTTAGTTTCTGTTTAATGACACTATACCACCAACAATCTTAAGAACTTATTAAATCAGTGTTGGTAGATAGTAATTCGCATGCTTAGATAAGGAAATTTTCTGGGAAATATAGTTTGTGCATGAAAAATACGTAAGGGCGTTCGAAAGCCCGACGAGCGCAAATGCAAGAATCAGAATTTTTATAAGAACGTTCGAACGCGTCTTCAAACGCAACTCGAACGCAAGCATTCTGTCTTAGAACGTTCGAACACGTCCTAAATGTAACACGAACGTAAACCCTCTGGAATATTTCGTTCGAACGCGTTTTCGGATACCACACGAACGTAAACTCTCTAGAACCTTCTATTCGAACGCGTTCTCGAATGCTCCACGAACGTGAACTCTCTGGAACACTTCGTTCGAACGTGTTTGCGAACGCTACACAAATGTACACACACTGGATAGTCTCATTCGAACGTAGATATAAACGTGACAATAACGAAATCAGTCCTGGAAATAAAAAACAGACTTAGATTAACTTAATTAATCATAATATTAACTTAGTAAAATCATATACTGTATCAAAATAATATTAGTAGTATAGATTTAAGTTAATACTAGGATGTTCAATTATCACAAGCATACACATAGTGATAAAATTGAAAATTAATTGTGTGTTGCATACTTGGTTGAGAATTTAAAGTGTAATCTTACACAAGTAATTCCATCCAATCTTGATTGAGACATACACATATATCTACACATATCGAATATTGTATTATAAAACTAAAAGTGTAATACTAAGGTTTGAATTGTTAAATCATGATTTGTGTGTGAATATCAAGTGGAGTTGCGGAAATACTCACATTGATTGGTTGATGGAATTTCAAAATTTTCTTTGTTGGATGGAAGCTCTAAGCTTGTAGTTGAGTTCCAAACTCTTGGGTGAGTTCTATCACCTTTCTTTGACTCCCAAAGTGCTAGCTTTATCCAAAAATTGAAACAAAAATTTTGTCTCCAAGACTAGAGAGATTCGGCCATTAGAGAGAGTGGAGGAGAGAATGAATAGTTCCATTTACTTTTTGTGTTGTGTGTGTTTTAAAAATCCAATCACTATTTCCAACTACCACCATCACATTTTGACAAGTGATGTGAGTTGTGGGTCCCACCCAATTTTGAGTTCCAAATTCAAGTTGGCTTAAACAACACACTTTGGGCTCGGTTCGTTTAATCCGACTAAATGAATTTTTCGTCGCTACGTAATTAAATCCAATTTAATTAAATAATAATACCTAGCAAAATTATTATGAAAATCGCTTACGAATTAATTCCAAATTAATTCGTTCGCTTGAATTAAAATCCAATTTTAATTCCATATTGAAATCTAATTTCAATTAATATATCTGATATATTATTTTCGTCCACTTGAATAAATTAAATAGAAAAATCCAATTTAACTATTAAATTTATTTTACCGATAATTCCAAATTAATCGCGTTCTCTCTTTGAGACGAATTTAATCCCAGATAAATTCTTACCATAATTAATCCCAGATTAATTCTCTCTCTCAGAATTAATCCTAGATTAATTCTTGTCGTAATTAATCCTAGATTAATTCTTACCGTAATTAATCCCGAATTAATTTTCTCTCTCATAATTAATCCCCGATAAATTCTGTTCGAGTCAAATGTCATCGGTGAATCTTTATGAAGCGAACCAAGAGATCCCTGGATAAGTTGTCAGTAAATAAGATCATCGGACTATCCGAACACGTGCGTACCTGAAACCACGTTCTTACCGATTTACAAGACATAGTTTGCTTCTAGCAAAGCACCGTGCCTACCCAATTCTCCAGAAATATTCAACGAATAATTTATAATTTGTATCAAACGTAGTACACAATGTATTGCGTATTACGATCCATTATCGGATGTCACATGCTAGGCCTAGGGCTGGAATTGTGTCTGCCCCGTACAAAATATATATCGGATCATCAGCAACTAGTCTCTATAATTGGATAATCATGACCTAGTCATATTATCCCGATAGCTAAAGCATTTAAGAGTACTAGTTATGTATCCCTGCGTGATCATCATCTCCATATGACTGAAGTGATACTTCCATCTTGACATCACATCCAATACACTACGATTCTCAGTAAACCCAGAAGAGGCATACATAGAACCTGTTAAAGCTCCGGATGACCAAAACTAAAGTATAATGATTGTCGCAAGTATTAACGATGCAAGTCTCGGGTTAAGACATATACACCTACCCTGATTCGGATTCCCATAGACACATAGTCATACTACCAATGGGACTCCGATGGGTCTATCCAGAGCGAAGCTTTTCCCGGTCCAACGGCTAACAGAACCTCCTATCACACTTGCATAAGTATCCAATACTTAAATATATGAGAATTATGTCGTTAAGCTTCTATAACGCGCACAAGTGTAATACTAGCTTATTCTGCATTATCGATGTCCAGTCTCGATAATACTACGACTAGGGATATGTAATGATTAAACCTTTCGTGGATTAATATTGTCTCATATCTTATTAATCCGGTACTAATCATATGAACTTTTATCATTTATATATCCATGTAATCCAATTACAAAATGATAAAAGAGCAATTTTCTTTGTCACATAGTTAATTTGTACAAGAATACCATGTTCTTTACAAATAGTGATGCTATGGGTCATAATTGTCCAACAATCTCCCACTTGGCCTATAGCCAATCACTCAAGTGTCCAAAACCTGAACTATGTACGGGTCGCTCATACATATACTGAGATATCACTTTCGTCAGCTGATATACAAGGTTATCATCTGAAACGATCTTTTCGAACTTCACATCGCCACGATGTGTGATCTCATGAATCATATGAAATCGTCGAAGTACATACTTGGATCATTGATGAGACCTTGGTTCCTTAGCCTGTGTTGTAGCCCAGCTCAGCTGCTAACAGAACTACTCATAATCCAATTAGGAATTTTATAGATCCAAAATGCTTCTTTTGCTGCCTCAGCCGCAACAATGTTTTCTGCTTTTATTGTTGAATCGGTTACAATATATCGCTTGGAAGATTTCCAGCTCACTGTTCCGTTGTTCAAACAAAATATGTACCCAGATTGCGACTTACAGTCATCTTTATCGGTTTGGAAACTTACATCGGTGAACCTAGTCACCTCAAGTTCTCCATCTCCATAGATTAAGAAAGCATCCTTAGTTCGTCTAAGATAATTAAGGATGTTCTTTACATCAATCCAGTGACCATCATCTAGATCGGCCTGATAGTGACTGCGGATGCTCAAAGCATATGAGACACCAGGTCGCATACATGTTTGTCAATGTACGAATTCTCGGAGAGTGCCAGCAACTCTTAGATCTATCCCAGTAGATCCTTATTCCTAGAATAAATGTTGCCTCTCCCAAGTTTTCTATGGAGAATTTTAATGAAAGCCAAGCTTTCACCGATTTTAGTATGGGAATGTCATTGCTTAAAGGCAATACATCATCAACGTATATGACTATAAATGTCAGTGCGCTCCCACTAACCTTCTTATACACAAGAATCATCTTCGTTTTGAATGAAACCATATACCATTATGATCTCATCAAAACATTGGTTCCAATAACGCAATGCTTGCTTCAATCCATAAATGGATTGATTTAACTTGCAAACCTTGTTTGCATGTTTTGACACGACAAAACCGTCAGGCTATTGCATATAAACATCCTCCAAAAGGTTTCCGTTAAGGAAAGCGGTTTTGACGTCCATTTGTCATATTTCATAATCGAAATATGCAGCATTAGCAAGCATTATCCGAATGGATTTAATCATGGCAACGGGTAAAAGGTTTCGTCGTAATCGACACCATGTTGATGACGATACCCTTTCGCTACAAGCCTAGCTTTTTACGTTTTTATGTTGCCATCCATGTCTGTCTTCACCATGAAGACCCATTTACTACCAATAGGCATAATGTCTTCTGGTACCTCAACCAGTGTCCAAACTTGGTTGGTATATATGGAATTCATTTCGGACTTCATGGCATCTTGCCATAAAGCGGAGTCGATACCTTGTATCACTTCCTCATACGTAGCCGGTTTGTATTCCTCAATAAGATTAATATCTTCATGAGGTGAGATCAGAAACCCATACCTCTGAGGTTGCTTTCTGACTCTCTCCAATCTACGCGGTTTTTGTGTATTAGAAGATTGTGAAACAGTCTCATCCCTGATTGTTCGTGTTCCGTGAGGGATCAGTGCCAGGAACAGTATCACTCTTATTTTCATCGAGTTCTACTTTCCTTCTATTTACCACTATATTTAGGAATTCCTCTAAGTAAAACCACATGGAGAGTAACAAATATTTTGTTCTCTTCTGGGTTTTGGAATTAATATCCTTTGGTTTCCCTAGGATAACCAATTACAAATAGGCATTTATCTGATTAGGGTTCTAGTTTGGTACCATCCAAATGTTTAATATATGCCCAGCATCCCCAAATCATCAGGAATGAGAAACCCGGTTTCTTTCCAGTCCATATTTCATATGGAGTATGTCCAACAGACTTTGACGGAACCTTATTCAAAATAAGTATTGCATTGTTCAATGCGTATCCCTAGAAGGAAATTGGTAGCTTAGTGCAACTCATCATTGACCTTACCATGTCTAACAAAGTTCGATTTCTCCATTCGGACACACCGTTCAATTGAGGTGTTTCGGGAGGAGTCCACTGTGAAAGAATACCATATTCTTTTGAGTAATCGAGAAAATTATTGCTCAAGTATTCAACACCATGGTCCAACTGCAATGTTTTAATACTTTTGCCGGTCTGTTTTTCTACTTCGTGTCGAAACTCTTTGAATTTATCAAATGTTTCCGACTTATGTTTCATAAGACACACATAACCATAACGTAATGCAACATCTGTATAGGTTACGAAGTATTGATATCCACCTCCAGCCTGGCTAGACATGGGCCCACATATGCCACCATGAACGAGGGCTAACAGCTCGGTGGCACGTACACCTTTACCGCTAAAAGGCATTTTAGGCACTTTTCCTAATAAACAAGATTCGCATACATCATATGAATAAGGATCAAATCCGTCCAAGTATCCACTCTGCAAAAGTGTGGATATACGAGTCTTGTTAATGTGTCCCAAATGACGATGCCACAGATAAGTTTCATCTGTGTTACTCAATTTGAGACTTTTGTTTGTCATGTTATATGTTTGAGATTCATTTATATTCAAAATATAAAGACCATTATTAACATCTACTGTATATATCAAAATGTCATCTTTATATACAAAACACCTAATGTTCCAGAATACAAAGGTATACCCGTAACGGGTTAAACAAAATATAGAGATGATGTTTCTAGTCAAACTAGGTACAAAATAATAGTCGCCTAATGTAATTACATGCCCCAAGGGCAGATATAAAACATAGGTCCCAACGACCAAAACAGCGACTCTCGTCCCGTTTCCGACTCGTAGGTCGATCTCGCTTGAAGCCAATATCCTCCTAATCAATAGATGTTGCACACCAGTACATATGTGAGTCCCACATCTAGAATCAAAAATCCAATTTTTAAAACCAGTAGTGGACATGTTTATGACAAACATACCTAAAGCCGGAGCCTTGCCCACCTTGGCTTCCTCCAACTCCGCCTTGTACATACGACAGTCACGCTTCCAGTGACCCTGTTTGCCACAATATAGGCAGACGTCTTGGGATATGTCCTTAGTCTTCCCAGAAGACTATGATGATTTAGCCTTGCCATTTTTCTTCCTTTTCTTCACACCCCCAGAATCCTTCGGCCAAGCCTTGGCCTTCTGCGATGTCGAAGTAAGGTGCGCCTCGCGCTTCTTGCCCTTCAGAAGCTCTGGCTCTGCTTTTTTCAACATCACCATTAACTCTCCAAGAGTTTTCTCTTGGTTCATCATGTTATAGTTCATGACGAACCCGCCGCAATAGTCGGGCATAGACTGTAAGATCAAATCTATGGAAGTCTCGGCCTCGAAGGTTATGCCCAACTGACCTAGCTGTTCGATGTCAGCAATCATCTGCGACACATAGTGCTCGACAGATGTACCCTCTGACATACGCGAGCGGAAGAACTTCTTTTGCAATTCAAACTTCTGAGATCTAAGGTTAGATCTGTAAAGATCCTTCAATTTCAATATCATACTATAAGGATCCAATCCTTTGTTCTGACGACGAAATTGATGAGTCATTGCGGCAAGCATGACGGATTAAGCACTAAAGTTATCATCACGATGAGTCTTCAAAAGCTCATGCTATACTATTTGCTCAACTCCGGGCTCAGGCCCGAGAGGTTTCTCTATGACATAGAGTAATTTCTCAGCCCCCAGGACAATCTTGAGGTTCATCTCCCAATCTGGAAAATTGGAGTCGTTAAAGACATTGTCGCCCATGATTATGTCTCTAACGCTAATCTTTCCAGCCATCTCGATTGCAATAGTCCAACTATTCAATCAACGATTTCGGGTACACTCAAAATGTAATGGTTACTATGGTCCAACTATCTAACCAACTACAAGTGGAGTAGTGTCTTGTACAGTCTAATTGTTCAAAATAAGCAATATTCAATATTAGTCTAACTAATATATTTATAAAAACGATAAATAAAATAAAAGAGCATGTGTAAGCTAGTATTAAACGAAATTGTAAATTTAATACTGGCCTCCCACTATTTTTCGGCGAGCCTCTAACCCTCTGTTGAGTACTCAGAAAACCCAGTTTCCTAGTGGGCTGGGATCCCGTTAAATAACACACAACCTTGAATTTGGCCAACAAGCTGTATGAAACTTAACTAGGTAGATCTCTAAGATCAATTGGATCACATCCAATTCCTAGATCCGGTAGGTGGACCTCCAAGTCCAAAATATATATCCAATATATAACCTTTTCCTCTGAATCAACTAAGCCTTGGATTTGGCTCAACAAGCTTAATGATTCCAGTTAACCGTGACCCATTGACAGTGGTAAAGCTTCTTAATCCACGTCGATGTACAGAAGTGACCTTAACTTTGGCCAACAAGTCACAACTGCCCAAGACATGCGATATGTAACAAAGCTTTTGTGGTTCAAACACATCCGCGATGGACAATGATCTTGAGTTTGGCCAACAAACCAATGTCAATCTTGGATCTTGAGAAAGAACCATTCAATGGAAGGAAAACACTTAATATTAAAGTGAGGTTTTTTTTCCCACGTAAATTGGCAACCAATTTATTATCTTTGATTAGGGCTCATCATACACCCTTAAACATGCATTCTAAAGGCATAATAAGGCGCGAATAAATTAATAATGATATGCGGATGAATATATAATACAATTTGTTCCTAGAACAAATCACTCTCTTTCCTCTCTCCCGCTAGCACTTTACATTCTTCTACCCAATTACATAATACATTAAAGAAACCTCATTTACATTGAGGAGAATTGGTGAGAAGAGAAATACAATGAGAATTGGAGGTGAAAGGTTAGACACGCATGTCCAATTTAATAAATAAGTACCATACTTACAACAATTTCTAAAATTGCCCCCACCCATCTAATATCCATCTGATATATACTATTCATATAAATACATCCAAGTATTCACACAAAGCATGCTGCCAATCAATATAATGCAATTAATTAATCTTTGATTAATGACCATCCAATGTTCATACAACGATTTGATTTGCGTGAGTCTAACTCATTTAAGAATAAATACTCAAAGTAAGTATTCTTGAATTATATCGAACTATAATTTTAAATCCAATTCAAATTGTATCCAATACTAATTAGTGTTTAATTCCAAATTAAACAATTACATTTATTTTAGTGCATTTTGGACTTGGATTCCAAATCCAATCCAATTGGGTCTCAAAGGCCCAATTAGCATCCAATGCTAATTCAATTACAGTCCAATGGGCTTTCAATTGATTCTTTAGGCATGGGCTTTGGCCATTATGG
Source organism: Zanthoxylum bungeanum (assembly GCA_019454045.1). Taxonomy (NCBI): domain Eukaryota; kingdom Viridiplantae; phylum Streptophyta; class Magnoliopsida; order Sapindales; family Rutaceae; genus Zanthoxylum; species Zanthoxylum bungeanum. The sequence goes on along the minus strand of SKCR01026660.1, from coordinate 114,400 downwards.
ATCCAACCCAAGATGCCAGGGCCCAATTAGGAATCACTCTATGCCAAAAATCAATTTAGGCCCATTAGGCCCAATTAAATTATTAAATACCCAATTAAATTATTAAAGGCCCAATAGTCACATTTGGACTTTATGGAGATGGTCTTAGGCCCAATTGGATCCAACCGAATTGATCAAAACCAAACTTGGCCCAACCAAGCCCATTAGTCCAAATACAACAAATTAAATTAACATATTATTCCAAATTACATATTAATCCAATTCAAGTGTAATTAACACAATTAATCTAATGTTTCCAAAATACTAATTAATCCAATTAATCATGCTCAATTATCCAATTCATGTCCAACACAAATTGAAGCAAAATCAACTCATCCAACATGCTTAACTCACGGCAACAAAATGAAATTAACATCCAATTTTGATTTCAATCCAATTAAATCAACAATTAACATTCAATTTCATGCCAATTAACATATCCAATTGTAAAATTTCAAAAATCACCATGAGTTCTTCCTAGGGCTAAATTCGGCCACGGTAGTGAATTTGGGGAAAATTAATCTAATCAATTTTTCACAAATCCAAAGATGCACAAATCCAATTCATCATCATCCAAACACAATCAAACAACCAATTTTGAATTTTCACACTCCAAGCATAAAATCCCCAAATTAAAGTTTAGAACCCTAGAATCAAATCATACTTAGATATGGCTCTTATACCATTGTTAGTGTCCTAGACATGCCAAGGATCTCTAAAACATGATTTGTGTGTGAATATCAAGTGGAGTTGCGGAAATACTCACATTGATTGGTTGATGGAATTTCAAAATTTTCTTTGTTGGATGGAAGCTCTAAGCTTGTAGTTGAGTTCCAAACTCTTGGGTGAGTTTCCCTATCATCTTTCTTTGACTCCCAAAGTGCTAGCTTTGTCCAAAAATTGAAACAAAAATTTTCTCTCCAAGACTAGAGAGCTTCGGCCATTAGAGAGAGTGAATGAGAGAATGAATAGTTCCATTTACTTTTTGTGTTGTGTGTGTTTTAATAATCCAATCACTATTGTCAACTACCACCATCACATTTTGACAAGTGATGCGATTTGTGGGTCCCACCCAATTTTGAATTCCAAATTCAAGTTGGCTTACACAACACACTTTGGGCTCGGTTCGTTAATCCGACTAAACGAATTTTCCGTCGCTACGTAATTAAATCCAATTTAATTAAATAATAATGCCTAGTAAAAATATTACGAAAGTCGCTTACGAATTAATTCCAAATTAATTCGTTCGCTTGAATTAAAATCCAATTTTAATTCCATATTGAAATCTAATTTCAATTATATATCTGATATATTATTTTCGCCCATTTGAATAAATTAAATAGAAAAATCCAATTTAACTATTAAATTTATTTTACCGATTAATTGCAAATTAATCGCGTTCTCTCTTTGAGACGAATTTAATCCCAGATAAATTCTTACCATAATTAATCCCAGATTAATCTCTCTCTCATAATTAATCACAGATTAATTCTTGTCGTAATTAATCCTAGATTAATTCTTACCGTAATTAATCCCAGATTAATTTTCTCTCTCATAATTAATCCCCGATAAATTCTGTTCGAGTCAAATGTCATCGGTGAATCTTTGGGAAGCGACCCAAGAGATCCCTGGATATGTTGTCAGTAAATATGATTATCGAACTATCTGAACACGTGCGTACCTGGTACCACGTTCTTACCGATTTACAAGACATGGTTGGCTTCTAGCAAAGCACCATGCCTACCCAATTCTCCAGAAATATTCAACGAAGAATATATAATTTGTATAAGGCTTAGTATACAATTTATTACGTATTACGATCCAGTATCGAATGTCACATGCTAGGCCTAGGGCTGGAATTGTGTCTGCCCCGTACAAAATATATATCAGATCATCATCAACTAGTCTCTATAATTGGATAATCATGACCTAGTCATATTATCCCGATAGCTGCAGCATTTAAGAGTACTAGTTTTGTATCTCTGCGTGATCATCATCTCCATATGACTGAAGTGATACTTCCATTTTGACATCACATCCAATACACTACGATTCTCAGTAAACCCAGAAGAGGCGTACACAGAACCTGTTAAAGCTCCGGACGACCAAAACCAAAGTATAATGATTGTCGCAAGTATTAGCGATGCAAGTCTCAGGTTAAGACCACATACACCTACCCTGATTCGGATTCACATAGACACATAGTCATAATACCAATAGGACTCCGATGGGTCTATCTAGAGTGAAGCTGTTCCCGGTCCAACGGCTAACAGAACCTCCTATCACACTTGCATAAGTATCCAATACTTAAATATATGAGAACTATGTCGTTAAGCTTCCATAACGCGCATAAGTGTAATACTAGCCTATTCCGCATTATCGATGTCCCGTCTCAATAATATTACGACTAGGGATATTTAATGATTAAACCTTTCGTGGATTAATATTGTCTCATATCTTATTAATCTGGTACTAATCATATGGACTTTTATCATTTATATATCCAAGTAATCCAATTACAAAATGATAAAAGAGCAATTTCCTTTGTCACATAGTTAATTTGTACAAGAACACCATGTTATTTACAAATAGTGATGCTATGGGTCATAATTGTCCAACAAGGACCCCCCTCGTCCTCAGGGAATATTCCTTTATTTACATTTCATAAGAAACCTTAGTCGAAATTCAAGGACTTGTGTTTATTGGTACTACCGTCCAAAAGAACAACGAGTGGATACTTGGTATATCACTTGAACAATATCATTTGTTGATCGTTGTGCAATTTGTCTTTTGTAGACTTATTGATTGATCTCTGTTGATTTTTCCAGTGATATATGGCTAGCGAAAAGATCACAGTACCGGTCTCTCATGGAGAAAAGCCGGAAAAATTTGGTGGAACTTTAAACAGTGGCAGAGCAAAATATTGTTCTACCTGACAACTCTCCAGTTGGCTAAGTACCTCAAAGATCCTCTAGATCCTGTGGAGGGTGAATCGGCAACAGCCAAGCAACTGCAAAATAGACATGGTCGTCTGGCGACTTCTTGTGCAAGAACTACCCATTGGGTGGTCTTGACAATACCCTGTACAATGTGTACCAAGGCATGACTTCTACGAAGATTCTCTAGGAATCTCTCGAGATGAAATACAAAATCGAGGATGTCGGGCAAAAGAAATTTATCGTGGGTAGGTTCCTAGACTACAAAATGGTAGATTCAAGAACGGTAATGTCTTAGTTGATCATTAATGAAATACTGGATGAAGGAATGAAACTCTGTGAGACGTTTCAAGTTGCCACCATAACTAAAAAGTTGCCTCCATCATGGAAGGACATCAGAAGCTGTCTGAAACATAAAAAGAAGCAGATGAGCCTTGAAGACCTTGGAGTTCGATTGAGGATCAAAGAGGACAACAGGAAGTCCGAGAAGGCCAACTACAAGACTATGGAGTCTAAGGCCAACATCGTCGAAGGTGTAAAGGGTAGCAAGAAGAGAAAGAACAGTGGAGCTGATTCTTCCCAACTAACAAGAAGTTCAAGGGAAAGTGCTACAATTGTGGAAAGAGCGGTCATATGGAAAAGGACTGCAGAAACAAGAAGTCTCGGGACAAGGGTAAGAAAAATAAAAATGAGGCCTATGTTACTGAAGATGAGTAGCTGACTGAAGAGATCTCAGGGATGAACCTATCAGCAGTGGTAACTGAAGCCAATTTGGTTGGGAATCCGAGAGAATGGTGGGTAGATACTGGGGCTACTCGTTATATCTGTGCAGATAGCAAGATGTTTTCCTCATATCAGAAGGTCGATGGTGGCGATCATCTGACAATGGGAAACTCGTCAACCTCTAGAGTGGTCGGACAAGGTACAGTAGTTCTGAAGATGACATCCGGAAAGGAGCTTACATTGAAGAATGTATTGCATGTTCTAGATATTCGGAAGAACTTGGTCTCAGGCTCTCTTCTTAGCAAGGCTGGTTTTAAGCTTGTATTTGTTTCTGATAAATTTGTATTGACCAAAAATGATGTGTATGTAGGAAAAGGATACCTCACTGAGGGCCTTTTCAAATTCAATGTAATGATTGTTAATCGATACAGTGCTATTAATAAAGCTACAAATTCCGCTTATATTATTGAGTCACAAAATATATGGCATGGGAGGTTAGGACATGTTAATTATGATACAATGCGTAAATTAATTAACATAGACCTTATACCTAAATTTGTAATTAATAGCCAAAATAAGTGTGAGGCATGTATTGAAGCAAAAATACATAGAACATCATTTCATTCCATAGAACGAAGTTCTGAACCCTTGGAACTTGTACATACTGATATGTGTGATATGAATTTTGTGCAAACAAGAGGCGGTAAAAAGTACTTTGTCACTTTTATCGATGACATCACAAAATTATGTTATGTGTATTTATTGAGGAGCAAAGATGAAGCTATTGAGAGTTTTGTAAACTATAAGAACGAAGTTGAAAATTAACTTGGCAAGAAAATCAAGAGAATCATGAGTGATAGAGGTGGTGAATATGTGTCACCATTTAGTGAATATTGTTCCAATCATGGAATTATTCACGAAACCACTGCTCCTTATTTGCCTCAACAAAACGGGATTGCTGAGCGCAAAAACCGAACATTGAAGGAAATGATGAACACCATGTTGACAAGCTCTGGTTTACCCCAGAACTTGTAGGGGGAAGCCTTGCTTTCCGCGAACTACGTTCTGAACAAGCTTCCTCACAGAAGATTGGACAAGACATCATATGAGTTGTGGAAATGTCACGTACCTTTCTACAAATACCTGAAAGTGTGGGGGTGTCTTGCCAAAGTAATGTTTCCTAAACCTAAGAGTGTTAGAATAGGACCCAAAACTATTGATTGTATATTCATTGGATATGCTCGCAATAGTAGTGCGTATCGATTCTTCGTACATAAGTCTGAGATTCCTGACATCAATCCAAATATGATAATTGAGTCAATGAATGCGAAATTTTTTTAAGAGACATTTCCTTGTAAGGAAAGACAAAGAAAAGAGTCTCAAAAGAACTATTGATATTGTCAAAGACAGTGATCAAGTTGACCAAGAATCAGATCAATGTGCAAATATTGAGACAATCGAACCTAGCCGTAGCAAAAGAGCTAGAATGTCTAAGTTGTTTGGTCCCGATTTTCTAACACATTTTTTAGAAAATGAGCTTCAAAGCTATAAGGAAACAATGTCTTCACCGGAGACATATTTATGGAAAGAGGCTATCAACAGTGAGATTGATTCAATCCTACAAAACCATACTTGGGAGTTGGTTGATATTCCTCCAGGTTGTAAGCCACTAGGTTACAAATGGATATTCAAATGGAATATGAAACTGGATGGATCAATAGATAAGTACAAGGCAAGACTTGTTATAAAAGGTTATAGACAAAAAGAAGGCATTGATTACTTTGACACCTATTCGCTAGTGACTCGTATCACATCGATAAGAATGCTTATAGCCATAGCAGCTATATTTGGTCTTGAAATACATCAAATGGATGTAAAGACAACATTCTTGAATGGTGAATTGGATGAAGAGATTTACATGGAACAACCAGAAGGTTTCAATGTTCCTGGACAAGAACAGAAAGTGTGCAAACTTGTAAAATCCTTGTACGGATTAAAACAAGCAACTTGTAAAATCCTTGTACGGATTAAAACAAGCACCTAAATAATGGCATGAGAAATTTGACAAAGAGATATTGTCAAGTGGGTTCAAAACCAATGAGTGTGATAAGTGTGTGTACACCAAATCAACTCAAAAAGGATATGTCATTGTGTGTCTCTATGTAGACGATATGCTGATAATTGGTAGTAATCATGAAATGATTCAGTCTACTAAGAACGTGTTATCCAGCAGATTTGATATGAAAGATTTAGGAATAGCTGATGTGATCCTAGGAATAAAGATTTCTAGGACATCAGACGAATATATATTATCTCGGACTCATTATATTGAGAAGATACTTGAGAAATATAACAAAGGGGATCTAAATGTGGCTAGAACTCCTGTAGACCTAACTTTTCATCTATCAAATAATACTAGCTCAAACATATCACAGTTAGAGTATTCACGAATCATCATAAGTTTGAAGTATCTCACGAATTGCACGCAACCTGATATCGCACAAGCAGTGAACAGGCTTAGCAGATATACGAGCAATCCAGGACATAAACACTGGAAAGCCATAGTAAGAGTTTTGAGGTATCTGAGAGAAACTTCAAAATATGGGCTGTATTATGAGAGATATCCAACTGTCTTAGAGGGATACAGTGATGCTAACTGGATATCTGATACAGTGGATTCCAAATCTACGAGTGGATTTATTTTCACACTTGGTAATGCAGCCGTGTCATGGAAATCCTCGAGGCAAACATGCATTGCCCGGTCTACTATGGAATCAGAGTTCATAGCATTAGACAAAACAGCGAAAGAAGCAGAATGGCTTCGAAATTTCCTAGAGGATATTCCTAGTTGGCCCAAACCGGTGCCAATAGTAAGTATACATTGTGATAGTCAATCGGCTATTGGGAGAGCCCAAAATACAATGTATAATGGTAAGTCTCCACACATACGTCGGAGACATAATATCATATGTCAACTGCTCTCAAATGGCATAATATCGATCGATTATGTCAAGTCGAAGGAAAACCTAGCGGATCCAATTTTTAAAGGTTTACCTAGAGAGCAAGTTGAGAAGTCGTCGACGGGAATGGGCTTGAAGCCTATAAATTAAGAAATGTCACTGTAGAAACCCAACCTAGCTGACTGGAGATCCCAAGATCTAGGTTCAAAAGGGACAACATAAACTTTGTGCAATTCAAAATAAGCACTGAAGAGTTTGTACTCTTTCCCATTCCGATAATGACGCAGAGTGCTGTCTGTAAAGGTTAAGATAAGCTAAGGCTTTTAATGATAACTATATTAGGAGATGAGTCCTAATGTGAGTAAAGACAGATTACCTCTTCATAGTAGATCACTTATTTCAAGTAAGAAGTGAGGCTGCTTCCATGGGATTTTACAAGCTGATTTCCCTAAAGTGCTTGATGAATCCAGGACCGCTGTTCATGGCCGGAATAAACACAACTGTAGAACAGGAAAATGGTCAAAGTAAAGCTGTGTGTTGGAAATTGTCTTGGTTTACACCAATGGCAGAACAGTTCAAGACTATGGGTCACTGGTTTGCCAAGTAAATCCGATTGTCATTCACTAGGAAAGATTCAAGGCAAAAGCTACTTATTTCGATGCAGCTTTAGTTCACGGAAACTCTCTCAAGTGTCTGCATGAATATTTGAAGAATTTTGGGGGATTGTTGTAAATTCTTCAAATATTGTTGGTTTAGATAGAGAATGGACATGTCCCTTGGATGGTACCCTATAGGGACATGTCCTCCAATCAATATAACATGCTTCTAGGCTCCAAGGGATGCATGAGAGGGGTATAAACCTCTGGAGGGTTGTACCCCAACCCAAAGGGTGCCCTTAAGGCACCCTTCATGCCTTTATAAAGATGTCTCCATGTTCATTCTCAATCTCTGAAATCCATCCGAAAGTTACAAGAATGAAGAGTCTCATTTCATTTTTTGAGTAAAGAGAGAGTGCCACCATATTCCAAGTTCAAGCACTTGTTAAGGAGTGCCCCCTTGAACAAGTAGTATCCAAGGAATCCTGGGAGAACGTTAGCCACATTGCATCCGTAGAGCACCGTGACAGAGGCTAATAAGTTCTTAAAGATAGAGAGATCTCGACTTGGATTCGATTTCAATTTTTCCAGGTTTTTTTTCGTATTGCAAGTTTTAGGGTTTTGCATAGTTTGATTGGTATTACTGGTTTTGATCCGTTTGGCTGAATGTTAGTTTATGTTTAATGATATTATACCACCAACAGAATCATTACCTATTGTTGATGATAACGATTTTTCACATATACCTATGTTTCCTCAGGCATTGAAAATAAAGAAATTGAACCATTCCATAGAGATATATGAAATATTCAAACAAGTGAAGGTCAATATTTTTTGTTAGATACCATTAAACAGATACCATTCCAAATTTCTGAAAGACTTATGCATCGTTAAAAGAAAACATCAGGTAAGAAATAAAATTTTTCTTACAGAACAGGTAAGTTTCATTCTCTCAACCGATAATTCATTAAAATACAAAGACTATGGTTGTCCTATAATTTCTTGTATTATTGGAAATCATAAAATTGAACATGTATTACTTGATCTTGGAGCTAGTGTCAATTTACTTTTATTTTCGGTTTACCAACATTTTAATATTGGCGAGTTAAAACCAACTTCAACTACACTTTTACTTGCCGATAGATCAGTCAAGGTACCGAAATAAATTGTGGAATACGTGTTTACAATTCGATAAATTCATATATCATGTGGATTTTATTGTCTTGGAAACACAACCTGTAGCAGACTGTTACAAGCTAATTTCTGTAATATTTGGTCTTCCATTTTTAAAAATAGCTAATGCCTTAATTAATTGCAAGAATGAAATCATAAATCTATCATTTGGCAATATGAAATTGAACGTTTAATTTTTTTAACATGTACAAGTAACCATACGATGAGGACAATGAAAACGAGAGTATGGAATTAATTGAACCAATTTTGGAAGAACATATTCAGGGGAATTTATCTGACCCTATTGATGAGTGGTAAATCTATCACTATTTCCCACTCATTAACCTAATATTTTGTATAGTTTCTTGAGTTTTGTGAATATTTTGATGTGTTTTGTGTTATTTTGTAGATAAATAAAGTTTCAGGACATTCTGGATGTGATTTGGGCCAAAACAGTGAAAATTGGACGAAAAAGGGCATTTTGGTAATTTAGGCGCGTCGCGACGCGCAAGACCTTGGTGTCGCGACGCCTAACGTGCACCAGAGATGCTAACGTGCGCCGGGTCAACGGGTCAGATTTGAGAAGTTTGACTTTGCTAACATGCGCCGTGCCACGTGTCACCATCACAGCCGATCTGCTAACGTAAGCCGTGCCACGTGTCATCATCCTACGGTGCCGACAATTACTATTTCCACGTGTGCCACATGTCATCCTACGTGTCGCCACATCATCCGGTCAACGAGTCAACTCTACCACGCGTCATGCTACATCATCATCCACGTCAGCAGGTCAACCGAGTCAACATGCCACGTCATCATCAGCCAATCACAGCGTGACACGTGTCATCATCCTACGGTGCCGACAATTGATCTCACCCGCCTTGCCACGTCAGCACCACGTCAGCATAATAATTGAGCTCTTAGCCACCTCGCCACGTGTCGCATTATCTTCTTATCTGAATTGCCACGTGTCAAGCCTTCAGCATGCCACGCCAAAAAGTGCTGGCGTCGCAACGCTGGAAACCCACTGAGGCCTATAAATTGAGCTCGAGATTTCAGTTTTAGTTGCACCATTCTCTCTCATTCTTTGATGTAAATAGGGAGTCCTTCTCTCTCTAAGTTTCTTTTAATTTTAGTTTTGTAATTAATTTTAATTACGTTCTGTAATAATAGTAATTTACTTTCTTTACTTTTTACAGTTTTTACTATTCACCATGAGGTGGTAACTTCCCCAGCTAGGGTGAAAGGTAATTCTTTTACTATTGCTAATTAGATTAATCTCCCTTAAAATAATATATTCACTATTTAAAATTTGACTTAAGAAGGATACCGCTATATTGGTCGGTTGGTAATTTAATTTTAATCTTGTTTAAACCTGACTAATCAAGGATACCGCCAGATTGGTCGGTTGGTATTTAATTTTGGTTCCACCTTTATGGCTGGTTTATGGACAAATATTACCGCCTTAATGGCTGGTTGGACTTAATTTGACTTAATCAGGATACCGCCAGATTGGTCGGTTGGTAATATTATCACAAGTTTATATATTATTTTATGGGAGATATCTAAATTAGTAGTAGTAAAAGTAATTCCTTTTACCTTAGCATTTTATTTTATTGTAATTACTTTTCAGTATTTACTTTACCGCATTTTTACTTTATGTCTTTTATTTTCAAGTTTTTACTAGCCCTAGTTATGTGTTGTAACTAAATTAGTTATCTGGGGTTTTGATGACTTTTAATATCACCGTTTTATAAGGGGTTAGATTATAGTTTGGGTATTATAAAGGTTTACTTATTAAGTCTCAAGCTTAATACTTCTTGTGTCTGATCACCAATAAGATTGATGTGGTAAATCTAAAATGAACTAGACATAGGATTTTAGGTTTCAGCCTTAGACTTAATAGCCCACGATCTTCCTTGAGGATAGATAACCCTTTAATAGATTTCCTTACATGATAGACATATACCTGTCGGGCGGGGGTAGCCATAATTGGAACTTAAACTTAATGAATCCAGATAATTTGGTTACATAGACATATGTTCAATTGGGTTAAACTGGGTATTTGTGTCTGATCATCGACAGAGGCTTACACATAATTTAGTGTTCCAGGTTAATAAATCAATATATTACCCAACTTTAAGATAACCACTTCATCTTTAAAATGATATTAAAAGAAATCACAACCCTAGATAGTTTTTAATATTGAATTTTCTTAAAACCTATTTTCGAAAATTTTATTTACTTGTTTTTAAATTTAGAATCGTCACCATTTCAAAATCAATCAATCCCTGTTAGATACTAGTAATAATTTGACCTCATAAAATTAATAGATTAGATATTAAGTCCTTGTGGGATCGATATTTTTATACTACTTGAACGATACGTGCGCTTGCGTTATACGTGTGTGTTTACGCCGGTCAAGCTTTTGGCGCCGTTGCCGGGGACTTATTTATCTTTTACTATTAGTTTATGGGTTAGATACATTTACTTGTATCTAATTTCTTTTTACTTATTGTTATTGTTTTCTTGTGTTTCATGAAACTTCATGAGACGAACAAGAAGCTTTGAACTCCGACCGCTTGACCCAGAAATTGAAAGAACTATCAGACAGTTGAGAAGGGAAAGGTGAGAAGGCCAAGAAGCTTTAGTCAACATGGAACCTGAACCTTGGAAGTTGCACCACCAATTCCCATTCGAGACAGAACCATTCCGGTGGTTGACAGACTTATTTATTGTATTGTACTTCCTCCCTACCAGCAAATACAGGTGACATCAAAACATGCATTCAGATGATTCAGCAGTCAGTTCAGTTTGGGGGGAATGCAACTGAAGATCCCAATGCCCACATCAGCAACTTCCTGGAAGTTTGCGGCACTTTCAATTACAACCGAGAAGCTGAAGAAGCAATGAGACTGCGTGTTTTCCCATACTCCTTGAAAGACAGAGCTAAAACTTGGCTACATTCACTACCAGCAGGTTCTATCACAACTTGGAACACTTTAGCCACCAAATTTCTTGGAAAGTATTTTCCACTAGCCAGAACTGGAAAACTGAGGAATGACATCACATTCTTTGTACAACAAGACTCTGAAACTCTCTACGAAGCTTGGGAAAGGTATAAAGATTTGCTCCGGAAATGTCCTCACCATGAGATTCCAAAATGGCTTCAAATCTAAACATTCTATAATGGGCTTTCTGGAATAATGAGAACCACAATCGATGCTGCTGCTGGAGGAGCCTTGATGGCAAAATGAGAAGATCAAGTTGTGACCTAATCGAAGAAATGGCCAACAACAATTCTTTGTGGCCAACAGAAAGGAGCATGATCCAAAGAATTGTATGAATTTATGAAAGTGAAGCCAATACAGCAGTCAACACCAAGCTAGATCAGATATGCAAATTTATGGAGACTCTTACCACTGGATCCACAAGTTCACCATATGGAGGAGCACCAGAGTCGAACCAACTTGAAGAAACGGTGAATTATGTCAATAATTTCAACAGACAGGGGAACAATCCATATTCCAACACCTACAATCCAGGTTGGAGGAATCATCCTAATTGATCATGGAGCAACAATTCAAGCCAACAGCAGAACTATTCACCACCTGAATTCCAGCAACATAACAAAAGCCAGGAGCAGGAAAATGAATCAGGAATAACAGAAGTGTTGACCCACTTGAAAAAGATAGAAGCAAAACACGATTCTCAAGCAGCAAGATATGATGCTATGTTTCAATCCCAAGCAGCATTAATTCAAAGTCAATCTGCTTCTATTAAAGCACTGGAGAATCAAATGGGACAACTGGCAAATGCTCAGAGTTACAGACCGCCAGGTACCCTTCCTAGCAACACAGAGCCAAATCCAAGAAACATGGGGAATGAGCAATGTCATGCCATCATGTTAAAAAGCGGTACTGAAATCAACAAAGATGTTGGAACCAAAACAACTGTTGAGGAAGTTCCAAAAGAAACAAAGCAACAGATGGAGGAAAAAGAAGCAAAGGAAAAAGAACAGATCATTCCACCTCCACCTTTTCCTCAGCGTCTTCAGAAGAACAAATTGGACAAGCAGTTTTCTCGGTTCCTGGAGATCTTCAAAAAGCTGCATATCAACATTCCATTTGCAGAAGCGTTGGAACAAATGCCCAGCTATGCGAATTCATGAAAGACATTCTTTCACGAAAGGAGAGAGGGAGATTAGATTACGAGACAGTAGCATTATCAGAAGAATGCAACGCTATCATTCAGAGGAAACTCCCCCAAAGTTGAAAGATCCTGGCAGTTTCACTGTTCCTTGCACCATAGGAGAACATGACTTCGGTAAGGTTCTGTGTGATTTAGGTGCTAGTTTTAACTTGATGCCTTTTTCCCTTTTCAGGAAATTACATATTGGAGAAACAATGCCAACTTCAGTCTCACTGCAACTTGCTGATAGAACGCTCGTATTTCCAAGAGGCGTAGTTGAGGATGTGCTGGTCAAGGTTGACAAATTCATTTTCCCAGCAGATTTTATTGTCCTTGATATGGAGGAAGACGCAGACGTGCCAATCATCCTCGGGAGACCATTCTTGGCTACAGGTCGAACCATTATTGATGTACAAAAAGGAGAATTAACCATGAGGGTACATGACCAAGAAGTAACATTCAATGTTTTCAAGGCCATGAATTTCTCAGATGATGAAAAGAATGATGAATGTTTCAGACTTGATGTGATACACAATACCATTCAGAACTCCAATGCAAAGCAAAGTTCTACTAACAAACTTAAAACATGTCAATTGCCTGTGGAGCCTAAAGATAAAGTATCTTTTGCACTGAAGAGCCAATTCTTGCTCTACAAGCAACAGAATAGAAAAAGTTCCACCAGATCAACGAATTGGAGGAATTTCACATTCAGCCTTTTGAGGATGCCAAATTGTACAAAGAAAAGGCCAAGAAGAGACAAGATGGAAAGTTAGTGCTTATACAACTGGAACCAGGGCAGAAGGTACTGTTAAACAAATCAAGGGTGAAATTCTTCCCATGGAAGCCAAAATCACGGTGGTCAGGTCCATTTGTGATCACCAAAGTTTTACCAAATAGAGCCGTTGAGATACATAATCCTGACTCCAACAAGACTTTCAAGGTTAAGAACAAGCGTGTCAAGCACCACTGGGGAGAATCATTTGAGCTACAAAATGAAAGTGTTACACTTTCAGATCCAGCTTAACGTTTGAGAAGTCAAGTCTAGCTGACGACTCTAAACTTAGCGCTAGCATGGAGGCAACCCATGCAATTTTTGTATATATCGTGATCTGGTGTGTTTTATTTTTTGTGTGTTTAATTTTTGCAGCTTTATTCATTTCAAGATGGAAGAAGCTCTCACAAATCTTCACAAGCAATTTCCTTCTCTCCCTCAAAACTCTCTGATGACAGTTTACAAAGCTCATTTGGAACGGATGAGACTACTGATGATCAAAGGTATTCCTACTGACATTCGTTGGATTATTGAAGCAAGGGTCCGATTGGCAGGTGAGTCTTCTGACTCTTTTATTATACATTTGCCTGGCTTAGGAATGAGCACATATGCTAAAAAGAGAAGAGCCAAAAGAATGTGTGTTGTTATAAATGTGCTCGTATGTTTTGTAATACTCGTTGTCGTTCTTTAGGAATGGTGTCTGATAACCGCGAAGATAAGATTAACTTCATTAGGGATGGCTTGAGTAAGGAGTCTTTGGATGACATATCTAAAACTCTTGAGACGCATCCCAGTGGATGTGTGTATCATGAAATTCGCATGTTATATGCACAATTCCAAAAGGAAAGACAACTGTTAAGTCTCAGGAATCTGACTCAAAAAGACCCTGTTTGCCAATTTATAAGAAAATTGGATGGGAAGCTTGTCCATGACGCATAGACGTCAATCAAGCGGCTACTTTTCTTGTAAATATTATATCTCTTTGTCTTTTCTTAATAATTGTGATTTTTGTGTTGTTTTTCTTTTGTTTTCGTAGACAGGATCCAGACTTTTTTTTTTTACTATCACGATTTCTTTTGTTTAGCTAACAAACGTCCTCTGGAAGATACTTGTGCTATTTTTACTCACCCTTTTCAGGTACTATAAATTCAGCCCGTCATTGCACTTTTGAAGGCATCCAGAGTTGAGAAAGAAATACATAAAAAATGAAAGCCACTTCAAGAATACGAGTTGAAAACATTTGTGTGCTTTGCGGTAGTAGTGTTGGTACTAAACCACAATACGTAGAAGCAGCACATGAATTGGGTCGAGTCTTAGCTGCAAGGAATATGCACTTAATATATGGCGGAGGAAATCTTGGACTTATGGGATCGTTTCAAAGGCCGTACAAGAAGGAGGCAGTCACATTTTGGGAATCATCCCAAAACCCTTGGCAGAGGCAAATCTTATTGAACCATCAAACAGAGAGGAACTGATCGTGCCAGGTATGTCTGAACGACTGGTAGAAATGATTAACCGTGCTGATGCTTTTATTGCTTTGCCAGGTGGCTGGGTACATTGGAGGAAATTTTTATTGTGCTATCTTAGGCGAACCTGAACATACACCAGAAACCAATTGGATTGCTCAACGTTGATGGATTTTATGATTTTCTTGGTGTTTCTTGATGATGCTCGGAGAAATGGGTTCGTGTCAAAACCTTTAAAAGAACTCATCTTTATTGTCAGAACTGTTCCGGATCTAATAGACTAACTCATAGCCTATGAACCACGAGTTGACCCTATCCTTTCAAAGATAAATTGGTCTGAGGACGATCGTGGTAAGAGGCGTCGGATTAATCTGGATCTTAACCTTTAATTTCCTGTAGATTTCAGCTACCCAGGTACGACCTTCTTAACTCTCCTTTTACTGTTTAAGACATTGGGGACAATGTCTCATTTAGGTTTGGGGGAGGGAATTAGTTGATCAGTACCTTGTTTTTAGTTTGTGTGTTATTTTTATTTTTAGTCTAAAATTTTCCTTTGAAAAATACAAAAAAATTGGAAAATTTTCAAAAATTACAAAAATATTTTGCATTTTTATTTGACTAAAAAGGTGAAATTGGTAAGAGATAGCTGAGTAAGGAGTTTCCACTCCTGAGACGTATCTCAAACCTATTTCGAAACAAGCTAATTTTTGTTTATTTCATTTTGAATTATTTAATTTGTGAATTCTCCTTAAAACGGACTAAAATGGATCTTCATATGCTCAGTTGACAGATATTATCAACATATATAGTAACATACGGAAATGAGCTAAAATTGAAAAGTTTGTAATATTCAGTGCTCTAGTTTAATTGGAGGAAACATCTCAAAAAGCAATGGAGTAAAAAAAAAAGTCTGAGATCCAAGTTATTAAGTCTGTAAGGGTGTTTTAACACCTAGTGCCCTAAAGCCAACTGGTTTGGGAGTCACTGGCCCAAAGCTCGTTACATGGATCGAAGATGCTACAAAAATATATATATCTGAAGTCTGAGTAATTAAGTCCGTAGGGGTGTCTTAACACCTGGTGCCTTAAAGCCAACTGGTTTGGGAGTCACCGACCCAACACTCGCTACATAGAAGAAAAGTATTGTATATAAATAAAAAATAGAGAAAAAAATCAAAGAAAAAATCAGAAAAATGAGAAAAATTATTCCATTGCTACAAAAAGGTGTGAAATCTGATAGAACTTTAGGACAAAAATAATACTCTCTTATCAACTGCACTTATGACTGTTGTGGGCAAAAATAAGTTGTTTAATATTTTGTTGGCTATGTATATGAAGAATGGTAAAAATAATCGGAGAATTTACTTATTCAGTAATTTAGAAAGAAACAAAACAACTAGTAACTTGGAGTAGAAGTTTCATCTGATTAGTCACTAACTTCTTTATTCTCTTTTCGCTTGTCTTTTTGCTTTTGTGTGCATTAGTTTCACTACCTTTTTACTTTTGTAAAATATTTGCGGGTATCATTGCTGTAAACCCTCACGAGACTACAACTCATCCACTGGGGACACCTAGGGGTTTAAAGGTTTGTTGCATACGCTAAATGCAACTGTGATCCCTACGAAAGTGGCTTAGTTAATTTATTTATGTTATTTTATGTTTTGCTCGAGGACTAGCAAAATGTTAGGTTTGGGGGTGTGATGAGTGTAAATCTATCACTATTTCCCACTCATTTAACCTAATATTTTGTATAGTTTCTTGAGTTTTGTGAATATTTTGATGTGTTTTGTGTTATTTTGTAGATAAATAAAGTTTCAGGACATTCTGGAGGTGATTTGGGCCAAAACAGTGAAAATTGGACGAAAATGGGCATTTTGGTAATTTGGGCGCGTCGCGACGCGCAAGACCTTGGCGTCGCGACGCCTAACGTGCACCAGAGATGCTAACTTGCGCCAGGTCAACGGGTCAGAATTTGAGAAGTTTGACTTTGCTAACATGCGTCGTGCCACGTGTCACCATCACAGCCGATCTGCTAACGTAAGCCGTGCCACGTGTCATCATCCTACGGTGCCGACAATTACTATTTCCACGTGTGCCACGTGTCATCCTACGTGTCGCCACATCATCCGGTCAACGAGTCAACTCTGCCACGCGTCTTGCCACATCATCATCCACGTCAGCAGGTCAACCGAGTCAACATGCCACGTCATCATCAGCCAATCACAGCGTGACACGTGTCATCATCCTACGGTACCGACAATTGATCTCACCCGCCTTGCAACGTCAGCGCCATGTCATCTCCACGTCAGCATAATAATTGAGCTCTTAGCCGCCTCGCCACGTGTCGCCTTATCTTCTTATTCGAATTGCCACGTGTCAAGCCTTCAGCATGCCACTCCAAAAAGTGCTAGCGTCGCGACGCTGGAAACCCACCGAGGCCTATAAATTGAGCTCGAGATTTCAGTTTTAGTTGCACCATTCTCTCTCATTCTTTGATGTAAATAGGGAGTCCTTCTCTCTCTAAGTTTCTTTTAATTTTAGTTTTGTAATTAATTTTAATTACGTTCTGTAATAATAGTAATTTATTTTCTTTACTTTTTACAGTTTTTACTATTCACCATGAGGAGGTAACTTCCCCAGCTAGGGTGAAAGGTAATTCTTTTACTATTGCTATTTAGATTAATCTCCCTTAAAAATAATATATTCACTATTTAAAATTTGACTTAAGAAGGATACCGTTATATTGGTCGGTTGGTAATTTAATTTTAATCTTGTTTAAACCTGACTAATCAAGGATACCGCCAGATTGGTCGGTTGGTAATTTAATTTTGGTTCCACTTTTATGGCTGGTTATGGACAAATATTACCGCCTTAATGGCTGGTTGGACTTAATTTGACTTAATCAGGATACCGCCAGATTGGTCGGTTGGTAATATTATCACAAGTTTATATATTATTTTATGGGAGATATCTAAATTAGTAGTAGTAAAAGTAATTCCTTTTACCTTAGCATTTTATTTTATTATAATTACTTTTCAGTATTTACTTTACCGTATTTTTACTTTATGTATTTTATTTTCAAGTTTTTACTAGCCCTAGTTATGTGTTGTAACTAAATTAGTTATCTGGGGTTGTGATGACTTTTAATATCACCGTTTTATAAGGGGTTAGATTATAGTTTGGGTATTATAAAGGTTTACTTATTAAGTCTTAAGCTTAATGCTTCTTGTTGTCTGATCACCAATAAGATTGATGTGGTAAATCTAAAATGAATTAGACATAGGGATTTTAGGTTTCAGCTTTAGACTTAATAGCCCACGATCTTCCTTGAGGATAGATAACCATTTAATAGATTTCCTTACAGGATAGACATATACCTGTCGAGCGGGGGTAGCCATAATTGGAACTTAAACTTAATGAATCCAGATAATTTAGTTGACATAGACATATGGTTCAATTGGGTTAAATTGGGTATTTGTGTCTGATCATCGACAGAGGCTTACACATAATTTAGTGTTCTAGGTTAATAAATTAATATATTACCCAACTTTAAGATAATCACTTCATCTTTAAAATGATATTAAAAGAAATCACAACCCTAGATAGTTTTTAATATTGAATTTTCTTAAAACCTATTTTCGACAATTTTATTTACTTGTTTTTAAATTTAGAATCGTCACCATTTCAAAATCAATCAATCAACATGTTAGATACTAGTAATCATTTGACCTCATAAAATTAATAGATTAGATATTAAGTCCTCGTGGGATCGATATTTTTATACTACTTGAACGATATGTGCGCTTGCGTTATACGTGTGTGTTTACGCCGGTCACCTATGAAAATTTGTACAGTTAATTTTATTGAATCAAGTACGTAATTAGATTCATATATTTCTAATGATTTTTCTTTACTTGATTCTACACAGGTATTGGAAGACGATGGAGAGAAGCAAAATTTTGAGGAACTAAAAACACTTGAAGAATAAAAACATGAAGAAACACCAAATTGGAATTAAAGACTTTGTAGAAGGATTAAAGTATGTATTTCTTGGAGATGAACTGTAACATCCCCCTCCAGGAGATGCTACCGGCAAGGAATTGACTGATATATCCCCCCGAGCCTCTGACTTTCTGACTGTGATCCATACTACAACTCTATCTCAAATGTAAACTCATACATGGGACCATTGCCCAACTCAATATCATGAAATGCAACTTAATACTCATAACTGTATACTCAAATACACTTATCTTTACAACTACGTAATTGACACATTTAACTTATTACAACGACTTATACAATACTAGTATATGCATGTAACTTTACTTCGACTCTGACTGGACTATAACTCTGTACTCGATCTGTTGGACCCAAGCAATCTAGTGACTACCGTAAGCATCCATCCTCTCAAGCTCATCCACCGGGTAACCAGCAAAATAGAAAACTGGCAGTTGGGGGGTTAGATCATTTGAACAACATAGTGAGTGGACAGTTAAAAAAATGAAAACTGAAATACTTTATGAAACATCCATTTTTCTGAAATGAAAATTCTCTCAAAGAAAACTAATCTTTTTTGAAAAATCTTTGTAACATCCCCATCCAGGAGATGTTACCTGAACAAACTTACTCGGTGGTAATTTCTTCCTCCCCCACGAGTGATAAAGAAGGTAAGTTGTTAAAAGTGATGAGAGAGCATAAATTTACAATTGAATGGATTTTAAAAGATATAAAAGACATTAATCATTTGATATGCACACACAAAATACATTGAGAAGATAATGTCAGGACATATCGTTGATGAGCGAAAAATATATCATTATTTACCGCCCATTTGACCTAATATTTTGTATGATTTCTCGAGTTTTATGAATGTTTTGATGTGTTTTTATTTATTTTACAGATAAAATAAAATCGAGACTCAATGGAATCATTCAGGACTAAATTTAGAACAAATAAGGGCAAAAATTGGACTTGACATTTGGATTTTGGAGGTTGGAAACTTGAAATGGCGTTCTAACGAAGTATAATTTCGGAAATTTTAGCTTTACGCAATTTTCGTATTTTGGCCATAACTTTCTACTCCGATATCGGATTGAGGTGATTCAAGTTTCAGATTAAAGTAGACTCAAATATCTACAACGTTGAAGTTCATAATAATTTCGAATTCTGAATTTTTCATGACCTAAATTGATAAAATATCTGAAAGTGTGTTATGTGTAATTATTAAAGTCATTTTCAAAACAAAAAAAAAATAAAAATAAAAATAAAAAATGAAAATTGTCAAACTTCCACCAAACATGCTTGCTTGTTTGGTGGAGGATTTGGTGCCATATTTTGTGCCATGTTTGGTGGAGAAATTTGTGGAGAAATTGGTGGAGGAATTGGATGTTTGGTGGAGGATTTGGTGCCATATTTTGTGCCATGTTTGGTGGAGAAATTGGTGGAGGAATTGGTGGAGGCAAAATTTTGCCTATAAATACCAAGTCATTTTATTTGAATTTCATACTTTCCTTGAGATTTATAATAAGGAACTTGAGGATTGTATCTTGTGTATTTATTTTATGTATTTTAATTATGTATTTATACTTTTAGTAATAATAGTTTGAGTGCTTTTATTTTCTTTTATGTTTAGTAATTAATTTCCGCTGGGGCAAGGGTGAAACCTTTAATATGATAATGTAGATTAATCTAACTCAATTTATAATATGGAAATTGTAATTTAATAATATGGATTAAAGTTGATTCCACTTTAATGGCTGATTTTATTTATTTGACATAATGTGACACTGCCTATATGGTCAGTCTTTAGGTGACAGATGATTACCGCCTATGTGGCTGGTTTATGGACAAATAATAACACTGTCTTTATGGCTGGTTTGACTTAATTGGGTAACATTGATAATTTCTATATTATAATAAAGTGAGATTTCTACATTTGAAATATTAAAGATGGATCCCCTAACCCCCAGCATTTTATTTTTATTCTAGGGAAATGATGAAACACAATATTCACATGTTTAATAATTGATTTAATTATATTATGTTTAATGCTTTGGTTTGTTTATTGAATCTTAAGCTTAATGCTTCTTGTTGCATGATCACCAATAAGATTGATGTGGTAAACTTAAAATGAATTTGGAAAAAGCATTTTAGGTTTCAGCTTTAAATTCAGTAGCTCACGATCTCACATTGGGGAAAAAGTCTCTTAGGTAGATTTCCTTAGAGGATAGTAATATACCTATAGGGCGGGGGTAGTCTTAATTGGAACTTGAACTTAATGAATTCACATAACTTGGTTAATAGATGAATATGATTAATTGGGTTATTTTGGGTGTTTGCATCTGACCATCGGAAGAGGCTTTTGCATATCTTCGTGTTCCAGGTTAGCAAACTGATTTATTATACATATATAAGAGAATCAATTCCTCATTAGAATAATATTGTGTGGAATCATAACCCTAGATTTTTTGTCTTTTGCTTATTTTCCTTAGTATTTTCTTTTGGGTTATTTATTTATTTAGCAAATCCACATTCAACCAACCAATCAAGCAATCATTCTATTCTCCCTTTAATTAGATACTTGTAAATAAATAGAATCAATAATTAATAACAACAATAGAATTTAAGTCCTCGTGGGATCGATATTTTTATACTACTTGAGCGATACGTGCGCTTGCGTTACGTGTGTGTTTATCACCATCAATTATCAACTCCAAAGAAGATTAAACCCCCACATGAAAGAAATGGTAAAAACAGAAGTTCTTAAAAGTCTTGATGTAGGCATTATCTACCATATCTCCGATAGTAAGTAGGTAAGTCTTACACAAGTTGTGCCTAAAAAGTCTGGAATAACTATCGTAACAAATGATAAAGGATAATCAATTCCAACTCGAATCTCATCTAGTTGGCGTATGTGCAGTGATTATAGAAAATCAAATGACGCCAAATTTTGGAAAGAGTAGCAGGACATCCCTATTATTACTTTCTTGAAGGTCACTCAAGTTATTATCAAATTGACTTAGCTTTAGAAGACCAGGAAAAGACGACATTCACATGTCCCTCGAAAATTCCATTTGGAATTTGTAATGCACGAACAACATTCCAATGATACATGTTAAGCACATTTAGTGACATGGCTGAACATTGTTTAGAGGTCTTTATGGATGATATAACTGTTTTTAGGAAATCATTTGATAATTACTTGAATAATTTGGAAAATATTTTGAAAAGATGTGAAGAAAAATGACTTGTGTTAAACTGGGAAAAATATCATTTCATTACTGATTCAAGAATTATTTTGGGTCACGTTTTGTCATCTAAAGGTATTGAGGTTGACAAGAAAAAAATATAGGTGATTTCTACATTTCCACCACAAAAAACAGTCAGGGAAATCCGTTCTTTCTTAGGACATGCAGGATTTTATAAGAGGTTCATTAAAAACTTTAGTACCATATCCATACCATTGTGTAACCTCTTATTTAAAAAAATGCAACATTTGAATGGATAGAAGAATGTCAAAAATCATTTGAAAAGATTATCAGTCTTTTAACTTCTAGTTGGCGTATGTGCATTGATTATAGAAAATTAAATGACGCCAAATTTTGGAAAGAGTAGCAGGACATCCCTATTATTACTTTCTTGAAGGTCACTCAAGTTATTATCAAATTAACTTAGCTTTAGAAGACCAGGAAAAGACCACATTCACATGTCCCTCGAAAATGCCATTTGGAATTTGTAATGCACGAACAACATTCCAATGATACATGTTAAGCACATTTAGTGACATGGCTGAACATTGTTTAGAGGTCTTTATGGATGATATAACTGTTTTTAGGAAATCATTTGATAATTACTTGAATAATTTGGAAAATATTTTGAAAAGATGTGAAGAAAAATGACTTGTGTTAAACTGGGAAAAATATCATTTCATTACTGATTCAAGAATTATTTTGGGTCACGTTTTGTCATTTAAAGGTATTGAGGTTGACAAGGAAAAAATAGAGGTGATTTCTACATTTCCACCACAAAAAACAGTCAGGGAAATCCGTTCTTTCTTAAGACATACAGGATTTTATAGGAGGTTCATTAAAAACTTTAGTACCATATCCATACCATTGTGTAACCTCTTGTTTAAAAAAATACAACATTTGAATGGACAGAAGAATGTCAAAAATCATTTGAAAAGATTATCAGTCTTTTAACTTCTGTTCCTATCATACAATCCCATGATTGGTCTTTGCCTTTTGATCAAATAAGTGATGCCAGTGATTATGCAGTTGACGTTGTATTTGGATAGAGAAATGAA
Source organism: Zanthoxylum bungeanum (assembly GCA_019454045.1). Taxonomy (NCBI): domain Eukaryota; kingdom Viridiplantae; phylum Streptophyta; class Magnoliopsida; order Sapindales; family Rutaceae; genus Zanthoxylum; species Zanthoxylum bungeanum. Next base: position 91,237 of record SKCR01026660.1, on the reverse strand, counting down.
GGTATGTCGTATGTAATTTATTACGCAAGTAGAACTTTAAACAATGCACAAATGAAGTACACTACCACAAAAGAACTATTTGTTGTAATAATTATATTAGATAAATTTCGATCATATTTAATTGGTTCATCAACCGCTATTTATTCTGATCATGCTGCTGTTAGATATTTGATGTCTAAACATGATACAAAGCCAAAATTACTACAATGGATTTTGTTTCTTTAATAATTCAATCTCACAATCAAGGACAAGAAATGAGCAGAGAATGTAGTTGCAGATCATTTATCGAGACTCACAAATGAGTCATTAATTGACACAACTCCTATCAATGATTGTTTTCCTGATGATTTTTTTTTCTATAAATACAATGCATTGGTATGCTAATATTGTCAATTTTCTTGCAACAGGAAAAATTCCTCCAAACTGGAGTCAGCAAGATAAGAAGAAATTTTTGACTGAAGTCAAAAGATTCTACTGGGATGATCCATATCTTTTCAAGTATTACCCTGATCATATTTTCTGATGATGCATACGGGATAATAAGATAAGTAGTGTTGTTCAGTTTTGTCCTTCAGAACCATGCGGAGATCACTTCTCAAATAAAAAAAAAACCGCTGTAAAAATTTTACAGTGTGGATTTTATTAGCCCACATTATTTAAAGATACACATGCTTTCTGCAAAACTTGTGAAAATTGTCAAAAGTTGGTATCCATTTCTAAAAGAAACATGATGCCTTTAAATCCCATCATTGTCATTGAAATTTTTGATTGTTGGGGAATAGATTTCATGGGACCATTTCCACCGTCATTTGGATTTTTATATATTTTAGTTGCAGTTGATTACGTCTCAAAATGGGTTGATGCGATTTCTTGTCGAAACAATGATGACAAAACTGTGATTAAAATTTTTAAAATAAAATATTTTAAGTCGATTTCGAATCCCTCGGGCCATTATAAGTGATGAAGGTTAACACTTTTGTAACAAACCTTTTGAGTCTTTAATGAGAAAATATGGAATTACACATAAAGTTTCTACCTCTTATCATCACACTCAGACAAATGGTCAAGTTGAACTAGTAAATAGAGAAATCAAATAAATTTTGGAAAAAACAGTCAATCCAAATCGCAAAGATTGGTCTCTTCGACTGACTTGTGCACTTTGGGCATACTGAATAGCTTTCAAAACGTGTTTGTGAATGTCTCACTATCGTATAGTTTATGGAAAACCTTGTCATTTTCCTGTAGAACTTGAGCATAAGGCATATTGGACTATTAAAGCATTTAATTCAGACCTTGAAAATACCAGTCATGAACGTAAACTGTAATTAAATGAACTTGAAGAGTTAATGAATGATTCATATGATAATACGAAAACTCTCAAAGCTAAAACTAAGGTCTTTCATAATAGTCGAATTTCACGAAAAAAATTTGAAATTGGTTAAAACGCTTTGCTTTATAATTCTCGTCTTCATTTATTTCTTGGAGAATTGAAATCCAAATGGAGTGGCCCATTTATTGTGAAGCACATTTGCCCATATGAAGCTATTGATATTGAGAATCCTAGGGATGGTGATGTATTCACGTCTGAAATCATTTTTGGAGTGTTCAAATTTTCAAGAGTCTATTTTCCTTCCAAACCCAGTGTCTTTTGATTGATTTATTACAAGCTGTTATTTTCTTTTGTTATTTTTTTTGGTCTAATTTCCATTTTTTCTTGTGTTTTGCAGCATTTTGCTTTTTGTCAGAGTCTTGCACCTCGGTTAAATAGTGGATAACGGTAATCCGTGACTTAAGTCATTTCTTTTAGTTTCCTAAAATTATTGATACCCTACAATCAAGTTATGAAAGAAACTCTTGCAAAACTCCATAATCATTTTCCTTATTTTCCCAAAAATGCTATGATGAAAATTTACAAAGCACGCACCGAAAGAATGAGACTTCTTATTAAAAATGGTATTCCTAGTGACATTCGTTGGGTAATTGAAATAATGGCTTGCTTGGCAGGTGAGTTACCTGACTTCATCACTTCTTACATGTCTGGTTTAGGGAAAAACACATATGCTAAGAAACGAATAGCTAAACAATTAGGTGTTTGTTATAAATATACACGTTGGACGTGCAATACTTATTGTCGTTCTTTATGAATGATATCTGACACTCACGAAGACAAAATTCAATTCATTAGAGATTGCTTGAGTAAGGAGTCTTTAGATGATTGATCATTGACTCTTGAGATGCATCATAATAGACATGTTCATCAAGTGATTCACAATTTATATACACAATTTCAAAAAGAAAGACAACAATACAGTCTCAGTAATCTAATTTTAAAAGACTTTGTTTGCCAATTTGTAAGAAAATTGGATGGGAAACATATCTCCGACCCATGGAGGGCGTTCAAGCCGTTACTGGACGTAAAATTAGTGGAAGATATGAGCCATAATCACAACTACCAGTACATATTTTTTCAATTTATTGCTTTGATTTCCTTTACTTTAAATTATTATTTTGATTTCATTTACTTTAATTTTTCCAACAATATCTAACCTTTTTGACGTTCACGATCTATTTTACTGTTCATTTGACAATTATCATTTTGCAGATACTAGTTCCTTTATTACTCGAATTTTTAGGATTTAAAAATATAACTCGTCATTTCTCTCTTCGATACATCCAAATAAGAGAAAGCGCAAAAATAGAGAAAGCTTCAAGGTGACGAGTCACTAATATATGTGTATTGTATGGATCCAGCTATGGAACTAAACTAGAATTTGTTGAGGCTGCAAAAGAGTTGGGTAAAGTTATGGTGGAAAGAAACATACACTTAGTAAATGACAGTGGCAATCTTGGATTGATGGGATGTGTTTCAAAGGCCGTGCAAGAATGAGGAAGTCAAATTTTAGGAATCATCCCAAGAACTTTGGCAGACGAAAATCTCATCGGAAAATAAAATGGAGAAGAATATATTATCTTAGTCATGTCTGAAACACTTACTGAAATGATTAATCATGTTGACGTTTTTATTGCTTTACCATATGGGCTTGGCACATTGGAAGAAATATTCACAATTGCATCATGGGCGAATTTGAACATTCACCAGAAACCCATTAGACTACTTAATTTAAATAATTTTTTCAATTTTTTTAGTATTTCTTAAGGATTCTAAAAGACTTGGGGGTTCATTTCGAAATCGGTAAAAGATATTATTCTTACCGCAGGAAAATTTGATAAATTAATCGACCAGTTGTTAGCTTATGAACCAAGAATCGACCTCATTCTTTCCAAGTTAGACTGGTCAGATAACGATCATGTCAAGAAGCGTAGAGTGGACTTGAATCTTGATCTGTAACTTTTTTAAATAGTTGTGTTGTTGATTCAATTGCCTTTTCCACACTAACCAGATGATGTATTCTAAACTCTATTTCTTCTTATTCAAACATCTGGGATATTGTCTCATTTTAGTTGGAGGGAGGGGATAATTGACTAGATAGTTTTTATTTTTGTATTTTTTTTAAAATATTTTTATTTTTGTGTTGTTGTTTTATAAAAAAAAATTATTTTTATGTTGTTTTTGTTTTGTTGTTGTTTTGTCTTTAAAAAGAAAATTATTTTTGTGATGATTTTCTTTTGTGTTTTTTTTTAAAAAAAAAGAACTACACACAATCCAACAATAATTTTTTGACTAACCAAATGGAATAGTTGTTTAGAGATGACACTATAAGGAGTTTTCGCTCCTAAGACGCATCTCAATGTGTTCTGTAACAAGTTATTTTTATTTATTTCTCTTTGAATCATTCAAATTTGTGAATTCTCCATAATATGATTGAGTTTGATTCCATATGCTTATTTGACAGGTATTATCAATATACATGGTAACATATGATCGTAGGTTGTAAGTGAAAATTTTGTAATATTCAGTTATCTAGTTTGTTGGGGGTAATACTTAAAGGTGTTGGAATTGTTATTTTTATTCCAAAAAAATCAAGCTTTTACTTAGTAACCAGATATCTTGCCTCACCAAGCAGTGATTGTCGCATAAAACGGTAGGGCTTGAGTTATTTTAAAAATTGATAATAATAATAATAATAATCAAGTTTTTTCTTTGTAATCAGACATCTTGCCTCAACAAACAATGATTGTTCATGTAAAATGGTAGAGCTTGAGTTTGTAAAAATAAATGTGTGACTAAGTTCGATTATGTACCCTCTCTAACTCAAGAAATTAAGTTCATATGGGTGTTTTAACACTTAGTGCCCTAAGGCCAACTGGTTTGGGAGTCACTGTCATAAAGCTCGTTACATAAGTTAAAGAGAAAGCTTAAAGAAATCGAACAGTTTTTTTGACATCTGATATTCGAGCAATTAAGTTCGTAAGGGTGTCTTAACACCTAGTGCCCTAAAGCCAATTAGTTTGAGAATCATTGGCCAAAGTTCATTACAAGGATTGAAGATGTATTATTTAAAAAAAAAAAACTATTTTTGTATTTATAAATAAGCTCTCATTATAAAAAAAAATGCGAACTCTAATATAATTTTAGGACAAAAAATTACTCTCTTTTCAACAAGACCTGTGAATATTGTGGGCAAAATGAATTGATTTGTAATTTGTCTTATGTGTGTATGGAAGAAGGGTAAAAAATACAGAAAAAAGTATTTATTTGATTATTTAGAAATAAAGAAAACAATTATTAACTTGGATAAATATTTTTTCCTTTAAGTTTTCGAAATTACTATGGACTGGTAACAAGCTGGTTGAGGGTGTGATGAACATTAAAAATTATACATTTAATAAAAAGAAAGTAATCATTTTACAATTATAGTTTCATTAATCCCCTTAATTTAGCACATTTATAAAATAATAATTGAATTTATATTTTGATCTATTTTTATTGTGATTTTTATTTCTTATGTAGGTGAAATAATTCTTTGGATGCATAACTAGAAAAATGGACATGACATTTGGATTTTAGAGGCTAAAAACTTGAAAGGGTGTTCTAACAGTGTACAATTTCAACTTTGCGTAAATTTCGTATTTTGGCCATAACTTTTTACTCTGATATCGGATTGAGGCAATTCTAATTCCAAATGAACGAAGACTGAAATATCTAAAAAAAAACATTTCTAAGATATTTTAGTTCTGAGGTTTTCAAGGTTGAAATTGACGAAAAATCCAAAGTGTGCTACTTGTAATTTTAATTATTAAAAAAATATAAATAAAAACAAAAAAAAAAGTGGGAAATAATATTCCACCTTTCAGTGGATTATCAATTCCCACCAAACATGCAATTTACAAAATCCATATTGCATGGAAGGTGTTAACCCTCTACTATAAATAGAGGTGCTCAGCACCTTAGAAAGTCAGTTTGAATTTCATACTTCTCTTTGAGAATTTGTGGAGTTTCAGCTCTTGTGTATTTCATTTTTCAAGCTTTTTTAATTTTTTTTCTTTTAGTAGTAAAATTATTTGTATTTTTATTCAAAGCATGAGTAGCTAATTCCATTATGCCAGGGTAAAAGGGTGAAACTCTTAATATGAGAATATAAATTAATCTTACTTATATTATAATATATGAATTGTAATCTGAAAACTAACACTTGATCTACTCTTATATTTTGATAGCTAAAATAGATCCTTGCAAGAAATGGCAAGGACAATACTCAATGAACAATATTTATCGTAGTGCGTTTAGGGCGAAGCTGTTAATACCGCATATTTCATGATCAATAGAGTGGTAGTGAGAAAAGGCATTGAGAACTCCCTATGAGTTATGAAAAGGTAGAAAACCAAATATTTCATTTTTCAAAGTTTTTGGTTGCAAATATTTTATTTTGAACACAAATGATAATCTTGGAAAGTTTGATTTAAAATCCGATATTGGATTTTTTTTTTAAGATATTCTTCATCTAGCAAAGCATATAGAGTATATAATAAAATGATTATGATAGTTGAAGAGTTTATTCATGTGAATTTTGATGAATCTAGCAACTCTTTATCTAGCAACAAAGTTCTTGATATGAGAGAAAATAAAGATGAGGATCACTTAGGAAAGCAAATGAATGTACTACATGTAGGAACACAGGAAACCTGGGCGACGCATGCTGTCCCGGGCTCGCGGCCCGGTCGGGAATACGGAGTAGCCACGGGGGACTAAACCGGAGAGTAATGGAGTCGCCACCCGGTGTGAACCGGGAAAATGAGATTTAAGGCCGCACTCACCCCTCGCAAGGGAAGACCTCAAACCGTTGGGTTCGGAATGGTCCCTTACTCATGTCACTTGTAATGAAAGGATTTATGTAATAATTTAATCAAGCTTAAGTAACACGTATTTCCAAGAGTATCATGCTTCTAAATTCTCATATGCAAAATAAAACTTATGTACGCATTTCACATATATCTCACATTTAAAATCGCATGCTTAACATACATCAAGATAGCAACAAACATACAACTTTATTGGCATATCACATTCAGGAAAGCACAAGCACACATATTAACCATACAAGCACACATATTAACCATACAAGCACACATATTAACCATACAAGCACACATATGGGCATTTTTCCAAGCGGTACGTGGAATTGTAGCCCAAATACAGACCGCACTACCGTCCATTCGAAATCGGCTACGGAATTTACGTCTGGGTTTCCATCCGATATACCGCAAGAAATAATACCCAAATGTTATCATGACACAAGCATATGAATTGTAATACATTAACATATTTGCATTTATACATGTGGAGATAGCTACTAGGAAAACTATGCATGAAATCTAATGAAGAGGACTCAGTTCAGTGCGTGCGCGTTCGTGTAGCGTTCGTAAACGCGTTCGAACGGAAATGAAACAGAATGCTCGCGTTCGTATGGCGTTTGATAACGCGTTCGAAAGGAAATGAAACAGAATGCTCGCGTTCGTATGGCGTTTGATAACGCGTTCGAACGGAAATGAAACAGAATGCTCACGTTCGTATGGCGTTCGCAAACGCGTTCGAACGGAAATGAGACCTGATGCATGATAAGGCAAAAACGCATGCGCGTTCGAGTTGCGTTCGTAAACGCGTTCGAACGGGAACAGACCTGATGCATGAAATGGGACGCAATATGTAGACAACAAAATGAAGGGGGTGCGGCGAAGTACTGCCGTAAAGGTGGCCTTTTGGGGCTCTTGATCTCTCAAAGAGGGGACCTTTAGACCAACATACTAAGCCCATGCGCGTCACGTCACATATACAAAAATAGAACCAATCATATCAACCAAGTATGCCCGATTGAACACATCTTACATCCAATCCGAACACACATCAACCGGCGCGGCAAAGCATCGTGGTAACGGGTTTTAACCCCTCCCCATAAGGGATCTTTCATTCCACTTACTAAGCCCATGCGCTTGATTGAACCATTCATGAAAGATAAACTCAATAATATCAAACTAAGTATGCCCGATTGGACGTATCTCGCATCCAACCGAACACACATCAACCGGCGCGGCGAAGTAGTGTCACAAAGGTGGCCTCTTCGGCTCTTTATCTCTCAAATGGAGGACCTTTGGACTAACTCACTAAGCCCATGCGCTTGATTGAATCATGCATAAATAAACAACATATTGAATTCAAATAAAGAAAAACTAAATAAACAAAAGCAACACAACAAAAGAAAGATGGTGCCGTTTACCCAAGCGGTACGTGGAGTTGTGGCCCGAGTACAGATCATATTACCGTCCATTCGGAATCGGCTATGAAATTTATGTCCGGGTTTCCATCCGATATACCGCGAGAGTTGACACATCTCTCATTCATCCAATACCCACAACATACATCATACACACAACGAATGCCACAAATACAGAAAATATAATCAAAATAAATGACCAGAAAATAAAATGAGAATAAGTGTGAAAGATACCCTCAGGTCTAACCTTTTAAGTCGTCTCTCGGACTCGCGTTCCATGTGTTGGACAAAATGACCCATAGCGTCACTATTTGCACAGATCATTGTGTTGTTGTAGCAAATTAACTATGTAACAAGGAAATTGCACTCTCGTCATTTGTGATTAGATCACCATAGATATATAAATGAAGAGAGGTCCTTATGATTAGTTCCTGGATTGAGATGATATGAGACAGTATCAGTCCACGAAGGATTAATCATTAAATATCCCTAGCCGTAGTATTATCGAGACTGGACATCGATAATGCGGAATAGTCTAGTATTGCACTTGTGCGCGTTGTGAGGGCACAACGGCATAGTTCTCATATATATAAGTATTGGATACTTGTGCAAGTGCGATAGGAGGTCGTGTTTCACCGATGGTACGGGAAACAGCTTCGCTCTGGATAGACCCTTCGGAATCCCATTGGTATTATGACTAGGTGTCTATGGGAGGCCGAAATCAAGGTAGGTGTGTATAGTCTTAACCTGAGACTTACATCGCTAATACTTACGACAATCGGTAAACTTTGGTTTTGGTGGTGGGGGATCTTAACTGGTTCTGTGTTCACCTCTTCTGGGTTTATCAGGAATCGTAGTGTATTGGATGTGATGTCAAGACGGAAGTGTCACTCCAGTCATAATGGAGATGATGTCACGCAGGATACGGTATTAGTGCTCTTTTAGTGATGCGCATCCAGTCGTGATATTATGACCAGGTCATGAATATCCGATTATAGAGACTAGTTACCAGACATCCGATATGTGTTTCGGACGGGGCAGACACTTATCCAGCCCCAGCCCTAGCACGTGATTATCCGATACTGGGCCAATATGCACAATACAATTGTATACTACGCTTGATACAGATCTAGATATTCTTTGATGAATATGTCCGGAGAACCTGGGAAGACTTGGTGCTTTGCTAGGAGTCGACCTTGTCTCGTAAATCGGTAGAACGTAGTACTTGGTACGTACGTGATTCGGATACTCCGACGACCGTATTTACTGCCAGATTATCCGGGGATCTCATGGGTCGCTTCCCGATAATCCACCGATGACGCACAACTCGCACTCTTGAATAATCTGGGATATAAAGAAGAGAGAGAGAGAGAAAATTAATCTAGGATTAATAACGGAGATATTTTATCCGGGATAAAATGTCGTCTAAAGAGAGAGAACGATTAATTTGGAATTAATCGATGAATTAATATATTCGATATATTAAACGAAATTAGATTTCGACGCGGAATTAAAATTAGATTTTAATTCGGGCAAACGAGTTGATTCAGAATTAATTCGTTAGCGACGTAAATAATAATTTCGCCAGGCGTAATTATTTATTTAAATTCGATTGAATTAACGTCGCGACGTAAGCTCGGTATTTCGGAAATATCGAACCCGAACGCGTGAGTGCACGTGGGCCCACTTTCATTTGGAAACGTGTGGGGCCCACATGACACATGTCATTCTAATGCTTTGCATGTAGATAGTGTACAATGCACTCAATGTTATTGCATGGAAATTGAGTGTTTGACACTCTAAGCTATTGCATGTGTTGTGTCATAAATTTATTATTAATTTAATGAATTATGGCATAAATATAAATTGATTTTTGGTAAATCATTTTAATAAACATAACACAAAACTTCTTCTCTCTCATTTCTCTCTTCTCTCACGCCCAAATGAGAAATGTCACTGGTTTGGAAGCCAGAAACCGTGAGCAAAGGGAAGCAAAGAGTGGTTTCTCATGGTGAGAAATCAAGTGCTAGCACACTACGAGTCTTGCGAAGGTGGTAGGGAGGTTCCCCCATGAGACGGGATCCATCCGACGAAGATTGGAGCTCCGTTTCTTCACTTAATTTCTGTTTTTGTAGGCAGTGGACTGCTGCAGTCAGCTTACAAAGGCAGTGCGTTTTTGGGCTTGAATCGTCTCCAAATCGACTCTACCGATCAATGTGAGTATTCCGCTACCTCCGTTGATGTGTTCACACATAATTTCATGTCTTGTTTGATCTTGGGACCTTATAGAAAACCAACAATGGCATCATGAGCTAATGTTGCAAGCATGAAATTTGTAGGGTTTAAAATTTGGGTAAATGTTTGTTGAGCATGATTTGAATGAATTGTTTATTTGAGTATGCTTATAACATGTTTAAATTCATTTTGGTTGGACTAATTTGATGAAAAATGATTTGGAATTATTTTCCCCAAATTATATGCCTTGGCCGAATGCAAAATTGATTTTGAATCATTGGAATTTTGTTGATTTTAATTCATTGGATGAGTTAAAATCATGTAGGATGATGTTAATTTAATGTCAATTGGATTGTACTTTGAATTGAACATAAACCCTAAATTCCATGTGTTGGCCGAATTGGATATGCCCTAGTGTTGTCTTGGAAATTTTTGATTTTGACATTGGATGTATTGAAATCATTCGGGATATGTATTTAATGTCGATTGCGGATTAATTGGATTGAAACCGAAATCGGACATGAAAATCACTCCCTTGGCCGAGACTTAGCAAGCATGTAAATGGGTTTGATTTTTCATTATGTGTGTTTGACATGTAATAATGAATTAAGCATGATTAATTGGACTAATTTGGTGCTTCGGAAATATCGATTTAGTCGATTAATCATATAATGCACTTTTGGTAATTAAATTGTGAAAATTGGATTTTGGATTTAATTAATTGGGCCTAATTTTGGAAATTAGAATTTAATGTTGTAATTGGGCCTTTTGGGCTTGATTTATCAAGTTTGGTTTAGGCCAAGTGGATTGGATCCAATTGGGCCCAAAACCTTAACCATAAAGCCCAATTGCGACTAATGAACCTTTAATGTTTAATTGGGCCTAATGGGGCGAAATTGATTTCTAAGGCATTTTGGGTGATTCCACTATTGGGCTTTGGTTGCCGAAGCCCATGCCTAAAGAAATTAATTGAAGCCCATTAGACTTAAATTAAATTGACGTTGGACGTTAATCGGACTTTGAGTCCCGACGCGATTGAATTTGGAATTTAAATCGTAAAGGTTTATTAAATAAAATGCAATATTTAATTTGGAATTGAATAATGAATTAGTATTAAATACATGTTAAATTTGATTTAATGATGTAGTTTAATTTAATTCATGAATTCGTACTTTGAGTACTTATTCGCAAAAAACGAGTTTGACTCGAACAAAATCAAATCGTTGTTTGAACATTGGATGATCACTTAATTATCAGATTAATTAATTTGATTAGATTGATTGATAGCATGCTTGTGTGTGTGAATACATGGTTGTGTTGAATGAATAATGTATATCGGATGGATATTAGTCGGGTGGGCAATTTTAGAAATTGTTGTAATAAATTCGATTTATTAAATTGGACCTGCGTGTCCAGCCTTATCACCTTCTTTCTCTTTGTATTCTCTTCTCACCTATTCCCCTCTATGTATATGAGGTTTCTTTAGAAGTGTAGTGTAACGGGTAGAAGTAGTACAAGTGCTAGCTTGAGTGAGAAAGGGAGAGATTTGATCTAGGATCAATGTGTTAAGTATCCATCCGCATATCATTATTATTTTATTTCATACTCGCTTTATTATGTATTTAGAATGCATGTTTAAGGGTGTATGATGATGAGACCTTAACAAAGATAATTAAATTGGTAGCCAATTTGCACGCGAAAATCCCTCAATTTATATTAAGCGATTATCCTTCCATTGAATGGTTCTTGTTCAAGATCCGATTGGCATTGGTTTGTTGGCCAAAGTCAAGACCTTGTCAATTGGATGTATTTGAATCATGAGAGTTTTGTTCCACATCGGTGTCTAGTCCAAGTTGTGATTTGTTGGCCAAGTCAAGATCACTTCTTGTCCAATACATTGATTACGAAACTTTCCTTGTCAATGGGGTCCCGCTTAACTGGAATCATTAGGTTTGTTGTGCCAAAGCCAAGGCCTAGATGATTCGGAGGATAAGGATAGGAAAATGTATTAGATACATTGGCATAAGTAATATGTTTAGGACTTGGATGTCCACCTAACCGGATCTAGGAATTGGATTGGATCCAATTGATCTGTGAGATCTACCTAGTTAAATAGCATACAGCTTGTTGGCCAAAGTCAAGGGTATGTTATTTAATGGGATCCTAGCCCACTAGGAAACACGGTTTCCCGAGTACTCCACAGAGGGTTAGAGGCTTGACGAAAAATAGTGGGAGGCAAGTATTGAATTTGCAACATTCGTTCAATTACTCGCTAAACACGCTCATTTATATTTTACTCGTCATATTAATTAAAAGTATTAGTCAGACTAATATTTTATGTTGTTTTAAAAATATATATAGTTGGACTATATACAAACTCATTCAATATATAGTTGATTTTATAATTGGATTATAGTAATCAATATAATTGAATTAAAATGATAGTTGATTTTATAATGGGATTATAGTAATCAATATTAAAATTATAGTTGATTAAATAATTGGATTATTGTAATCATTATAATAAATAGTACCTTAATAAATTGATTAAATAGTTGGACTATTGAAATCAAGAAGGAATTGAAAAAGTTGAATATTTAAAATATATAATCCTTGGATTAAATGTTTTAAATGATTTAATTTTCAATTGGGAATTAATAATAGGTTAATTTATTTGATAAAATAACTTATTATGACTAAGCCCAAAATTAAGCAAATAGTAGAGCATAAAGTCTTTGGAAGATTTATGTGATGATGACTTTAGTGCTTAATTAATATACTTATAATAAATCTATCTTTAGATTTAAAAGTATTAAAATTGCAATTAATAATTCTTGGAGAATTAATTGACTATTCTAGTGGAGAAAAGTCAAAGTTTGCAATTGGGCATGTAGCACAAGGTGCACATCGTTTCGATATTCCAAAACCCAATGTTTGGCCAAGGTTGTGAAATATTGAAAAGGATAATTGACATATCCCAAAGTGACTACCATTTGGATATGGAAGACACGAAGGAATTAAAGAAAGGGCGAGGCTCTAACTTAAAAATATTTGTCAAAGTTATGTTCACTACTAGTATTGAAATTGAATTTTAAATACTTAGTGTGGTACATAAAATATATGTATTGACGTTCAGAATCCGCTGTGAGCTGGATACTGGCTTCAAGCCGAGATTTCTCTGCGAATCGGAAACGGGACGAAAGTCGCTGTTTCGACCGTAGATACCTAAGTTTAGGAACTACCCTTTGGGTATGTACTTAAATTAGGAATGTTATAATGTAACTAGTTTGACTAGAGACATTATCTATATCATCAGTGTTTAATCCATTGCGGATAAAACCTTTATATTCTAGAACACTAAAGTGTTTCATTATATAAAGTTTACTGAGATAAATACATTGGATGTAAATAACAGAATTTATATTTGAATATAAATAAAATCTCAAACATATAAAATGACAAATAAATAGCTCATATTGATTTGATCAATAGAGACTTATTTGTGGCATTGTTGTCTAGGACACAATTAAAGAAGACTCGTATATCCACACTTTTTAAGAGTGGGTACTAGGACTGATTTGACTAATCAAATAAGGTCTACGAATCTAGTTTATTAGGTTAAATACCTAAAATACTATTTACTTGGTAATAGTAAAAGGCCACCGATCTGTTAGCCCTATTCATGGTGAAGTAAGTGGGCCCATATCTAGCTAGGCTAGATGTGAACATGAATATTTCGTGACCTTAACGGATGTGACATCACGTTGTGGTTATGTGTTTCTTTTGAAGAACACAGATCGGAAACTTTAGAGTTTCGACACGAAGTAGACAAACAGATCGGCTATAGTGTTATTCCGCCACGGTAATACCGTAATGGAAAATACTTAAGCAGTAAGTTTCATATGTACATGAGTTAGACGGTGTGTCTGAACTAAAACCGAATTTTGTTAGACATAATAAGGTTTATCACGAGTCGCTCTGAGCTACTTTTTCCTTCTACAGGATATGTATTAACAGTGCAAAACTTATTTAGAATAAGGTTCCATATAAATCTGTTTGACAGATATCATATAGGATATGAACAGGGAAGAAACGAGGTTTCTCATTCCTGATAATTTGGGTATGCCAGGCATAACGTTTGGATGATACCAAACTAAAAGACCCAAATTGGATAAGTGCCAATATAAGTTATCTTAAGGGAAACCTTAAGTATAGTACTTGTAAATCCCACATGAGAACAATATAATTGTTGCTCACCATGCGGTTTTTCCTGAGAGGAATACCGATATGCAGTGGTCAGTGGGAGGATAGTGATACTCGATGAAAATCGGAGTAATACTGTTCAAGGCACGAAGTCCGTAATGGAACACAAATAGTTCATCTATGATGAATCTATACCATTAATCTTCAAATACACAAGAACTTCGTAGATCGGATAGAGTCAGAAAACAACCTAGGGTATGGGTTTCTGATCTAACATCATAAAGATGTCAATCTTATGGAGGTGTACCATCCGACTACGTTATGAGGAAGTGATACGAGGTATCGACTCCCTGTTATGGCAAAGTGCCATGAGTCCGAAATGGATTCCATGTATAACAACTATGTTTGGGTACTAGTTGTTATACCACAAGGGTGTGTGCCTATGGTACATTAAACGTCTTCAAGGAAGACATACATGGAAGGCAACATACCAACGTGCAAACCTAAGGTTTTGACGGAAAGGTATCGTTATCAACATTGTGTTAATAACGGTTCAACCTTTTACCTGTTGCCATGGTAAATCCATTTTTAAGATGCTTATTGATAACTATATATTTCATTTATGAAATATGTTAGTTACAAATCAAAATCGCTTTCCTGAAAAGGAAACCTTTTGGAGGATGTTTACAACATCCTGACGATTTTGTATAACCGACAAACCAGGTTTGCGGGTTATTCGATCCATGTTTGGATTGATGCAAGCATAAGGTTCTTGGAACTGTCGTGAAAATAATCATAATGGTTTATGATTTGACTCAAAACGAAATAATTCTTGTGTATATAAGGAGGTTAGTGGGAGAGCGCAGTGACAGTGAAATTCCCATAAAACTATTGTTGAAAGCTTGGCTTTCAATAGAAATTCTCCGTAGAATTCTGGGGGAGTAACAACCTTTATTAGAGGAATAAAGATCTACTGGGATAGATTTGGAGTTGTTAACACTCTCTGGGAAATTGTACATTTAAAATGTACTTGTATAGGTGTCTCATACGCTTCAAGCATATGGAGTCACAACAAGTCAATCCAAGTGACAGTCACTGGATTGAAGTTAAGAACATCTGTTAGTATCTCAGAGAACTAAAGATGCTATCTTAAACTATGGAGAAGGAGAACTTGAAGTGACTGGGATCACTGCTGCAAGTTTCCAAACGATTAAATACTGCGGTACTATAAAGTTTGAATAACGGGACAGTGAGCTGGAAATCTTCCAAGCAAGATAACTGTTGCCGAAAAAAACACAAACGCGGATTATTGCTGCAGCTGAGGCAGCAATAGAAGCCATTTGGATCGAAAGTAAATCTAATTAGATTAGATATAGTTCTGTTAGCAGCTGAGCTAGGCGTCAGCACAGGCTAAGGAATTAAAGGTCTCATCGACGATCCAGATATATACTTCTATATCATCTGATTCGTTCGGATCATACATCGTGGCGATGTGATGATCGTACAATCGCGTCAAACGATAATCAAACAAATCCGCTGACGAAAACCTTCCTCAGCAATTTGAGCGAACGTACATAGTTCGGGTGTAGGACACTTGAGTGACTCGCAATGTGCCAAGTGGGAGATTGTTGGACAAAATGACCCATAGCGTCACTATTTGCACAGATCATTGTGTGTTGTAGCAAATTAACTATGTAACAAGGAAGGAAATTGCACTCTCGTCATTTGTGATTAGATCACCATAGATATATAAATGAAGAGAGGTCCTTATGATTAGTTCCTGGATTGAGATGATATGAGACAGTATCAGTCCACGAAGGATTAATCATTAAATATCCCTAGCCGTAGTATTATCGAGACTGGACATCGATAATGCGGAATAGGCTAGTATTGCACTTGTGCGCGTTGTGAGGGCACAACGGCATAGTTCTCATATATATAAGTATTGGATACTTGTGCAAGTGCGATAGGAGGTCGTGTTTCACCGATGGTACGGGAAACAGCTTCGCTCTGGATAGACCCTTCGGAATCCCATTGGTATTATGACTAGGTGTCTATGGGAGGCCGAAATCAAGGTAGGTGTGTATAGTCTTAACCTGAGACTTACATCGCTAATACTTACGCCAATCGGTAAACTTTGGTTTTGGTGGTGGGGGATCTTAACTGGTTCTGTGTTCACCTCTTCTGGGTTTATCAGGAATCGTAGTGTATTGGATGTGATGTCAAGACGGAAGTGTCACTCCAGTCATAATGGAGATGATGTCACGCAGGATACGGTATTAGTGCTCTTTTAGTGATGCGCATCCAGTCGTGATATTATGACCAGGTCATGAATATCCGATTATAGAGACTAGTTACCAGACATCCGATATGTGTTTCGGACGGGGCAGACACTTATCCAGCCCCAGCCCTAGCACGTGATTATCCGATACTGGGCCAATATGCACAATACAATTGTATACTACGCTTGATACAGATCTAGATATTCTTTGATGAATATGTCCGGAGAACCTGGGAAGACTTGGTGCTTTGCTAGGAGTCGACCTTGTCTCGTAAATCGGTAGAACGTAGTACTTGGTACGTACGTGATTCGGATACTCCGACGACCGTATTTACTGCCAGATTATCCGGGGATCTCATGGGTCGCTTCCCGATAATCCACCGATGACGCACAACTCGCAATCTTGAATAATCTGGGATTATAAAGAAGAGAGAGAGAAAATTAATCTAGGATTAATAACGGAGATATTTTATCCGGGATAAAATGTCGTCTAAAGAGAGAGAACGATTAATTTGGAATTAATCGATGAATTAATATATTCGATATATTAAACGAAATTAGATTTCGACGCGGAATTAAAATTAGATTTTAATTCGGGCAAACGAGTTGATTCAGAATTAATTCGTTAGCGACGTAAATAATAATTTCGCCAGGCGTAATTATTTATTTAAATTCGATTGAATTAACGTCGCGACGTAAGCTCGGTATTTCGGAAATATCGAACCCGAACGCGTGAGTGCACGTGGGCCCACTTTCATTTGGAAACGTGTGGGGCCCACATGACACATGTCATTCTAATGCTTTGCATGTAGATAGTGTACAATGCACTCAATGTTATTGCATGGAAATTGAGTGTTTGACACTCTAAGCTATTGCATGTGTTGTGTCATAAATTTATTATTAATTTAATGAATTATGGCATAAATATAAATTGATTTTTGGTAAATCATTTTAATAACATAACACAAAACTTCTTCTCTCTCATTTCTCTCTTCTAGCTCACGCCCAAATGAAGAAATGTTACTGGTTTTGGAAGCCAGAAACCGTGAGCAAAAGGGAAGCAAAGAGTGGTTTCTCATGGTGAGAAATCAAGTGCTAGCACACTACGAGTCTTGCGAAGGTGGTAGGGAGGTTCCCCCATGAGACGGGATCCATCCGATGAAGATTGGAGCTCCGTTTCTTCACTTAATTTTCTGTTTTTGTAGGCAGTGGACTGCTGCAGTCAGCTTACAAAGGCAGTGCGTTTTTGGGCTTGAATCGTCTCCAAATCGACTCTACCGATCAATGTGAGTATTCCGCTACCTCCGTTGATGTGTTCACACATAATTTCATGTCTTGTTTGATCTTGGGACCTTATAGAAAACCAACACCACGAAGATCAGAAGGGGGTAAGGCTCCGCAACTTTTCTGGTCCACTGGTTCAGCGTCCTAGCTCACTGCTTCGCTGTTTTACTTACGGCTCGAACTCCGTTCTGCTCCTATTCGGTCTCTGTCTTGCTGCTCACTGCACGGACCACCTGTTTAACGTTTTCAATGAACTATTCCAAGTTTGTGTGGGTTCTTAGTGCAATTATGTGTGATTATTTTTAAGATTATCAATGCAGTTTTTATGTTACTGTTTTTTAAGGATTTGGGCTGCTGTTAAGGTGATTTTGCTGCTGTTTGGGCGTGTAATACAGTGTGGTTTTTTGTGGTAATTTTCGGTGGTAGAGGGCTGCTGTGTAGGTGGCTGTTTCGGTGATGTGTGAGGGGTTTACGGAGGTGGTTTTCGGCTATGGAGGAGATGGTTGGGGCTCTTTTGTTCTCTTTTTGTGTATATGTCAAGTGTGTTTTTCTTTTGTTTAGTCTTGGTGTGTAGAGAGAGTCTAGAGAGATTTCGAGAGAGTTTGGGTGTGAATTCTATGCCTTGGGCGTGATTAGGTTGTGTCCAGGAGCCAAAATGGCTTTGGTTATGGGTTGTTATATAGAAGATGTCTAGGGTTTCACCTTGTCTCACAAGGAAGAGATCTTGTTTCCAAATTAGGAGAGATGAGAAAGGTATACACAAGATTGAGGGGGGACAAAATATTTTAATTTAGGAAGTTGTAATATTTAATTTGTGTTGGTTTAGGAATACAAATATTTTATATTGGTAAATATCTTATTAGATTAGGAAGTCAATATATGATTGGCTTTAATTGGTTAGGATTGATTTTAATTAGGCATAATTATATTTTGATTTAGTGTGTGATTTGTTTAATTTAGGTAAATATTTTATTTAATTGGTAAATGGTTTAAATATTTTATTTAATGTTTAATATTTAAATTAATATTTATTTATTTAATTTGTGATGTGTTTTATGGCTTTGGGGAGCTAAATGGGCTGGGTGTGAGGCTAGCAGCAAAACCAGAATTACCGACACCGTTCGAACGCTCCTCGAACGCGACACGAACACCCGCAATCTGCTTTCCGTTCGAACAAAGTAGCGAACGCAGCACTAACGAAGACAGTGAGCTTGTTCATTCTGAATTTCCCCTTCCGATATCCGTTTCCCGCGGCTTTCGTGACTCAAAAGGTAGTGCCTCCAAATGAGGCTCATCATCGGGTTATGTGTAAAAATGCAGTGCCTACACTACACTTAAATGATCCCAATGATTACTTGCAAGTTGAGGACCAAGCGCAACATAAAGGTAATGAAGAACCTCCTTAACAAAATCAAGATGATAACTCTCCATCTCTTCCTAAGGAAACTAAATATGCTAGAGTTATGAAATCGCATCCTAGGGAATTGATTATAGAAGGTCCATCCGAGAAAATTGTCATTATAAACACACCTAGAAATTTTCTTAATCACATGGCATTCATTTCTCAAATTGAGCCAAAAATATTCCTTGAAGCCGAAAAAATTGATTATTAGATCATGGCCATGCAAGATGAACTAAATCAATTTGAGAAAAATAAAGTGTGGAATCTAGTTCCTAGACCTACTCATCAAAGTATTATTGGAACAAAATGGGATTTTAGAAACAAACTTGATGAGTCGGGCTTGGTATGAAATATTTTCTCTCGCTGCTAGACTTGAAGCCAAACACATCTTTTGACTTTTGCTTGTCATAAAATTTTTACACGTTATCAAACGGATGTGAAAGTGCTTTTCTTAATGGGTACATTATGGAGGAAATTTATGTTGAACAATCTCCCGGTTTTGAAAATATTGATTTGTCCAATCATGTATACAAATTAACCAAATCACTTTATGGACTCAAGCAAGCTCCTAAAGCATGTTATGATATGCTTAGCTCTTTTCTTTTGGAAAATGGATCTGTCATAGGAAAAATTGATACCACACTATTCATTAAGTATAAGCATGATGACATGTTAGTAGTTCAATTTTATGATGATGATATTATTTTCGGTGCTACTAACCCATCATTGTTTGATGAATTTTCTAATTGTATGAGTTGTGAGTTCGAGATGAGCATGATTGTAATATCCATAAATTCGAAAACTCTTCCGGAAAGATTTTGTATTGCAGATTGGGTCTCGAGGTGACACTATATCAGAGAATAAGAGTTTAAGTGTTGAAATATAGTTCGAAATATTTTAAATTAGAGATTTGATGCATTAGAAATCGCGTGACATGAAAGATCCGCTTACGCGATTTATATATATTATTCTATACGAAGAAAGTTTGTTGGTTAGGCTATAAATATAGCAAAAAAACTCTGATTGAGTTGATTTTTAAACCATCAGACTTGTTTTTCCGAGAGGAACAATTTTTATGTTGAGCACTTTTCGAAATTTGCAACATGGGGGCCTTAAAAATATGAATTTCCGAAAGACACTAAGGATAATGGCCTGTTTGTAATATGTGGGCATTAGAATATAATTTTCAGAAACTTTTCTATAAATACCTCAAATTTTCTAGAAATCAAAACAATGGCAAAAGAAACCAAATCCCTCCACCAAACCTCATCCCCAAAATAGCGTTTAAAAGTCCCCTAGTAGCACCGGTGGCCTGCCAGCCATCGCCGACCGACGCGACGGTCCAGAAGGGTACACCGGCCACCCCTTTGCCTTATGGTGACCAGCGGAAGCCTCAGATTATCGCTGATGGCGAGAACGTGAAGGAGAGAAGTGTGAGCTTCAAATTTTTGATACCGGCTCATTGTTTCGTTTCACGGCCTGAGCCACCCACCAAATCAAAGCTCTTAGAGAGTACTACAAGATGGCAGTGACAATTTTTCTGATCCATGCTTGGTTACACGTAAAACGAGGAGAAAAGAGGTGATGAACAGTAACTTTCATGTGAACAGTAATTCTGATTTGAATTCCATCGATTCTAGCGCATTCGTGGGATAGTTTGGAGCCCGTATATTGCCTCAAATCTCGGTAAGAGATCCTGATAAAAAAGTCGCTAATTTCAAGTTTTACGCTAAATATTCAGATGTTTCCAGTAGCTTCATAGAGTAGCATAAAGATATAAATTGAATTGTTTGAGAATTAGTCAATTGAATATGTGTATATGGTAGAATCCAAGAAAAATCAGAGCGAATTTGATCGATCCGATAAGAAAGCGAGTTTTTGATAATATTGGGTTTCATATGCATTTGTACTTTAATGAACGTAATTAAGGATATGGATTAATTATGATGATACGATATTATTTGAGTAATTCTAGAGAGGTTCAGAGGGCTTAGGTTCCTTTCGCGACATTTTCGGAAACTTTTCAGAAATGTGTAATTTACATATTTGAGCTACTGGATTGACATAGAATAATATATAATGATGTAATATGAGTATTGGATGAATTATGAGTAAGGAAAATGAAAACATATTTAACTTGGGTTTTCCTGGAAGGTTGGAGAGTTTATGCTATCAATAAGTTTTCCATGATTAACGACCTTAATCGTCCATATTTTGTGTTACGGATGGGGAAAGAAAAAGGATAACATGGACCCTAGTTAAATACCTCATTATGAGCTCGCCTTGGATAGACATGGTACGATAGTTGATTGTGTGTTTAGATTCTAGAAGTACAGTCAATGAGATTTGTAAAGAGCACGTGTAGAACAGATTATCTGAAAGTATGCATAGTGTCGGGTTTCTAGATAGCAAGCTATAACAGGAACAAATACGAAATCGACACTTGACGTCCAGAAATAGATGTACTAGCATAGTGTGTGTGTCTTTGACAATCCCGATGTCACAGTGACATGTATTTCCTTTATTGAGGACTAGAAAAGCCATACATGTCTAACATCTCTGTAGTTAGACTTTTAAGAAGTATAGCCAATAACTTATACAGTCAAACTCCACACCGGAATTATGTTTCCCAGTGATGCGTTTGATAATTATTTGGTGATGACATTATGTTTGATTGATTATATTTGATATATTGTTATGTTTAAGTTTTAATAAGCTAGTTTCAGCATGAAAAGTTAGTATAACATATTGTTTCATTTTCAAAGATAAGAAAATCTTCAAGTAAAGCATGTTTCAGTCGTCGAGATGTATAAGAGTTTTAATGAAGATTTCCAGACTTCAGCTTAGTTTTTGGGCCGGATCAACTTTGATCTGGGTATGGATCCAGTTATATGAAATTTGTTGATATGTTTGATGACACGTGGGAGCATTATTCATATGGATGTGTTTGTTGAAATAGGTAATGTGTCCACTTTGTATGTATTGGATGAGTAAGATGTCACCAGCTCGTAATTGACTGTGGTTGACTGTGCTGATGTGTATATGGATAATGGCATTACATTGCATTGCATTGCTTCGCATGACCTACATGTTCATATGGTTGTTATGATGATGCATATGTATTTTGCATACCCAGTGAGAGACACAGTGTACATGGACATATACAGATACAATACCATAGGGATGACGATATGTAATGCCCATGGATCCTATTTACAGAGATATAAACAGATACAGGTTCAGGGCTAGGAGGACGGCGATACGTAATGCCCCTAGACTCCAGTTCAGATCCAAATTCGGGACTAGGGGATGACGATACGTAACACCCCTAGATCTCTGCCTCAGTGTCGTAGGGGACGCCGATACGTAACGTCTCATGGAACTACATAGGTTTTTAGGGGGACATCAATACGTAACGCCCCTTAAAATCAGATTTTATAGAGGATTTCAGACAGATGCTTAGGGGACGATGATACGTAACGTCCCTAATCACCAAGTTATTACAGTGTCTTTTGAAGTTTTCAGATAAAATAATTTTTTTCCTTAAAAGGTTTTATGTTATTTCTAACTATAGAGATTCAAAAGTTTACACAAGAGTTTTACAGTTGTATATAGTACATAGGTTTTGATTTCACTAGTTATGGAATATGTTGATTTGGAATTGATTTTACCAATAGTATGGAGATTTTCATGATAATATTTTTGCAGCAATGTTTACTTTTATAAAAGAATTGATATCCAACCGATTACCAAATTGGAATTTCATGTATAAGATTTTGATACTACTTGATTTTGTATACCATCACAGATTTTGAATTTGGTTATACTCCCAGCGGGTTTTGATATTTTCCAACATATGGGATTTTTTGTATTATAAATCCATATAGTTTCCAGAGTTTGTATCAAAGTTTTACAAATTTTAGACATAGAAATTCTAGCTTATGCATATACATTGCCCCCACGGGGCCAGATGCAGTTGTTACTCTATCCTTATGTGATTCCAGAATTTAGGCCCTGCACAGCTGGTTCCTCTATCCGGTGAAGATATTTTCTTTGATATGAAAGTTCAGTTATATCTAGTTCTGATTCGATGAGTAAGACAGTAGTATGTTATAAGTATGTACTATATATAATTTGTATGTTGATATGCATGGTCGATTTGTGATATTAATGCAAGGATCGAGTATTGGGTGTTTATCATATTTAGAATACAGATTGTGAGGATTCCAATTGATGGAATTAAGCACCGGTATCTTATGTTGTATAGAGGTCCGAGGTTTCAGCTCAGTGTTTCAGTAAAAATTTTACAACTCATAGTTAGCAAATGCTTACGTTTTAGCTCACGTAATCCATAAGAAATAACCAGCTATACTTTAAGCTGACTAAACCACCACGGGTTTGGGATGGCCTTAGCCACGGGTTTGGGTGGTTTGGTAGGTAATAAGTTAATGAGATGCCAGAATTCCGTAGATACATGTATTGTGTGGATACGAGAAGATAAGCTTATACAATGTTACATGCAGTACAATGAGTAAATTATCATGGTATAATATACGTAAATGGCCATAAGGTAGAGGTGACATTCATAAGTTTGTGTATATTTACATATATCTGAATTTTATTTATGTTCTTACAGTTACTTGATATATTTACATAAGACATGAGCTACTTACTGAGCTTTATAGTTCACACCCCAACAGTTTGCTAGTTTTGCAGGTTCACATTGGACTTAAAGAGCAAAAAGGTTCATAAAGGCATCTTGAAGACAACGGATCACCCCGATGCAGTCAAGTTGGTCTTGAGTCGTATTATTCTGGGATGTTTTATGGGCTCCCACAGCCTTAGTTTTACTTATTTGTATCATATGTATAATTTTAATCGTGCTGAGTACGTAATTATTTGTAGTTATCTGTCTAATATCGAGCCAGATGCCTATTTGTAAATGAGTGAGATTTGTTGCTTTTGAATTTAATTACAGGTCACCTCGATGTGATGGACTCTGATCCAGGTTTCATGATTTTTAGCAGAGGTCATGCCGAATTTTAGTAGCATCAGAGGCTTATGGAGATAAGTTTATCTGTCTCCTACCGGTAGCATCCTGGCATTAGACGGAATGTTACAAAGTTGGCATCAGAGCGTGGTTTAAAAGTCAATAGCATGGTCTAGAGTCAGTGACTGCATTGTGGGGTGTCTGGCTGTCAGAGAATGTCTTCTAATTTGTCTAGACCAGGTTGGTCTTTGTATGTAATATAAATGTTTCCTTTAGTATGAGATGATTTTCTGCTTGGCGCCTACCTCGAGTGTATTGAGTATGTGGATGAATTAGTTTGATGTGTATAGACTAGTGTTTCCATATTAGAAGAGATTACTATAAGTAAGGATTTTGTGATCCAATTGAGACTAGAAAATCTGGAGTAGACATATAATAACAATATTAGGCCTTTGTAAGGCTGGAGAGTTATTAGCGATTTTAAGGCATGTGGTTGAGACCTTTGAGACTAAGGATTCTAAATAGTCTCGTAGTTGTGCTTGAAGTCAGAAAGGGTGTGTTAAACCCTCACAGTTATTGGTTAGTTAGGTTATCTGATTAAGAACCAAGTTAGCATAGTTTACCGTTGATGAACAATTGAAGACTATAGATATGAAAAAGGGTTAGCCCTTAGCCTCAGTAGGTAAGTGTGCCAATGATGAATAGAGCTAAACAATTTCTAGAAATGGATTAGAGAGTTTTCGTGTATGCATTATGAATCAGATCAGCGGGTGTAAAGACGGATAAATTTCGAAGATAAAATTTTACAAGGAGGGGAGAATTGTAATATCCATAAATTCAGAAACTCTTCCGGAAAGATTTTGTATTGCAGATCGGGGTCTCGAGGTGACATTATATCATAGAATAAGAGTTTAAGTGTTGCTATATAGCTCGAAATATTTTAAACTAGAGATTTGATGCATTGAAAATCGTGAGACATGAAAGAATCGCTTACGTGATTTATGTATATTATTCTATACGGATAAACTTTGTTGGTTAGGCTATAAAGACAGCAAACAAACTCTGATTGAGCTGTTTCTTGAACCATCATTTTTTCGAGAAAATTAACTTTCATGTAAAAAATTTTCGAAATTTTCAACAGAAAGACCTCAAAAATATGAATTTCCGAAAGACACCAAGGATAGGGGCCAGTTTGTAATACGCGGGGACTAGAATAAAATTTTCAGAAATTTTTCTATAAATACCTCAAATTTTCGATAAATCACAAAAATGGCAAAATAAACCAAATCCCTCCACCAGACCCACAATCCCCAAAATCGCGTTTAAGAGTCCCCTGGTCGCGCCGGCAGCCTGCCGGCCATAAGTAAATGCGATTTAAATCAAAACAATAAGAAACCAAATCCCTCCACCAGACCCCTCATACACTAAGTCTGAAGACACATAAGTTGATGGAGTTGGTGCTTGGAGTGCCAATCCGATTAGTACATTTTATTATTTATTAATAAAATAACTACATTTTTCATTTCATATCTTATTAATGGTATTGTCATTATGCACATTTAATTGATGTATAGATATGCTAAGAATTACATCGACCTTATAATAGTTTTGACACTATGTGTAAACTATTCTTAAAGTAAATATTCCTAGTAGTTGGTTTAGGAATACGGTCGAATTCCTATAACCTATAAGACTAGCACATATCGTATATTGGAATTGGAGTTCCAATGGTTTAAAGCGATGTACCATGAGTTTTGGAAACTCATATAGACATGTGGGTATTCGTCGGAGCGAATACTGAATGACTCACATGTGATTCCTAATAGTTGGAAGTACACACTACCATCAATAGGAATCTACTCGAGTCGAGTATCATATGTAATCCTTTGACTATAAGATATCATTGATTTTGTGTGAGATCATCTACACTTAGATGCCATGTATGTCAGAAACCTTTCATGGTCTGGCCTCTAGATGTTCGTTGGGCGTGGACCGATGCACTCAGTAATCAAGTGCGAAGCAAGATAGGATCTTTCGGCTCATATGGGGTTTAGGTATCCATGTGAGTAAAGTCACGATTCTTAAAAACTTTGGCCAATAGCGATCACCTAAGGTGGATCGCATCAGTTGTAAAGAATCGTGGAAATGTCGACATGAAATGTGCGCCTCGGAAACTTGACGGTATATTCTATGTTTCCTAAGCACAACTTGGATAGCCTACGACGGATGGATTGTTAAACATATGATGACCTCGACTTGTATAGTTCAGAAAGGTCGTTAATGTTCTTCGCGAATTGGAGGTGGCCGAATTGCGTACATATTAGCTAGGCTTATATGATGAACGTGTCTGAACTTAGAGAGTCTCAATATGAAGTGTACTCGTTGAGCACTTGGGTAGCCAATTATTTTTTATAAGAGATAATATTCGATATTATAATTATCAACTAAGATAATCAAGTGTTATTGGATAACATTGATTATTTACTTTGACATAATTGGATTAATTAGATTAATTCAATAATTACACAAGGGCTTAATTTTAAAATCATAATTATCTATACCATTTGAGGATATTATGGTAATCGTAAGTATGTAATAATATGTGGTTTTGGCTTGATTTAATTGGATTAAATCAAGGTGGCAAACATTTAACTAATCTATTTCCTAATCATTGTCTTGATTTAATTGGATTAAATTAAAGTGGGAGACAACAGAGATTAGTCACACCTAATTATACATATTTGGATAAATTAGATTAAGCCCACTTAAAAGTTGATTACAACTTTTATTAATTAAAAATTGCCTAAGTTTTGCTATAAATAGCAAGGTTTAGGAAGGTTTTAATTTCAAGTTCAAATACAAGCAAATTCTTAGAGAAATTAGCCTAAGTTAGAGAAGTGTTTAGAGAAGCTTTTGAGGTCTCTAAAACATTTCATTAAAGAGAAATCAAGATTAGATCTTGAAGTGAAACTTGCTTGCGTTGGAAATCGAGATTGGATCTTGATGTCGAGCTTGCACACCTTGGAGGTTCTCCGACGATTTCAATAAGGAGCAGTAGATTGGATCTTGCATCAAGCTTACTAGGTAATGTTTGATCTTCTCTTAATCTATGTTTATTTATGTATTAGATGCATGATCACATAGCTTAATATTGAATAAGGCTAATTAATTGTGTTATGATACTTTAGAAGTATAAACACAACATGCTTGCAATTAGGTCAAAAATGTTCATGTTGGACATGAAACAATTAATTAGAGTTTGGAACTCTAATTAAAGCTTAGAGATATGGCTACCATTCTAGAATCACTTGACCACCTTTGGGTGACCTAGAATTGTTCACGAGACATTTCTTATTGGGATTCTAAATTGGTTTGTGTATTGGATTCAAAATTTAGGCAAGTGCGTACTTAGAATAAATTTATGTTTTTGGAAAAATATTTGATATTTTGAAAAACTTGATTTTTATTCTATAACATGTGTTTATGTTGGTTTTGAAATTAAAAATTAATTTTTAGTGTTTTTAAAGTGTTTAGGGAAGACCGGAAAGAATTAGGGTCAATGACCCTAATTGCATCAGCTCTCTGGAAATTTTGCAGAGAGCTGAAGGAAGCCAAAATAAGTAAACAAAGAAAAAAAATAAAACAAAAAAGAAAGAGTGTATTGTGCGCTACAGTGACACGCGCACTGTAGCGCGTACAGTGAGCGCGTCACTGTAGCGCCGATTTTGTTTTCTCTCATTCTGTAGCTTCTGGACTCCGATTCTGTCTCAATTTTTCCTATAAACTCATAATGGAATATAGTATTTCATTAAATAATTTTAAAATTACACCTATATTTGATATCCATGGGTTAGGCCCATTTCCGCTGCCCGGGGCACCGATCCGAACCTAGGGGTTCCAACACATGTTTTTGAATCTATGCCATAGTAATTTTAATTTAATTATGTATAAGACATATTAGATATGTATTGCATGTTTTAAATTAAAACTTTAACCTAATTAAGTTAATGACTTGATTGTCATAAATCTCTCGTTATTAGGTGATTACTTTTAAGTAATAATATTAATAATATTGGAGCATTATTGGATGGTCCGTCTTGTCAATACGGAGATGAATGGGTTCCTACTACTTATATCCAATATAGTCATTAGTGTTAGGGTATAAGTGCACGGAACTTAGGTCGCTCCGGTAAAATATTAGATGTAGCGTGATGAGTTGACGTAGTCACCCAATATCGTCATTAGTGTGAGGGTGTACATACAAAGCTCATTAGTGCACATTGACAAGTATACACCTAGAACACGTCTTAATCCAATATCGTCATTAGTGTGAGGATAAGAAACGGTTCAGGACCAAACTAGGAGTCACATGAAGTGATTGGCCTTGAAGGTCTACCTAATGAGTTTACAAAAGCCAATATCGTCGTTAGTGTGAGGCTGGAGTAAATGTCATGGGATCCACTTCCTGCTATAAAATTTTGATAGTCAAATTTCTATTTTTCCATTAATGGAGATTACGGAATTACGTAAAGTAATGGGAGGGCACTAATAGATTTAAAATTCCTTAATCAATTAGTGTTATCACTTTTGAAATGAAAATTATTCTGCTACTACTAAAAAATATTATCTTGTAGATGGCTGCCACTAATCCATTGATGAAACTTTTGGATTCCTATAAGCTAAAAGGATCCGAGAACTATTTAGGATGAGAAATGAATATACGCTTTGTCTGAGAGTATGAAAAGTTGACTTATGTCACTATCAATCCACTGCCTGTTAATATCGATCCTGACTCCACTCCAGAAGAGCGAGAAACTTTTGATAGATGGAAGGATGATAACCTAAAGGTGAAATCCTACATCTTAGGATCGATGGTTCCAGATTTGCTGAGACAGTACATTGAAGTACCAGATGCTTTGAGCATCATGCGAATACTCAAGGAGTTGTTCGAGGCAAATCAAGAATTGGAATTTTATCGAAGGTCCAAGGAATTATTATGTACTAAACTCAAGGAGGGAGGAGCTGTCAGCACTCATGTTTTGAACATGATAGACCAGATTCAATATCTAGAACGATATGGCATTGTGTTTGATGGCTGGGCCGTAATTTGATTCTGTCTTATTTTTTTGGTTCCTATGCTGGCTTTATATTAAATTTCCATATGCATTCGATGCAAGATACATACAAAGAACTTTATAACATGTTACGCACGGCAGAGCAAGATTTGAAGAAAGGCAACCCCACACTGTATCTCCATGGTGGAGCTGGCTCTTCAAAGACTTCTGGGAAGTCAAAGAAAATAAAGATGGGGAAGAATAAGATTGCAAATAAGAACTCCAAGAAGCGCAAAGGTGCAAAATCGAAAGTAGCTCGTGATCAATGTCTACAATGCAAGAAGTTTGGACACATGAAGAATGGATGTCCAGAGCTTAAAGCAGGACCCTCGGGTACACTTTATATTTTTCCAATTATTGACATCTCATTAGCCTTAGATGAAAATAGTGGATAGGTGTTAGACACTGGCAGTCCTACTCATATTTTCAATTCCCTTTAGGAAATGAGGGTTAAAAAAAGGCTAAATTAAGGGGAGATCCAGCTTAGAGTTGGCTATGGCAAGACATTGTATGTCAAGGCCATATGAACTGTTGTTCTAGATCTCCCAAATGGACTTAAATTAGATATGCATGACTGTTATTATGTTCCATCACTTATCAGACAAATAATATCACTGCCAATATTAGATAAAGAGAGATATAAAATAAACATTAAGGATGAAACTTTATGTTTGTATGATAAAGATAATTTATTGAAATATGAATGTTCTTTATCAAACGGTCACTATATTTTGGAAACATGTAGAAATGTCTTTATATAGAGAAAAATACAAGTAGGAAGTATGAACTAAATAATTCTGAATTATGGCATATGAGATTGGGCCATATAGGTGTTAGACGTCTATCCAAATTGGTAAATGATGGTTTGATTGAAAATCTTACCTTAAATCCTTATTCGATTTGTGAGTCATGTATCAAAGGAAAGATGACAAAGGCCCGATTTCAGGTGTTGGATATCGTGCTGGAGATTTACTGGAGCTAATACATAGTGATGTGTATGGTCTATTAAATCATACCGCTCATGATAGTTTGACTTACTTTGTAACTTTCACAGATGACAAGTCTAGATATGGATATGTCTATCTGATGAAACATAAGTCGGAAATATTTGACAAGTTCAAAATATTCTAAAACGAAGTAGAAAAACAAACCAGTAAATTCATCAAGTGCCTTAGATCAAATCGAGATGGTGAATACATTAGTGAAGAATTTAGAAATTATTTAAGGGAGAATGAAATTCTTGCCCAATATAGCCCACCAGGAACACCTCAACACAATGGAGTGTCTGAGCGTAGAAACCGTACTTTATTGGATATGGTACGACGATGATGAGCTATGTAGATCTTTCTTATTACCTTAGGGGTTACGCTTTACAAACTGCTGCCTATATACTTAATAGGGTTCCATCGAAAGTTGTTTCTACGACCCCCTATCAGATATGGTTCGATAGAAATCCAAGTCTTAAGCATTTAAAGATTTGGGGTTGTCTTACATACGCAGCGGGATAAACTAGCACCCAAAGGGTATAAATATAGGTTCGTTGGATATCCTGATAAATCCATGGGATATCAATTCTACGATTCCGAGCAATGAAATGTATTTGTTGTCCGCTTTGTAACTTTTCTTGAAAATAATTTTTGAGAGAAAGTGGGAATTGTAGAGAGATTAAACTTGATGAGTTTGATCCCAACATTAAGGAACCTGAGATGGAACCAGAGATCCAACTAGATGAATGATCTACAACACAGGTTCTACTTAAGTCGAATAGAATATCAAGGCATCCTAAAAGACTATTTTTAACATCTGATGTGAGCCTTGATGTTCTCTTGGAGGAAACAGATCCGACTACGTATAAAGAAGCGATATTAGATATCGATTCGGGAAAATGGCAGGAAGCAATGAAATCTAAAAAGGATTCAATACATGCCAATCAAGTTTGGGACTTAGTTGAACTTCCTGAAGGAGTTAAACCGATTGGCTGTAAATGGGTTTACAAAAGGAAGCGAGGGCCTGATGGAAAGATGGAAACCTTTACGGCCCGACTGGTAACGAAAGGTTACACTCAATGTCCTGGGATTGACTATGAGGAAACTTTTTCACCAGTAGCCATGCTAAAATCCATTAGGATTCTTTTAGCCATTGGTGCATATCACGACTATGAGATATGGTAGATGGATGTGAAAATCGCTTTCCTAAATGGATTCCTTGAGGAGGATATCTAAATGGAACAACCAGAGGGTTTCGTATCCAGTGAGACTTCAAACTTGGTTTGTAAGCTCCAAAAGTCTATTTATGGACTTAAACAGGCATCCCAAAGTTGGAATCGTCATTTTGATAAGATAATTAGATTATCTAGATTCACCAAAAACGAGGAAGAACCATGTGTTTATAAGAATGTTAGTAGGAGCATGATAGTTTTCCTAGTCTTGTATGTAGATGACATCTTTATCATAGGAAATGATATAGGGATGATGCAAAGTGTGAAAGCCTACATTTGCAAGAACTTCTCCATGAAAGATATGGGTGAAGCTTCCAATATACTGGGTATAAGGCTTTACAGAGATAGAGTTAGAAAGCTTATAGGGTTGTCACAATCGACGTACATAGACAAGATGTTAGAAAGGTATAGTTTTACCAACTGCAAGGCAGCAAATATACCTTTCCGATACGGCATACATCTTTTGAAGAAAATGGCACCTCAAACTGAGAAATAGAGAGTTATGATGTCTAACTTGACATATGCTTCTTGTATTGGAAGCATAATGTATGCTATGTTATGTACTAAACCTGACATCAGTTTCGGCGTCAGTGTGACCGGCCGATATCAATCTGATCCAAGTAATGATCATTGGACAGCTGTGAAATATATCATAAATTATCTTAAAGGCACCAAGGATAAGTTTCTGATATATGGAGAAAATGAGCTACTAGTTAAGGGTTATACAGACTCCGACTTCTAAGGAGATCCAGATGATAGAAAATCTACATCAGGATACATATTTACCCTTAACGGTGGTGCGATTAGTTGGCGTTGTTCAAAGCAAAGCTCAACAGCTGATTCCACCACTGAGGCAGAATTTATAGCGACTTCAGAAGCTTCTAAAGAAGCTGTTTGGATTAGAAATTTTATCACAGAACTTGGCGTTGTGCCTAGTATTGTGGATTTGATCCCATTGTACTATGATAATAACAGAGCCATCGCGCAGGCTAAGGAGCCGAGGGTGCATTCCAAGTCTAAACACGTGGAAAAGAAATACCGCATAATTAGAGAGATAATTAAACGAAAAGACATAGTGGTCTTGAAGATTCAAGGACAAGACAACATAGCAGACCCGCTTACAAAGGCCTTACCTCCTAAGTTATTCGATAAACATGTGGAGGAGATGGGACTATGGTACCATCCAGATTGGCATTAAGCAAGTGCGAGTTTGATGGAGTTGGTGCTTGGAGTGCCAATCCGATTTGTACATTTTATTATTTATTAATAAAATAACTACATTTTTCATTTCATACCTTATTAATGGTATTGTCATTGTGCGTATTAAATTGATGTATAGATATGTTAAGAATGACATCGACCTTAGAATAGTTTTGACACTAGGTGTAAACTATTCTTAAAGTAAATATTCATAGTCGTTAGTTTTAGAATACAGTCGAATTCCTATAACCTAGAAGACTAGCACATATCGTATATTGGAATTGGAGTTCCAATGGTTTAACGCGATGTAACATGAGTTTTGGAAACTCGTATAGACATGTGGGTATTCGTTGGAACGAATACTGAATGACTCACAGGTGATTCCTAATAGTTGGAAGTACACACCACCTTCAATAGGAATCTCCTCGAGTCGAGTAGCATATTTAATCCTTTGACTATATGATATCATTGATTTTGTGTGAGATTCTCCACACTTAAATGCCATGTATGTCAGAAACCTTTCATAATCTGGCCTCTAGATGTTCGTTGGGTGTGGACCGATGCACTCAGTAATCAAGTACGAAGTAAGATAGGATTCGTCGGCTCATATGTGTACCATAAGGGGTTTAGGTATATTCTATGTTTCCTAAGTATAACTTGGATAGCCTACGACGGAAGGATTGTTAAACATATATGATGACCTCGACTTGTATAGTTCAGAAAGATCGTTCATGTTCTTCGCGAATTCGGAGGTGGCCGAATTGCGTACATATTAGCTAGGCTTATATGACGAACGTGTCTGAACTTAGAAAGTCCCAATATGAAGTGTACTCGTTGAGCACTTGGATAGCCAATTATTTTTGATAAAAGATAATATTCGATATTATAATTATCAACTAAGATAATCAAGTGTTATTGGATAACATTAATTATTTACTTTGACCTAATTTGATAAATTGGACTAATTCAATAATTACACAAGGGCTTAATTGTAAAATCATAATTATCTCTACAATTTGAGGATATTATGATAATTATAAGTATGTAATAATAGGTGGTTTTGGCTTGATTTAATTGGATTAAATAAAGGTGGAAACATTTAACTAATTCATTTCATAATCCTTGGCTTGATTTAATTGGATTAAATTAAAGTGGGAGACAGTGGAGATTAGTCACACCTAATTATACATATTTGGACAAATTAGATTAAACCCACTTAAAAGTTGATTACAACTTTTATTAATTAAAAATTATCTAAGTTTTGCTATAAATAACAAGCTTTAGAAAGGTTTTAATTACAAGTTCAAATATAAGCAAATTCTTAGAGAAATTAGCCTAAGTTAGAGAAGTGTTTAGAGAAGCTTGTGAGGTCTCTAAAACATTTCATTAAGTAGAAATTAAGATTAGATCTTGAAATGAAGTGAAGCTTGCGTTGGAAATCGAGATTGGATCTTGATGTCGAGCTTGCACACCTTGGAGGTTCTCCGACGATTTCAACAAGGAGAAGTAGATTGGATCTTGCATCAAGCTTACTAGGTAATGTTTGATCTTCTCCTAAGCTATGTTTATTTATGTATTAGATGCATGATCACATAGCTTAATGTTGAATAAGGCTAATCAATTGTGTTATGATACTTTAGAAGTATAAACACAACATGCTTGTAATTATGTCAAATATGTTCATGTTGGACATGGAACAATTAATTAGTGTTTGAAACTCTAGATTAAAGCTTAGAGCTATGGCTGCCATTCTAGAATCACTTGACTACCTTTGGGTGACCTAGAATTGTTCACGAGACATTTCTTATTGGGATTCTAAATTGGTTTGTGTATTGGATTCAAAATTTACGCAAGTGCGTACTTAGAATAAAATTATGTTTTTGGAAAAATATTTGATATTTTGAAAAACTTGATTTTTATTCTATAACATGTGTTTATGTTGGTTTTTAAATTAAAAATTAATTTTGGATGTTTTTGAAGTGTTTAGGAAAGACCGGAAAGAATTAGGGTCAAAGACCCTAATTGCATCAGCTCTCTGGAAATTTTCCAGAGAGCTGAAGGAAGCCAAAATAAGTAAACAAAGAAAACATATTAAAAAAAAGAAAAAAGAAAAAAAGAGTGTGATGTGCGCTACAGTGACACGCGCACTAATTTCTGTAGCGCGGGTACGCGCTAGCGCGCCGATTTTATTTTCTCTCGTTCTGGAGCTTCCGGACTCCGATTCAGTCCCGGTTTTTTCCTATAGACTCGTAATGGAATATAATATTTCATTAAATAATTTAAAATTACACAAATACTTGATATCCATGGGTTAGACCCATTTCCGCTGTCCGGGGCACCGATCGGACTCTAGGGGTTCCACAACTGCCCCAACATAAGTAATCAATGGTACACAAGATAATTTTTAATATGTGATTTAAATCAAAACAATTGATAAATGAATAATGCATCTTTTATTTTATATCAATAAATTTCATTACATTACATTCAGCTCTAAGGCATATATCCCAACATCTGGAACCGGCATGATCCATACAAGTCTACATATCGGTCAGTAATCCGGTAGGTCTTGCGTATTAAATGTTCAACGATAGTTATTCAATAGCCGTTTGAACTTCAGACAGGTCCCTGAAGACCGGCACAGTGGTCTCAGGACAGTAAGTTGGGTATGCTCAAATATTTCACTATAAATTAAGATCCTATCTTATTTTTGCTGAGTTCTTACACTTTCTAACATTTTATTGAAAGCAAAAATCAGAGAGAAACACAAATCTTCTTGATCATCTCATTTTCATCATTTCATAAGCTTATTACATATAACTTCTTATTATTTTAGAGAGTTTAGTGATATTTCGATAAACATACTCACGCTCAATCTTTGTTATCTTTAGTGAGTTCCCAAATAAATTCGTAAACACTTATTTTTTTTCAAACACTTGTGTGAAATCCCTTGTGTGAGTGGTGAGTACTCTCAATGGTGGATTTGTGTAAAGGTTAGAGAGGAGCCTTGGATAAAATACCTCTCGGTTGTAAAAGTTGTTGAACTTAGTGGAACCTTCAAGGGAGCTTGAAGAGAAGTGGACGTAGGCAAGAGATTTGGTCGAACCACTATAAAATCGGCTTTGCATTTCTCTTCCCTTAACTCATTTACTTTGACATTGTTATAACTTTGAATTTATTAATTTTGATATTTGGTAAAACTTGCTATAGCAATAGCTTAAATTGGTTAAGAATTTAAATTCCATATTTGAGTATAGCGTTGTTGTAAGACTTATAAGTAATTTTAATTTTTTGTAGGTAAAAGTATTTTCTCATTAAAATACATTATATAGAAAAATCATCTAACGTTCGGGTGTAAAATGATATAATTTTATAAATTTGGGTGAAAATTAATACTTCTAAAATTTTCGGATTTTTTTCGTCTTGAGTCTACTATCGGATGGAAGAACGATAATTTTCCTTCTTTTATTTTTTTAAAAATATGTTTTAGATTTTATTATATATAATTAGATTTTATTATATATAATTAGATTTTATTATAGATTTTAAAATAAATATTTTTTTTGATGATGATAAAATACCCATGCAGTGTTATACCTCAACATTGATTTTGAGAAATAAATTTTTAAATATGATTTTGAGAAGCATAACTTTTATAGATATCATTTAAAAAAAAAATTCGAAATCATTTTTAATAAAATCACTGTATTGAAAAATTTATTTTTTAAAAAATCATTTTTAATAAAATCACTCTAATGAAAAGATTAAATTTCTAAATATGATTTTGAGAATCGGAACTTTTATAAATATCTTCAAATATGTTATGCAAACCCATAATTGCCGTGATACAAATTATTCAATTACAACTCTAGTAAAAAAAAATAATAATAAAATTTGACCTAAATGAGACTCTTATAACAAAAATATTGATGAAAGTAATAATTAACTCTTACAAAAATTCCCCAGAAATTCATTCCTGGAAACTAAGCAAAGTTGATTAATGAAGAGACTACGTGAACATCTAATGAAAAGAACTTTGATCAGATTCTTCAGATGGTTTCAAGAACCATCTATTGAGACGTTGGGATGCCTTGTTCACCTGCAAAGAGTTAAAAATAAAATAACTATTTCATGTTGATGAGAATATCATTATATATATATATAAATTTGAAGTGATTTTGTAATGGAAATGAACAGAAACAGTGACGGATTCACTAAGAGACGAGCATGCAATTCAAATATTTATTAAAATATATCTTATAAATTAATAAAATATAATTTTTTTATTTATCTCCTGATAAAATGAAGAACATCTATTATTTTTTATTAATATATAATTTTATCCTAATTAAATCAATATTATACTACGCCATTGAACAAAAAGAACCAATACAAAAACACTGGATAATTATTGTCATATAATAAGTTAATAACATGTGCCACGCATTACTTGTTTACCTGGTCATCCCAATCTGTTCTCCATATGATGATTGAAAGAATGATTGTTTGAATGACTACTCCACCCAGCAATCCGATCCATAAACCCTGTCAAATCAAACCAACATCAACTAGGAGTTAATGGGACATTTCAAAACACTAACCAAATCAAACTAAATAAATCGCTTTTTATTAAGTGGTATCGATTAAAAAAATACATCTAAGTATTTTTATATATCTAAGCATTTTTATTTCAATTACCTTCATTTTAAAAACTTTATATTTGCTTAACAAATTATATTCATTGGGTGTTCAAATTTCTTATCAAAATTAATGAAAAATATTTTTTTATTACTGCAATAATTTGGATTTGCCCCACCTGAAATAAAGAATATATACTATTTTCTGTGAAAATTAAATTTGTCCCCGTTGAATCAAAATGTTGATTACGCCATTATTGATTATATTAATTCCATGTTTGTTGGCAATGTCTATAACAAAACAAGTTCAATTGAGTGGTAATGAGTCTTGAAGATCTCGGTGCAATTGGACAAATATTTGGATGACATCAGATGAAGTTGTTAGGGTTTGCGTTCGTGGTGCGTTCTTATTTGGGTTCGAACGCTCTGCGTTCGTGGTTCGTTTGAGTGGATATTTGAACAAAAGCTTCCAAAGGCTTCACGTTCGAGGTATGTTTGAGTCAAGTTCGAACGAAACTGTCCAGAGGCTTCGCGTTCAAACCGCTGTGCATGTCTGTTATTTTGGACGCTTTTTTGAGCCATTCTTACACAAGAAAACCCCATTTTTACCTTATCTATATAAATAAACATAGAGCCACCTTATCAATTGTTGGAAACACATTATTCCGAGCTACACCGCTGTTTATTTTCAACCTTCTTGGCAATTCACTCAGAAGAATTCTTTGGTTTCCCTGTCTTATTTCTTTTGGTGAGATTGAGCTTTGAGTTACCATCAACACAGAAACATAACCCTATCCCAATTTTCTAAGCCTTCAAAGTTCTTTAAGAGGAAGATTGGTAGTCGAAATTCCGGCGTTACGAGTTCTCATAGTTGATCCACTCAAAGACTTCAGGGGTTTTGGAGAAAGTCATTTGGTGCTAGGTCGGGGAGTTGCTTCAAGTTATTACAGTCAAGAGGTATTCGAGTCGGTGAAGTTGTCACCATAGGTCTTATAACATCGCTATATGTTTTCTCTATTATAGTGGATTGAGGTGGTAGCCTATACCCAAAGTGGTTATTTACTCTCACGAGTTTTCCACTATGTCAATAAAATTCATGTGTTGATTCTGTTTACTAGTTTGAATATTTATTACTTTAATATCTTGTAATATTTTCTAACTACTTAGATTAAGGGTAGTTGATTGAATCGTACCATAGTCACTCTAACTTTGGCATGTCTTAGATTAGAATAGTTGAATAATTTCGCTTAGAGTCAGAACCTTAGACAAAAATCAAATTTGAAATTGGTATCAGAGCGTGATCTCGATCTTTGACCCTTAACTATAGATAGAAGCCAACATTTGTATTGTCCTCATTTATTTGATGGAACTGAGTATCCTCATTGGAAGGTTCGCATGAGAGCGTTCCTCAAATCCTTAGATGATAGGGTGTGGATGTCAGTAGAATGTGGGTAGAAACCTCTCATAGTCACCGTTGATGGGGTCTTTTCCCCTAAAGATAAACTGACTTGGACTATAGAGGAGTTTGATACTAGCAATAGGAACAACAAAATCATTCATGTTATTCACGCTGATGTTTGCAACAGAGCGTGATCTCGATCTTTGACCCTTAACTATGGATAGAAGCCAACCTTTGTATTGTCCTCATTTCTTTGATGGAACTGAGTATCTCATTGGAAGTGTTCGCATGAGAGCGTTCCTCAAATCCTTAGATGATAGGGTGTGGAGTCAGAATGTGGGTAGAAACCTCTATGGTCACCGTTGATGGGGTCTTTTCCCCTAAAGATAAACTGACTTGGACTATAGAGGAGTTTGATACTAGCAATAGGAACAAATAAATCATTCATGTTATTCACGCTGATGTTTGCAACAGAGCGTGATCTCGATCTTTGACCCTTAACTATGGATAGAAGCCAACCTTTGTATTGTCCTCATTTCTTTGATGGAACTGAGTATCCTCATTGGAAGGTTCGCATGAGAGCGTTCCTCAAATCCTTAGATGATATGGTGTGGATGTCAGTAGAATGTGGGTAGAAACCTCTCATGGTCACCGTTGATGGGGTCTTTTCCCCTAAAGATAAACTGACTTGGACTATAGAGGAGTTTGATACTAGCAATAGGAACAACAAAATCATTCATGGTATTCACGCTGATGTTTGCAACACAGAGTTTAGGAGAATATCTATATGTGAAATAGCCAAGGATGCATGTGACGTCTTTCAGACTGTTAATAAGAGCACACTATTAGTTAAGAATAATATACTCCAATAGCTTTCTACTAGGTTTGAAGTCGCTAGGTGTAACGACTGGTAATCTCTACTATTGTTACATTGTGGTACCGTGGTATTACGGGACGAAGGTAACATAATATAAATTATGTTGGGACACAAACACACTCATGGAACGACTTTGGGGACAATCGGTAAATTCTTCGAAATTCCGATACGAAACTGTATAATATTCCACTCCGGACAACCTATGGTATTTGGGCCGTAACTTTCTCATACGAACTCCAATTTTTATGAATTTTATATCGCCGGAAAGCTGTGATCGAGATCTACATTGAATATTTGCAAATTCGGACCAGAAACTGGTCAAAAATGAATATCAAAAATTCGGATGAATAGTAACTCGGACATATCTTCTAATTTTAAATGGCCAAGTATAAAAAGGGAACACTATTCATGTATCCCTAAAAAATGAAAAAGAAAGAAAGAAACGTGGGAAAGAAAAGAAAAGAAAAGAGAAGAAGAAGAAGAAGATAAGAAGGAGAAAAAAAAATGGAGAAAAAGGGAGAAGGTAAGCAAGGAAGAACATTGTCAACCATTGAAAACTTGGAAAATTAAGGAAATCAAGAAAAATAAGGTAAGGAAACTTGACCCAAAACTTAATTTGTTGGATTTTGAAAGCTTGATGATAAAATAAGGATGTTAGCATGATAAGGGTGGCTTATTGTTGATTGATAAATAAAGAAAGTGATTGTTGAAGTTAAGAACCCAAATTTTTAAAGTTTTA
Organism: Zanthoxylum bungeanum; assembly: GCA_019454045.1. Lineage (NCBI taxonomy): Eukaryota > Viridiplantae > Streptophyta > Magnoliopsida > Sapindales > Rutaceae > Zanthoxylum > Zanthoxylum bungeanum. The sequence continues at coordinate 50,988 of SKCR01026660.1, read as the reverse complement.
AAGGGGTAGTTAAATCATGGATAATGAGATTAAATCATTATTTGAAGATGATAATTTGATATAGAATATGTGAATTTGAAGTTCAATAAGTTGGTTTGTGCAATAATTTTATTATGGAAGTGTTTGTGGTGCTTTTGGTGTAAGATGGACTTTGAAGAAAACAAACACAGAATCCTAGAAAACTGGTTCGTGTCGCGACGCGCACGGGAAATGGCAGGATGTTTCTGGAATGTTGAGCGTCGCGACTCGCAAGGCTTTGTGTCCCGACGCGTGACCCAAAATCATCCCAAATAAGTTTTTATCAGTCCAGCTTCACCCTAACATGTAAGAGACCACCCTAAGGGTCTCGTATCAACTCGTATACATATATTACATCTTAATATAAGTACGATACCTATCACAGGAATCATAATTTTCTTCGGCAAAGTAACCAGTGCCAGTCAAATTCTAAATCAGTGAGTGGACACTTTTCTTTTCAAGATGATTTTTTTTATTAATTTATTGATTTATTTATTCTTTATAAATTGAGACTTACTTTTTCTAGCACATAGGGCGTTAGCCATATTTGATTTCAGTTTTATATTAAATGTGGTGTTTTATATAGTGTTGGAATCTATAGCATGGCGTTTTACATTTTCGAGGCATAGGGGAAAAAACCACATCGGTATGTAACTTGATTCAGATATGGAATTGACGGACAACACATGTACACATGTATTGGACTGGGGGGACGCCGATACGTAACGCCCGCAGATCCTAGTTTAGGACTAGGGATGACAGATATCCCTACATCCTAGTTTCAGAGCTTGGAGGGTAGCATAGATCCGCACCCCCAGTTCTAGTTTCAAGGACAATAGTGGTATGCTTTGGGGGACGGCGATACGTAATGCTCCTCTATTCAGGTTTTCAGAGACAGAGACCGGTTACCAGAAATAGTTTTTATTTCAGATACAGTTTTCAGAAAAGATTTTCCAGAAAGGAAAGTTTTCAGAAATAACAGTTTTATAAGAAACTTTCAGAAAAGATAAGTTTTACAGAAAGAGTTCAGACGAGATTTTCATAAAGAAACCCAGAGCTTTCAGACAGAAAAAGAGTTTTCGTATAAAACTATTCCTTGAACTTTGGTTTTAGAACAAAATATTTTTATAACAGTATTTCAGTTTTCGTCCACTCACTTAGATCGTACGACGGTCTAACCCCCCACTCCCAATGTTTTATTTTGTAGGTTTTTGGAGGACGAGCTCGGGAGGACGGATACTGATGCAGTCACTAGGGATTGGAGTCCATCAATTCAAGTCAGAGAGAGAGTGGGAGTCCAGTCAGAGTCAAGTAGAAGTCATGTATTAGTCTTTGGTTATGTGATAGTCATTGTAAAAGTAAGTGTTATTGAGTACACAATTAATAATGTTAAGTTTGCATATTATGTTATTAAGTTTGGGCTACGGTCTCATACATAAGATATTTAAACAGAGAAAAGAGTATTAATATTGTTCATGGTTAGAGAGTCAGAGGCTCAGGGGAATAGTACGACATATTCCCTGCCGGTAGCATCTCTCGGATTGGGGATGTTACACTAGGATGAAAGACAATGAGACTTTTGATGAATTGTACGCTGAGATTAATGATATTGTTAACTCCAGCTTTAACCTATACGAGACTACTCTTACGAATATGATAATTAGGAAAATCTTTAAATCACTACCTAAACAATTTTTACCAAAGATCACAACCATCGAGGAAAGTAATGACTTTGATCACCTTAAACTAGAGGACCTCGTAGGAAAACTTCAGGTTTATATGAGAAAATTTCCTGGATAAAGAAAATACAAGACCATAGCGATGAAGTTCGAAAAGGAAGTTGGACATTATTCGTCAAGTAATGATAAGGATAATACTCTCACGGATACTGATTTGGCCATGTTTGCTAAAAAGTTTAAGAAATTTCTTAATATGAAGAAGAGTGGTCATAGTACTGATAGGGATATGGAGGACAACCCTAGAAAGAGTAGTTATAGTATTAGGAAATCTAGAGAGGACATGGATAGCAAACCTCGAGCTATCCAATGCCGTGAATGTGAAGAGTTTGGGCATATACATACCTAAATTCTAAAGACAAAAAAAATATGGCAGCCTCACTTAGTGATTCAGAAGATGACTATACTTCAAATGAGTCTCCCAAGGATAAGAGCAATTTTATTACATTTACTACTAGTGTGACAGGTAAGAGAGGGGATAATATTAGTGATGTAGATGTTGTTTCAGAATTCTCTCACAATGACTCCATAGATGAGGATGAACTTCATGTAGCGTATATGGAATTGTTCAATGAGAGCTTAGCTATCAAGAAGACAAATATTACGGTCAATAAGAGGCTGAAAGAAGTGGAATTAGAAAAGAATGAAGTTCAAGCCAATCTTGACAAGAGCTTTAGCGTTATTGATGACCTTGAGGAGAGAAATAAAGGACTAGTTGATAGAGTTAAATGCTTAGAAAATGAACTTGAAGATGATAGGAATCAAATATTTGTATTTTTGAGTAGAACTAAGAAACTAGACCACATGTTAGGAATAATCAGGTGATCCTCCTATTGTTCCTCGTCTTATGATCCAACCTCAATCTAGAGTGTGGTGGGTAAACCTCGCTCTCGTCTGAAATTTGTGCCTATTTTCCATTACTGTGGCAAGACATGACATATTAGGCCTAAGTGCTTCATGTTGCACAATTAAAAGAAAAGGCCTAAGCGTATTCCCCCTAGATTTGATTCGTCAAATTTAATCCGTCAAGTTTCTGCGCTAGCTAAACAGACGCAATTCATTAGTGAGAAACTTGCTTTGTTGACAATGAGTTCTCAAATGAAGGAGACTCCTAAGAAAGTTTGGGTGAGAAAGGAAAATCATTTCCCAATAACTTCTAAATGCCTTGATCCTAAGAAAGTTTAGCTACACCATTGTTTGTTTTCAACCTTCTTGGTAATTCACCAAGAAGACTTTTTTTGGTTTCTATGTCTTCTTTCTTTTGATGAGATTGAGCTTTGAGTTACCATCAACACATAAATACAACCCTAACCCAATTTCCTAAGCCTTTAGAGTTCTCTAGGAGGAAGATTGGTAGTCGAAGTTCCGGCGTTACGAGTTCGTAGGGTTGATCCACTCAGAGACTTTAGAGGTTCTGGAGAAGACCGCTTGGTGTGGGCTCAAAGAGTTCTTCCAGTTATTACAATCTAGAGATATTCGAGTAGGTGAAGTTGTCACCATAGGTCTTATACCGTCGCTGTAAGTTTTCTCTAATATAGTGGATTGGGGTGGTAGCCTATATAAGAAATGATTTTTTACTCGCACGAGTTTTTCACTCCGTCAATAAAATTCTTATATTGATTTTGTTTACTGCTTTGATTATTTATTACTTTAATATCTTGTAATATTTTTAACTGCTTAGATTAAGGGTGATTGATTGAATCATACCATAATCATTCTAACTTTAACCTGTATTAGATTAAAATAGTTGAATAATTCCGAATAAGGTATGAATCTTAGACAAATATAGAAGTTTCAGATTTGACAAAATTATAGGCTCTACCATTGAATTTGATCAATAAAATATTAAAAAATAAACTAAAAATTCTTACATTAACTCCCAGATTGGCCACGTATGCAAGTAATACTCCTGCTGGAACTCCAATAACGTAATAGCTTCCCAAGTTAACATATGCAACAACACTTTGGAAACCAGCACCCACGGCCACACCTGAGATTAGCCAAAAAATAATATTTATCAATAACAGTTTGGATTAATATATAAGAAGAGATAATAAATTTACATGATATGATTTTATTGAAAGAATATACTTGCCTGAGAGTACTGGCTGAACACTGTTGAATAAAACTGAGAAAGAAAGTAGAACAGATAGACTTGATACTTCTTCTGCAATTTCCTCATTAGTTGTAAACAAGTATGAAATTTGACGTCCGAAGATTAAACATAACACAAAAGAAATTACTCCAATACTAGTTGAAGTAATGAGTATAATTTTAATGGAAAATTTTGCGGCTTTCGCATTTCCTCTCCCAAGTTCATTCGACACACGCACACTGCACAAATTATAGCACAAGGATCTCGTTATAAGCAGTGAGTGTCTGAGATGACTTTTGATGTATCTAACCTTATTCTTGTTTATTAGTATAGAGACTGTTTCCGGAATAACAAAGAGATATAAAGAAAGAAAAGAAGTAGAGATAATATATACCATGCTGCTCCAAGAAAGCCAAGGCAGATCATCAATTGAATTGCACTCACGTTTAGGCTGCAACATTAACAAATTAATTAATTATGTAATTATATGTATGAAAATCAAAAAGAGAATAATGAAAAAGGTATTACCATATAATTAAAGTCCTTACCAAATAGAGAAAGCGGATATAGCAATGCTTGCATTTTTCATGTACCCAGCCAATAAGACTAGAATCGAATTATACCAAAGCTCCAAGCTATCAAATTTTAAAAAATAAGTAAGATGATTAATTATCTCAGGAGAATTGCAAGAAAGGCTGTGATTTGTGACCAATTAATGAAACAAGAAAAAGTAACAAAACAGAATTGTGTACTACCACTTTAGAGATGATGAATTTATTTTTGTTATTCTCACTCAACTCCAGATCGGGTTAACAAAAAAAACATGAATCCCGAACTCATAATGTTCGGTACGAAATTCGAGACGATTCATCTCCGTTAATAAAAGAATTCGGAATTATTTATTTATCCTGATTAAAAAATCAAGCTGAGATTTAAAGACGATTTTTCGTCCAGCATTCATGATATATTTGACAAAGTAAACCCCCATAACATAAAAATTAACATGAAAGGAGAAAAAGGATTTACCAAATCATGACACCAGAGGATATGGAAAGCTTGATTACAGGAAGTAGATCAACAAAGGCAGCTTTACTGAATCCTCTCCATGTCTCGGGGCACCAACCACCAAAGATATAAACAAACATTCCAATGATCATAAGCCAAGAAGAAATATTCAAAGCGGCCATGGCACCAGCAATACCTAAGTCAAGTTCAGTCACAAAGATCCAGGACAAAAGTAGATGAAGCAGAAAAGAAGCAGTAGATAGCCAACCAATAATCATGTTTTTGAGCTGTGCTTGTAAGTACATTTGAATTGTCAAGCTAAAAACGTAGTTATATACAGTGGGAATGAACCACAGAGAAATTACTCCCCCTGTTTCTGCTATATCTTCTTCTTGGCCAAGAAGTTTCATGATTGGTGTTGCAAATATGAAGATTGGGAGCATTATTGTAGCTGTTACACCATCAACTATCCAAGATCTTTGCAAGTAAATGCCCATCATGTGATAATGCCCTGCTCCAAATGCTTGTCCACATAATGTTTCTGTTGCACTTGACATTCCTAGCTTCAAATGGATGAATAAACGATACATTAATTCTATATTAAAATTCCAAAATGATTTTCTAGTCTCATATCCCCCTCATGATTTGAATTCGGGTGGCCCGATCAAGCCTCGGAGTAGAGAATTATTTGAACTTACGAGATTAGGAACTATGGTAACAAATAGGGTGACCCTAGAACAGCCTACACATGCAGCCCAACTTAGGCCAAATATCAGAAAAGTTAATACAGAAAATTAAAAAAAAATAAAAAAAAAAAGCTATCGTTTTCCGGTGGATGGAGTGCACACTCGCGGCGTCTAGAATATATGAATATGATTCGATGAGCTTACCAGTATCCCGTTGAGAAAACGAACAAAAATGCTCTGCACAAGAGCAAATGAAGCCAGCTCTATCTCACCAACATGTCCAAGAAAACTTTGTGTGACCAAAATAAGCCCAAATGAAGTCACTCTGGAAATTATAGAAGGAAATGCAATCCTCCATATCAACTTCGTTTCTTTCCAAATCCTTGTTTTCAGTTCATTCCTCTCAACAACATCTTGTCCTTCTGATCCCACAAGCTTCTCTTCCAATCCGTTGTCCATTTTTCTGAAGCATCAAAATTTCATAATGCCATAGCCTTTATAATTTCTCCACTTAATTAATGCAGCCATGCCTATCACAATCACAAACTAATAGGGGACGTCGTGGCACAAAAATTAACCACATTTAAATATATGACTTGCAACTTATGTAATTAGCTTGCATGAGAGTTGTTTTAAAATCATGTCCCTATTAATATTGGATAAAAAATATATTATTTATATTATTTATTTAAAAATTCTGACCGCCCAACCGGTAGTATGTCTGGAATGTTCTAGCGCCACTCAATTAGAAATTTATAATCTCTAGATAATAACAGGTGATAAAAATATTGTATATATTTTCGAACGAACATGTGAGTATCAAGAAATTTTAAATACATGGCTGATAACATATAAATGTGTGAAATATCACACCATCCACTTGGGAAAATTAATGTCATTAATTGGATTGCAGTTTATGGTTGACATGATAGTTCAATTCGCAATAACTGACCGAGTCAGGGATGATAATGTTTTTTTTATATTACTTGATGATGTAGGGTTCGGGATCTCACTTTGAGATCTTAGGTTCAAATTTAAGGAGTGTATTTTTCGTAAGAGTCTGGGACAGTCGGGAATTTTACCTGCTCCACTTAAGCTCAGAAGGGGTGGTTTGGCGGCGGGATTTCCAATGATTCCAAATTAAAAAAAAAAAATTTGTTTTTTTATAATTCGTTTTGATTATGTCTGATTTAAAATTTTCTACCGACTCTATTCTACCACTTTTCTACACATTCGATACCGAACTGATAAATAAATATACAATTATCTTAAAATAAAATTGTTGACGGCTGATTTTGGTCTCAGGGTAATATCGGAATATCACTCCCGAGAAAATCCTCCCTCAATAGTGAATTTGTTTGGTTATGGGGAACCAAAGGCAAATTTAGCGAAAAACAGATAAACACACCAAACAACAAAGGGATTTAACGTGGTTCGGTGGATTTGGATCCGACCTACGTCCACGGACACAAAAATGATGGTACTTTTATTACTTTAAACACTCTTCTTGAATCTCTACAAGTCAGAGCTTGAAGATTCCGATCACTTCGCCTCTTGATCTTTTATATGATCCCCTTTACATAGACTATGCCCTCCTATTTATAATAATACAGAAATCAGATTCCTATTTGTATAAGAAATCCTAATTGGAATTTTAGTCTATTCTCCTTGCAAGGATTCCTAGCCTGATGTTCCCTTCTCTTTTCTTCTTCCTTTTCGGATTCTGACTCCATCTCCTTGTGAAAGTAGGATAACTCGCTTATCTTATCCGTTAGAATAGAGTGTCGTCATCTTGAACGCGTCTCGCCATATGGTCGGTCTTTATGTGGTCGGTCATGACAGTCTTTTATGCTGAGAGTGTTCCTGCCGACCTTAAAGTGCTCGGTCATACGAACCAAAGTGGTCGGTCTTCACATGTTGTGGTCGGGTCGGTTCTGATGATCTCAACCAGCCAAGAAATTACCCTTCTGTCCTCGTCGTGCTGTCTTAAATGTTATAGTGCCTGAAAACACCATCAACATCTGTCCCCTAGTTCTCGGTTCCAACAAGCGTGCAAGTTGGTGCCGGGAACTATACAAAGAAGGTGTTTCTTGACTTGCTCTGTTGGAGGTCGGTCTTGGTTTTTGTCGCCTCTTTTTAAGCGTTTCGTCTCGAGACACGCAATCAGTCACGTCCGTTTAAATGCCTATCAAATCAACTTTTAGGGTTTCTTCTAATTTTGACACTTGTCAATCATCCGCCGGGTTCCCGCCAAAAAGGGAACGAATCGACCGTGTAGAGGTGTTTTCACAGTGAGCTGATCTCAGCCGTCCGTTTAAACTTGGGACACCTCTTCTGGAGTCGACGCCTGGCGTTCATCCGGGTTTCTCAATTTAGATCCAACGGTCACGAGCGTCTTGGTCATGACTATAAGAAAGCGAGGCTTCCACTGTTCCATCTTTTTCGGCAATTTCCTCTTCTTCTCTGAAAATCTCTCCGTGATTCGCCCAACTCCGTGCCTTCAAAGTTCTACCGTTTGTCTTTTTCTTCTTCTGTGCTGCGAACATAAGGAACGGGCATACCCGTACTGATCAACTTCCTGCTTTTTCCCGAGAAGAACAAGTAAGTCCTCTGAATCGACTTCTGCCCCCCCCTTTTTTTTTTGAATCTGAGTTTTGCTAGGAAAAGATTTATGGTTGTTGGGTTTGTCTTGCTTTAGGGCACTTTTAGAGACCACCTGCTTTAGCTAGCGTGGAAACCGTGAGTAGTTTCTTTTAGCCGTAGACTGACTTCCCCTTCCTTCTTTGTTTTTCTGTGGGTGTCAGGGATGTATGATAGCAGTTCTTCCCCTGAAAAGCCTGTTAGAACCTCAACTCCCCCTGCTGAGGAGCTCTCCTCGGGCTCGGGGGCTCCTAGTGTAGAAGACCTTGACACTACCCCCACTCTTTCTGAGATCGAACAAGACTCCTATCATCAAAGGGTTCCTCGGAAGGACCCAGAGGCCGGTGAACTCGGCTCGTCGGCTCTAGATATGAACCGTCCTTCTAAAATAACCGATGACGATCTTGCCCTTCTTCGACTGCGGTATAACATACCTATAGATATCGCCCTCGAAGTTCCTGGTCTCATGGATCGTGCTAGCCAACCCGACGAGGGCTCGGTGGCACTTCTTCCTGTCTTATTTGAGTGTGGGCTGCGGCTGCCGATTCAACCTTATTTCGCTTGGATGTTGGCCGAAATGGAGATCGCTCCCTGTCAGCTGAGTCTAAACAGTTGGAGGATTCTGGCCGGGTTGTATGTGGCTTGGCATCGAGCAGGACTCGGCGAGCCTTCTCTCGAAGAGGTGAAGAGGTTATACCGGTTGAAGGCCAATCCTAGGTCGTACCACGGATGGTATTACCTTTCAGCTTATGACAGCTCGTCAAACATTGTTCAAAAGCTTCCTGATTCTAACAAGAATTTCAAAGACCTCTGGTTCTGGGCCACTGGTGACTGGGGGCGGACCTTGAGGTCGGATGACGGAGAGTTCTTGGTACCAGACATCTTTAGGGCGGGAGGTTAGGATACTAACCTTCAGTTTTTTCTTCCTTTAGTTTTTTGTTGGGTTTATCCCTCTCCTTCTGTTCTTCCTAGTTTGTTGGAGGGATGCGCCCAAAGTCTCTCATCAGGTCCGGAAGCGGGTATTCTGGGCTCGGAATTATGCTGCCCCCTGGAGGGAGTTGGTTAATGACGCGGCATTTGTTGAGTCGGGCCTTGTCCGGGCTGCTCCTTTGGAGGTCGCAGGTAGGATAGGTAGATGTTTGCTGACTGTCTAGTTTGATTTCCATGTTCATCATGTTTGCTTATCATGTTTGATGTCTTTGTTATATGCTCGGTCCCTGATTTCCTTTTTTCTCTTCTTTGTAGGCATGTCGAAGAGGCCAAAGTTTCTTGAGAAATTGGTCGGTACCATGAAGAAAGCTGGCCGCGCTGACGCTGGGACTTCCCGATCGCAGCCTGACTCTGTTGGGCCTGAGAGGGCGTCTCAAGGAGATGTTCAGCCAGTTGCTCGGAGTCTCTCTTCTCCTGGTGCACAAACATCGGGGTCTGCTCGTCTCACCAATCCGTCGAAGCCCTTGAGGAAAAGGAGGCGTCAATTTGGGTCGGAGGGGACCGATCTAGCTCAAGAGGAGGAGGAGGATCCTGCCCCGGTCAAGAAAAAAGACTTTCGCCGGATGAGAAAATCTTCTGAGGGCTCCGCCAAGAAGCGGAAAGGTTCTGTGATCCTCGGGGTGGACGACTTGGGGGAAAGCATCCGGGAGGCTACTTCCCATCTAGTGCCGGCCTTTAATGAATTGGCCGAGGTGATTCCCCCTGGGGAGGTCTCGAGGTATGAGGATATTTCGCCCGAAGCTGTGGTCACCGAGATGAGCTCTCAGATGGCAAAGGTAATTTTATTCTCTCATTTCTTCTTTCTGATTTCTGTTCCCGGTCTTCTTCATCTCGTGTCTTGACTTTCTTTGTTTTTGTGCAGGCCACTTACCTCATGGCAAAGAACAAAGATCTTCTTTTGAGCCTATTGTCCGAGGGTGGTCAGGCCCAGAGACTTCAGAATCGCCTTACGGAAGTGGAGGCTAAGTTGGCCGACCGGGAGAGGGTGATAAAGAATCTTGAGTCGACTGCCATTGAGAACTTCAAGATGAATAAGGCTCTTAAGGCTGCTGCCTCATTGGAACGAAAACTCGCTGACACTGCCCGGGAGGATTTGAAGGCCGCCCAATCTGAGATTGGCATTTTGAAAGCGAAGGTGGCCAGTGTTGAGGCCAATGATGAACAAATGGCGCGGGCACGGGATGATCTTGAGAGGAAAGAGGCCGAGCTCGAGGAGAGAGAGGCCGATCTTGAGGCCGAGAAGGAGGCTATTCGCCTTGAGGGGGTTGGTGACTGCGCTGAACTGATACCGATGGTGCTGCCAAGTCTGAACATGGATCCTATTTATGCGGCCATCAGCTTCTGCAAAGGGGAGATCTCCGAGGAGGAGTTCCAGAAATGGCTCCCTCCCCCTACCGAGGAGGTGATGAATCCCGACCCCATTTCGGTCGTCCCGGCCTCTGGAGCTTCTCAAGAAGGACGACCTGATATTCCAGCCTCCGGCGAGGACTGCCTTGAGATCCCTCCTCCCGTCCTTGAAGCAGAGGTCTCCCATGCCGCCGAGGATGAAACAGTTGTTCCTCTTCCTGAGATCGAGCAAGTCCTCCCGCCATCGGAGCCAGTCGAGGAAGAAATTCCTGCCCCTGCGCGGGCTGTATGAGAAAGGGTAACCCGATCGGGGCCCTGTGTACACTTGACTTATTAAAGTTTGTATTTTGAAAAATACTTATATATATATCAATGCATATTTCTTATCTCATTCCTCTCATTTTTTTTGTTTCCTGTTTGTCTGAATACCCTGAGACATTTTCCAAACCAAAGGAGCTGACTCAGTGGGACGCAACCCAACCTCGAGCTGAGTGAGAGACGGGCCTGGGGGAATATTACCTCCCCAGTCCGAAGAAACCGACTCGGTGGGACATAGCCCGACCCCGAGCTGTGTGAAAGATTTGGACCTGGGGGAATGTTACCTCCCCAGTCCAAAGAAACCGACTCGGTGGGACGTAACCCGACCCCGAGCTGTGTGAAAGATTTGGACCTGGGGGAATGTTACCTCCCCAGTCCAAAGAAACCGACTCGGTGGGACGTAACCCGACCCCGAGCTGCAATGAACCAATTGACCTCGGCGGAACGAATCCAGCCCCGAGTCAGGTAATCCAAGTGGCCTCGGCGGAATGAATCCAGCCCCGAGCCGAATAATCCAAGTGGCCTCGGCGGAACGAATCCAGCCCCGGGCCGAATAAATAAGTGGCTTCGGCGGAACGAATCCAGCCCCGAGCCAGGTAATCCAAGTGGCCTCGGCGGAACGAATCCAGCCCCGAGCCGAATAATCCAAGTGGCCTCGGCGGAACGAATCCAGCCCCGAACCGAATAATTTTTGGGACTTGTTCAGAAGGGAAGTGAATCAACCTTTTGCGAAGCCCTACCGAATCTGGTATGGGCGTCCCTCTGCCAGATCGGTGAAAAACGAAAACAAGATTAAATAAAATTGAAGGTGGGGGTGACTTAGCACATATCCCGAAAATGTTTTTTGTAAGCATAAACAACAACATGGATGCCTCAAAACAGCGTCCTGCCCGAGGTCTCCAAACACACAATTCTGAATCATTCAATTCAGCGTCCCGGCGAACCAGGATTCGGATCAAAAGAGCGTTTGATTGGTAAGGGCACATCCTCTACACGTCGGTCCACTGGGGAGCCTGTGTATTTCATGAGGGCTTTTCCTTACCACGCTGGAGTAGGCACACGCTACAGGGGCTCAACGCATCCCCGTGCTGTGCCTCCCACGGATCCGAGTGATGAATGGATCAAAGAGTGTCCGGGACGCTAAGGGCATATCCCTCCTCAGGTCCGGTATCACTGGAGCTAGCAATCGTCACGGGGGCCTCGTCACTCCTCGTGCTATGCTTTCCCACGGATCCATTACATCGGGTAAGTGTGGATCAAAGAGTGTTCGACACATTAAGGGCATATTCATCCTTATGTTCGGTAACACTGGAGTAAGCAATCACCACGGGGGTATCATCCATCCCCGTGCTATGCTTCTCACGGATCCTATGCGTCGAGTATGTGCCTAAGGACCCCGAGCTGAGAGAGATGGTTCTGGGGGAATGTCCCGTCCCCAGATTAATGATAATGACTCGGTGGGATGTACCCGACCCCAAGCTGAAGAAGGCACTTGGACCTGGGGGAATGTTACGTCCCCAGTCCGAAAGGCTGACTCGGTGGGATGTACCCGACCCCGAGCTGAAGAAGGCACTTGGACCTGGGGGAATGTTACGTCCCCAGTCCGTAGGGCTGACTCGGTGGGATGTACCCGACCCCGAGCTGAAGAAGGCACTTGGACCTGGGGGAATGTTACGTCCCCAATCCGTAGGGCTGACTCGGTGGGATGTACCCGACCCCGAGCTGAAGAAGGCACTTGGACCTGGGGGAATGTTACGTCCCCAGTCCGTAGGGCTGACTCGGTGGGATGTACCCGACCCCGAGCTGAAGAAGGCACTTGGACCTGGGGGAATGTTACGTCCCCAGTCCGAAGGGCTGACTCGGTGGGATGTACCCGACCCCGAGCTGAAGAAGGCACTTGGACCTGGGGGAATGTTACGTCCCCAGTCCGTTGGGCTGACTCGGTGGGATGTACCCGACCCCGAGCTGAAGAAGGCACTTAGACCTGGGGGAATGTTACGTCCCCAGTCCGTTGGGCTGACCCGGTGGGACGTGCCCGACCCCGAGCTGAGAAAGGCACTTGGACTTGGGGGAATGTTACGTCCCCAGTCCGAAGGGCTGACTCGGTGGGATATACCTGAACCCCAGCTGTTTGAAATATTAAGGGCGAATTTCTCCTTATGTTTTGGATTGTTGCATTGAGTATGTCCCCGGAGTTCTTTTGCAAACTTTTTGTTTTTTAGAAGAGCGGATAAAAAAAGTTTTTATTGATACTTGGGGACATATTGCCCTACTTACAACTCTCTGTGGGTCATTTTGATAGAGGCTCTGTATTTGAATTCCTGTCCCTTAAAGTTCTATCTCATTGGTTTCCTCAGCTGCAGCGAGTCGAGCACTTTTGTTTGGCCAGGCGCCTGGGCCTCTGTCTTCTTCTTTTTCCCCCTGGTTCTTTTGTGTTTTCGACTGTCTTCTGTGATGTATAGAGTTTCTCGTGAGAGAGTTGCGAAGCAGCTGCGAGCTGTTTTCTGGCTTCCGCACACAATTCCAATCCCTTCCCGAGTGGGGAATTTCAGTTTTAGGTGGTAGCAGGACATCGCGGCTTTCGTTTTCATCATGAAGGGTCGCCCGACGATGGCCTGGTAACTGCTCATGCAGTCTACAACAGTGAAGTCTGTCATGATCGTCCGGGTCCGGGGATGTGTCCCGATAGTTATTGCCAACTGTATTCTTCCTAGTGGGATAATGGTTGCTCCTCCGAAACCGTATAAGGGAGTGCTATTGTTGGTAAGGGTCGCATATTCTACCCCTAGGTTGTCCAGCGCTTCTCTGGAAATTATATCAAGTGCGCTCCCGGGGTCCACTAGGATTCTGTCTACTTCCGACCCGCTGATGACTGCCTTGATTATCAATGCATCGTCATGAGGGAAACTTACTCCTCGGGTATCCTCATCAGTGAACATTATTGGTATCGACCGGCCTTCCGGTTGCCCTGTGCCATGCTCTGTTTCTAAGACATCTGGTCATCGGGTTCTGCTGTAATCTTTCCTTGACCGGTTAGAGTTTCCGGCCAGTGTTCTTCCTCCTGCGATGATATTGATTTGGCGACCACGTGCTCTTTGTCTGGCCGTCATGACCTCATGGTCAATGTATTTTTTGAGATACCCGTTTCGCGCTAGATCCTCCATTTGCTCTCGCAGATCTTTACATCCGTCTGTTGCATGTCCTTTGGAGTTGTGGTGTACACAATAAGCCTTTTGATTTCTTTTGTCCGGAGGGAATCTCCTTTGGTCGGGCTCCACTAAGAGGCCTTTCCCCTGGATCTCCATGACAATTTGTCCTAGTGGCTTCTTTAGGGGAATGTATGCATCTTCCCCGACCACATGGTTTACTTGGGTCGGTGCCATTCTCTCTTGATTGTCCCGGTGCAGTGGCTTGAATTCTTTGTGTTTCGGGAGTGGTCTTCTGGATTCTCTTTCTGCTCGGTGGGGGGGCACCCTCCCTTGCGGTTCTTTCTCTGATAGTGTTCCCTTTTCGGGATACTTTCTCCTCGTTCTCCAACAAAACGAATTTTCGGGCCACCTCCAGAGCGGCGGCGTAGTCCGGGGTGTCTTGGATTCTCAGATGAGTCCATAATCTCCCGACCTTTAGGGCTCCCTTTAAGCTTTCTAGGGCTTCTAGAGACTCATATCCTCCGACTTCCAGTACCATGTTGTGGTATTCAATAAAGTTTTTCAGAGGTTCATCGTCTCCTTGCTTCATAAGTCTTAATTCTCCAATCGTCTTTTTGGGAACGCTAGCCCCTTTAAAGTGTCGAATGAACGACTTCTTAAGTTGTGTGAAGCCTCTGATGCTCCCCGGAGCCAAACTTCTGTACCATAGGATGGCGGGTCCACTTAAAGTTAAGGGGAATACTTTGCAGATGGCATCTCCTACTACTCCCTGGACTTCCATCAACAAGACAAAACTTTCGATGTGTGATTTCGGGTCAGAGTGGCCTTTGTAGGGTGCCATGGTCGGCATGCTGAATCACTTTGGGAATCTTACCGACCTTATTTTTTCCGCGAGGGGAGATTCATCTTTGCCGTCCTGGACATCCCCTCTGTTTGCATTGGGATATACTCCCCATTTGATCAGCTCCTCCAGTAACCAAGATTTTATGTTGCTAGCTTTGGTTCCACTCTGCCTCCTGCGGTCCTCTTTCTTTCTGTTATCCCGGGGGAGGTGCTTCTCGTGGCCGGTATCTTCTCGTACTTCTTCGTCATATTCTTTCTCCTTTCGCCGGGTGTTGCGAAGGCTATCATAGGAGGGGTCTGGTGACGATTTGTCACTCTCTTCCTCCCATGTGTCCTCGGTCCGGGAATCTCCCTGGACCACTACAGATCTCACCCTGTAAGGGTCTCTCCTCCGGGGTCTGTCGTCCTCACTTATATCGACAATTCTCTTTCCTTCTGCTATGTCGTTCCTTCGTCGGCTAGTCCCGGCCTCGAATTTTCCATTGTGTGCTCCTTCTATCCTTTCCAACCGGTCTACTATGGTTTTTAGCAGAGTTTGGCTTTCCTCCATTTCTTTCCTAAGGTTCTCCTCAATCTTCTCCATCCAATCTGCAGCCGAGCTCCCTGATGGTTGGTGGCTTCCGTCTTCCGCCATTGTCTCACTACGCGAGTTGCTTTTTGTTGAGTTCCCCACAGACGGCGCCAACTGTTGACGGCTGATTTTGGTCTCAGGGTAATATTGGAATATCACTCCCGAGAAAATCCTCCCTCAATAGTGAATTTGTTTGGTTATGGGGAACCAAAGGCAAATTTAGCGAAAAACAGATAAACACACCAAACAACAAGGGGATTTAACGTGGTTCGGTGGATTTGGATCCGACCTACGTCCACGGACACAAAAAGGATGGTACTTTTATTACTTTAAACACTCTTCTTGAATCTCTACAAGTCAGAGCTTGAACATTCCGATCACTTCGCCTCTTGATCTTTTATATGATCCAATTTACATAGACTATGCCCTCCTATTTATAATAATACAGAAATCAGATTCCTATTTGTATAAGAAATCGTAATTGGACTTTTAGTCTCTTCTCCTTGCAAGGATTCCTAGCCTGATGTTCCCTTCTCTTTTCTTCTTCCTTTTCGGATTCTGACTCCATCTCCTTGTGAAAGTAGGATAACTCGCTTATCTTATCCGTTAGAATAGAGTGTCGTCATCTTGAACGCGTCTCGCCATGTGGTCGGTCTTTATGTGGTCGGTCATGACAGTCTTTTATGTTGAGAGTGTTCCTGCCGACCTTAAAGTGTTCGGTCATACGAACCAAAGTGGTCGGTCTTCACATGTTGTGGTCGGGTCGGTTCTGATGATCTCAACCAGCCAGGAAATTACCCTTCTGTCCTCGTCGTGCTGTCTTAAATGTTATAGTGCCTGAAAACACCATCAACAAAAATACACGCCATTTTTTCTTATTCAATGTTTCTCAATGGTTGGTAGACAAAATTTTTTTTTAAGTTAATAATATATTGATGTATTCAATGATAGAACTATATACATACGAACGAGGGATGGTATCTATTTTTTCTAAATAAAAAAAAAAATTATAAATTAAAAAAATTATTTTAATTTATCATATTAAAATAAAATTAAAAAAAATCTATCATCTTTTTATGGAAATTAAATTTTATTGTCACTTAATGCATTATATTGCTAAGTTTTGTTAAATATTAACTAGTATTGATGTTGATGCGTGTATTTATGTTGAAAAAAGTTACAATTAAATTGATGATTATTTTAGAATAAAGTTCTAGTGTCATATTTTAACTATATTGTTATATTATCTCGTATCATTCTATATAGGGCTGGTCTTGGAGATAATTGGTGCATGAGATCAATTAGGACTATTAAATGTACGTCAAAATTATGGGTCCCATTTTTTTGTTAAAATATTTATTGAAACAAAAAAAAATATCTTTAAAAGATCATATAAATTATAAAAATTTATTTTAGACTCCAAAAAATGGAAAGCTGTCCTGATTCTACAATTTATCATAAAGAAGACAAAGGCTTTCTGACTTTCTATGAGCACTGTACAAATGTTGACTGGTAGCTGAAACAACACCATAATTGAATACATTCTCTCGAGGTAAAGATTCGCCAAATAATAATAATATCAGTATTATAAGTTAAATTGTTCATATATCATTACTCTAATGAAAATGTTGAACAACCCAAAAAAAAATAAAAATAAAATAAATAAATAACTAGACGGGCAATTCCAAAGTATTACAGAATTATGATTTTCTAATGTCACCTCATTCTTTCTGTAGATTAGGTTGTATTGGATTTTATATGGGGTGAGATTTATTGGGTTGGTGCTTTAGATGTCAATTAATATTGTATTTATGATATGTTTAAGAATACAAACAATCAATTTTTTCATAATATTATTTATTTAATGGTAGCCGACTCGAGCTTAAGCGGAGCAGGTAAAACCCCTGATTGCCCCAGGCTCTTACAAATACACCCATAAACTCGAATCCAATATCTGACAACCAAGTCCTAAGCCGTTTTTCCACCCACACCCCTTGGGGGCACACCTCTTGTCTTTTATTGTAACGACCGGGCATTCTGACTATTGACTCACTGTGAGACGAGCGTCACATAGTATAAATTATAATTGGAAACATATACCTTCGTGAGATGACTATCGGTAACTTCTTCGAGAATCCGATATTAGACGTTACGATGTTTCACTACGGACAACCCATGGTATTTGGGCCGTAACGTTCTCATACGAACTTCGATTTTTATGAATTTTATATCGTCGGAAAGCTGAGACCGAAATCTACAATTTTCGCGTTGAATATTTTTCCAAATTCAGATCAGAAGTAAGTCAAAAATGCAAATCAAAATTTTAGATGAATAGTAAATCCGGACCTATCTAGAGAATTCCATATCTTTCTCAACAATTCTGATTTTTTTTTAAAACAAAAGTATTGTCAATTGGTCAAATTAGTCCTACTATAAATATAATGACTATTCACCTATTCCCAAAATTTGGAGAGAAAGAGAAGGAGACGTAAGAAGAGAAGGAAATAAGAAGAAAGAAAGGAGAAGAAAGCAAATTCCAAATTGATCCATTACCAGAGTGAGGGAAACAACTTACAAGCTTGGGAGATTGAAAGAAAAAAAAATCAAGCAATTAAAGGTAAATAATCTTGATCCAAACTTTGAGTTAAGAAAGTTTTGTTGATTTATGATATAAGAGTATTACGAGCATGTTACACAATGTATTTAATGATACATAAGTATGAAAGTGGATGGGTTGAGTAGGAAATCAAAAATCGGGGCAATGAGTTAATTAGGGGTTTTTAGATTTAAGAAATTTAAAGTTTGATTTGATGATGTTTTATGATGGGTGAATATAGAATTGGTGTATAAGAGTTGAAATATGGAAGAAGGAAAGTGTGTTTGGGCATAAGTGCATGAAGAAGTTGGTTTCAGGCCTAAATTTTGGCCTTGCGTCGCGACGTGAATCACTGTGTGTCATGACGCGTTCTGGGTAACTTTTGGAGACTTGTTTCTAGGTTGCACGCGTCACGACGCGCACGGCAAAATTCACAGCACGTTTCTGGTTGATTCGCGTCGCGATCCGCAATGCCCTGCGTCGCGACGCGTGATCAAAATATTGCCCGAATCAGTTTTAAGCCATCCCAGTTTTACCCGAACACGTTAGAGGCTACCCTAAGAGTCTCGTATCAACCCATATGTATATATTACGTCATAATATACGTACGATATGCCTCAGAGTGATAGCCCTTATTTGAATAGAAAAATTTAACCTGACTCCAATCTACACATTCTTAATTCATTTTCTAATCGAAATTATCGATGATAGATCATCGCAGGAACCACAAGCTCTTCAGCGAAGTGAAGAAATGCTAGCGGAACCCCAAGACAGTGAGTGGACACTTCCCCCTTTAAAGTTAATTTTCTTATTGATTTATTTATTTATTCTTTATGAAATGAGAGTTACTTTTCCAACATATAGGGCGTTAGCCATATTTGATTTCAGTTCATGCTAAATGTAGTGTCTTATATAGTTTTGAGATTTAAAGCATGAGTTTTATGATTTTTCGAGGCATGAGGGAAAACCCCACTTCAGTATGTAACTTGTACAGACATGAAATTGACGGACATAGAACATATGCACATGTAAATGACTAGGGGGACGACGATACGTAACACCCCCAGATCCTAGTTCAGGACTAGGGATGACAGATGCCCCTAGATCCTAGTTTCAGAGCTTGGAGGGTAGCATAGATCCGCACCCCCAGTTCTAGTTCTGTGGCTTGGGGGACGGAGATACGTAACGCCCCAAGACCACCAATTTCAGGGACAGTAGTGGCATGCTTTGGGGGATGGCGATACGTAACGCCCCAAAGTCATGGATTTGCACTGCTGGATCTAGTTAGGCGTATGAGGGGGCGACGATACGTAACACCCCCATACGTCAAGTTTTTCAGATACAGACCAGTTTTCAGATATCAGATTTTCAAAAACAGTTTACAGAAAACGAATTTCAGAAAGGTTAAGTTTTATTAAAGGGATTTTAGATAAGTTTTCTCTAAAATAGCTCAGAGTTTTCAGACAAAAAAGATTTTCAAATAATTTGATTTTCTGAAGGGCCCTTGATTTTTGAATTAAATAGCTTTCATTATATTATTTCAGTTTTTATCGTTCACTCACTTAGATCGTACGATGATCTAACCCCTCACTCCCAGTTTTCTTATTTTGTAGGTATTCTTGGAGGACGAGCTCGGGAGGACGAATACTGATGCAGTCACTAGGGTTTAGAGTCTACTAGTTCAAGTAAGAGTCGGTGGGTGTCCAGTCAATGTTAAGCAGAAGTCATGTATTAGTCTTTGGTTGTGACAGTCATTTTAAAAGCAAGTGTTAATATGAATACAGTAGTTAATATTGAGTTTGTTTGTTTTTTTTTTATGTTGTCGAGCTTGGGCATTGGTTCCACACTTAAGATTTTGATTGAGAAAATGGTAATAGTGTAGTATATAGTTAGAAAGACAGAGGCTCAGGGGAATAGTACGGCATATTCCCTGCCAGTAGCATCCACCAGATCGGGGATGTTACATTTATATAAATATTCAACTTAATTTAGTTTAGATAGAATCTAACTGAGGTTTAATGATGTATATATTAGACAAAGCTCCGAAAATATTCAATAGTCACACAATTACAATGAGACTTATAATTGATATTGAAAGGTGTCACTATCGGTGGTATATTCTCAAATAAAATTCATGGTCGAAATTTATTGACACGGATTGGTTAGTAAAATCCATTGGGACCAGTAAAAGCCATAAATCGAAACTTAGTTTGATAATTTTGTCCAATGAACCATGAGTCTTGGGAGACTCGTATAAATATATGAGTGTTTATTTATTAAGCACTGAACGACTTACCAGAAGTATTCTTAATAGATGGCACACCAACACTAATAGGAACATTCCCCATTCGAGTAGCATATCTAGATTTTTGACTTGAGATACCACTGTGGATGTATGAGTGATCCTCCACACTTTGAAAACAGTCATGTCATCGGTCAATCTAACCAAATCTCCGCCTGTTCATGATATCTTGTTATGTTTCCAGAGATGATTTGTCAGTCCTGTGTGCAGGATTCGAGTGTCTATTTCGTGATCTTTAAAATCTGTAGTCACGGTACATTCTGAAAGGGAGTTTCGAATGTTGATTGTTAGATCACGAACATGTAATGACACATATATAAATTGTACACAACAGAGATTTGACGTTCTTATCTATATCTCTGGTACAATTCAGATGGGCTATCACAGATGGGCTATATGGTATGTCTATACCTCAACTTGTATGGTTCAGTATTGTTATTTGTGGTCGTCATAATTTGTGAGTTGGTGAATTATGGACACAGAATGTGTTACGTGATAGATATATGAGAACTTATGAAGTCCAACTAATAAAATATACTCGTAGAGCATTAGGGTAATTAATCAGGGATAATATGAATTATTCGTAACTTTACACATGTCAGAATATTTTTATATCTAATGTGTGTATATATATGATACATAATTTGATTAGATATATATTAGCTCCAATTAAATTTTGACACTTGTCAATAAATAATTAATTAATTAATTAAAAGTTAATTAATTTAATAATTATTTATTTTAGAATATTTTTGAAATATTCCAAGCTTTTAAGATGAGATTGATTCTTGACAAAAAAATAACCAGACATTTGTGGCATATTTGACATTATTTTTTGCCATGTAATAAAGTTGTCAAAATGACCAAAATGTCATTCCCTAATATAAACCCAAATTTTCGGCCAAGGCATAGATAGATAAAAAATTATTTTCACTTATTTTTTTTGTTTTAGGTTCTATTCTTGAAAGGGTTGAAGAGAGAGTAAAATTAAGGCTTTGATCAATTTACCCAAATTAGAGAAGGTGGAAGAACAATTGGAAGTAACTAAAGATAAAATTGGAGAAATTAAGATAATTTCTAATTTTATTTTGATTATATTTAATGTAATTGAGGTTTTTTCATTATTTGGTATTAATTGATGTTTAAAAATCCTAATAGGTAGTACATGTATAAAATTAATTTGACTAAATAAGTGTAATTAAGTCAAACTACGGTGTGTGACATATATTGTCATTTTAGAGTTGTTTAAACCACTATTCGGTGATCTAAATTTTTTTTTAGTTGCTTTATGGTGGTTGACTCTCAATTGATAATTAGAGATTTAGATTTGCATGTTTTTAAATAATTAGGCGATTAGTTTGATTAATTATGTAATTAATTCAATTATGGGTTAATTTGTAAATTTGAGATGTTGTAGATGAAATTGAATGTGTTATATTGTTGGATTTATGCCCTAGAGCTTCATGTAATGTAAACAAATTATTTGTTATGAAACAAAAGATGCATTATTCATTTATCAAAATTTTTTATTTAAATCATATATTGTAAATTATCTTGTTTATCCTTGATTACTCATGTGCCTTCAAACTTAGTGTATGAGTGTCATACACAAGAGAATTTAAGACTGAAGTTAGTAATCTAAAATAGTCCATAGAGAGCGAGCAAAGCGGGTACTTTTTTTACGGTTTATCTATAGTTGCGGTCCATTCTATAATTGTATGGCGACCTTGATTCAAGATCGTCCATGTGGTGACATGAGAATGAAGGCAATTTGTATGATGTGATCATACTGGACCCAAATAGAAATGAATTTCTTATAATATCTGTTAAATAAAGAAACTCATTGATTAATTCAATTATGGATTAATTTGTAAATTTGAGATGTTGTAGATGAAATTGAATGTGTTATATTGTTGGATATATGCCCTAGAGCTTCATGTAATGTAGAATTATTTGTTGTGAAATAAAAGATGCATTATTCATTTACCAAAATGTTTGATTTAAATCATATATTGTAAATTATCTTGTTTACCCTTGATTACTCATGTGCCTTCAGACTTAGTGTATGAGTGTCATACACAAGAGAAATTAAGACTGAAGTTAGTAATCTAAAATAGTCCATAGGGAGCGAGAAACGTAGTTGCTTTTTTACGGTTTATCTATAGCTGTTGTCCATTCTATAATTGTATGACGACCTTGATCCGAGATCGTCCATGTGGTGACATGAGAATGAAGGCAATTTGTATGATGTGATCATATTGGACCCAAATAGAAATGAATTTCTTATAATATCTGTTAAATAAAGAAACTCATTGATTAATTCAATTATAGATTAATTTGTAAATTTGAGATGTTGTAGATGAAATTGAATGTGTTATATTGTTGGATATATGTCATAGAACTTCATGTAATGTAAACAGAATTATTTGTTGTGAAATAAAAGATGTATTATTCATTTATCAAAATGTTTGATTTAAATCATATATTGTAAATTATCTTGTTTACCCTTGATTACTCATGTGCCTTCAGACTTAGTGTATGAGTGTCATACACAAGAAGATTTAAGTCTGAAGTTAGTAATCTAAAATAGTCCATAGAGAGCGAGCAAAGCGGGTACTTTTTTTACGGTTTATCTATAGCTGCAGTCCATTCTATAATTGTATGGCGACCTTGATCCGAGATCGTCCATGAGGTGACATGAGAATGAAGGTAATTTGTATGATGTGATCATACTGGACCCAAATAGAAATGAATTTCTTATAATATCTGTTAAATAAAGAAACTCATTATAATCTGTTAGATTGTCATATATGGATTGATCTGAATCCTGAGTGTACTGCGAACTCCTACATGGTAGGCTATGTCGTTTGATTTAAGAATGTAAAGTTGGTGTAGCAATCCCGACCAATAGCAACGTACTTTGGGGACATGGCATGGTGTGTAGCTGGGGACGTTTTACATAGACATGAAGTTCACTCCTTCTTGCGAGAAGTAGATGAGTATATTCTTTAAGGGTCGATTCGATACTTGAACGATAGAGCGCTTCAGTCTTTCTATTGCGAATAGAAAGATTCATATTAATAATAGTTATGAATAAATTATTCATTAGAGAATCAATGGTACTTAAGTTAAAAATAATTAGAGGGGTATAACGGACAATATGACCCGACTCTAATTATGAGATACTCGTGAAGGGTCAATCTATATGCAATGACTATATCGATGGACACCGACGTAGTTCGGCTTATATTATCTATCTACGGCAACGAGAGTGTAGCTTT
This sequence comes from Zanthoxylum bungeanum, assembly GCA_019454045.1. Lineage (NCBI taxonomy): Eukaryota > Viridiplantae > Streptophyta > Magnoliopsida > Sapindales > Rutaceae > Zanthoxylum > Zanthoxylum bungeanum. Next base: position 27,411 of record SKCR01026660.1, on the reverse strand, counting down.
GGATTTTTAGTGGAATAACCTGAAGTTAATAATTCGAAATATTTAATTAAGAGTTTAATTAATATTTCGGGATTATTGGAACTCGGAACCGTTGGTCCATTTGGTCCTCGTGCTAGCTAGATATATTATAACAAATTAAATATAATTGGATAGTCCAGTTATATACTCATATATATATATATATTATTAATGGGATTAATAATATATTTTATCACACATATACTTTATATTATATTTAATATAAGGTTTTCATTAAATAAATGATTATAAGATAATCATTTAATTTAATGTAAATATTAAATTATTTAATATATCATTTATTGAAATGAATAATTTTTTAAATATGATTTGAAAAAATTCAAAATTACATTAATGGTATTTACACCTTTTCAACATTACATTAATTGTCATTATGATGACAATTAATAAGTTTGTTGTTACAAAAATTAGATGTAGAAAAAAATGTGGTCAAATTTATGGTTGAAATGTGCTTAGGGTTTTGTTTAATTTTTGAAAACATTAACCGTAAGTATAAAAAGAAAAAATAAGTTTTTTTCTTAACACAATTTCATTCTTGAAAAACCTAGCCACCTCTGTTCTTGTGTTTCTATCAAGTGTTGAAAGAAAAAGAAGAAGAACAAAGGAAAAAAGAAAAATTCTGATGTGACAAATCTTAACTCAATCTCTAAAGTGTTTATGGAGTTGGTTTCAAAACCTTATTTCAATCTATAAGGAGTTAGGGATTTTATTTTGTGAGTGAAGCCCACACTTCTTTTTGTTGGTAACGAGCCATAGCACGGAAGACCATTCGGAGTTAGAACGAAATTAATTCTTCATCCTTTTTTTCTTTTGTATACACACGGCAGTGAGCAAAATTTTTGCTCACTGCCGCCACTTTAAGTTGATTTGGGGGCTCGGTTTGTTTTGATTTTTGTCTAAAAAAATTAGAGAACACAAAAGGATATTTTGTGAATGTTTAGAGGCTGATTTGGAGTGATTTTATCATCCAAAACAGTAGCAAAAAAATCAGAAAATAGTTTACATAAAACAGTGAGATGTGCGCACATATATGGTGTAAAACAGTTCAGATCTGAGCTGTTGTTTGGGGACAGTTCTGAGGCTTTTACGGGACTTAAAAATAGTCAAAAACAGAAATAAAACAACAGACCAGGGGCTAGTCAGATTTGGCCAAGAGAGGGAGAAATCAGAAAAAAAAAATTCAAGGTTCATCCCGGTGCCTAAGGCGTTTCCGTTACGCGAGAGAAAATGTTTCCTACATATAATGCATAGGAAAAATTCTTGAAATTTTCGCAATTGTTCTGAAATCATTTTGAGAATTTTTCATAAATATCGCATTAGGGGCAAAATCATAATTTACTAAAATTATAATTATTTGGCCATTGCTACAGTACTCTAAAACAGTAGTAGTGCGTACGATGTGTAGGAAAATTCTCCAAAATTTTGGAATCATTCCAGAAGTGTTATAGGATTTTTTGGCAAAATCCACACTATAGCAAATGGTAATTTATTGAAACTATAGTAATCAGTCACTGCTACAGTGAACAGATCACTGTAGCAAACTAGCAATGCGCTAATCCGATTTCACGATTGATCTAGTTGTCCAGTTATCTCAGTCGACAGATTCGGTAAATAGATAAACTGATTAACGTGTAATCGTGAAAAGTATTTTTGAAAATTTTGTCTCAAATTTTTATGCGTAATCACTGCTAATATTTGATATTATTGACTGATTAGGGTGAAATATAGATAAATTAGAGGTATATGGTACCGATTAATTTATCTGGATTAAAAATATTTTAAAAGTTGAATATGTCCGCCGACATGCTTCCGCTGTATTTGCTCCAATAGAACTAGTATCAGAGCGAGTCTAATCTTGCATCCATGACAACATTCATGCATAACATATGATATTAGAATCCAAATCAATGATTACTGATGAGTGGTATTTATATCACTATTTCCCACTCATTTAACCTAATATTTTGTATTGTTTCTTGAGTTTTGTGAATGTTTTGATGTGTTTTGTGTTATTTTGTAGATAAATAAAGTTTCAGGACATTCTGGAGGTGATTTGGAGCAAAACAGTGAAAATTGGCGAAAAAGGGCATTTTGGTAATTTCCAGCGTCGCGCCGCCCAGACCTTCCGCGTCGCGACGCCCAGCATACGCCGAATCTGCTAAAGTGCGCCGGGTCAACATGTCACAATTTGAGAAGTTTGACTTTGCTAACATGCGCTGTGCCACGTGTCACCATCACATCCAATCTGCTAACGTGCGCCGTGCCACGTGTCAACATCATATGCTGCCGACACTCAGACTTGACACATGTCGCCTAGTCATCAGCCACCTCAGCGGTCAACGAGTCAACTTTGCCATGTGTCATGCCACATCATCGTCCACGTCAGCAGGTCAACCTAGTCAACTTGCCACGTCAGCCACAGCCAATCACAACTTGACACGTGTCGCCACGTGTCACCATCCTATTGTGCCGACAAGTGAACAGTCAGCCGCCACGCCACGTCATGCCACGTCATCGCCACGTCGTCGCCGCGTCAGCATGACGTCATCAATGACATCATCACAATAATTGAGAATTAGCCGCCTTGACACGTGTCGCGTGAACAGTCAGCCGCCTTGCTACGTGTTGCCTTCTCATTGTGCCACGTCGACAAATCCAGCGTCGCGACGCTGAGGACCTTGGCGTCGCGACGCCCAAACAGTGAAAAATTTTCCTATAAATACCAGCGCGAATTTTCATTTTTCAGTTGTTATTCTCTCTCTTCAAATTACGTGTAAAGAGAGTTTCTCTCTCTAAAAAAATTTAGTTTTTAATTTTTTTTACTTTTGTAATTTAATTTTAATTACTTTTTGTAATAATAATAAGTTTACTTTCTTTATTTTTTTTACAGTTTTACTATTTACCATGATGAGGTAATTCCTCCAGCTAAGGTGAAAGGTAATTCTTTTACTGTTGCTCTTTAGTTTAATCTCCCTTAAAAATAATATATTTACTAATTAAAATACTGATTAATAAATGATACCGCTATATTGGTCGGTTGGGAAATTTATTTAATCTGGTTTAAACCTGACTTAATCAAGGAAACCGCTATATTGGTCGGTTGGTATATTTAATTTTCTGTTGGTTTGAACCTGATTAATCAATGATACCGCCAGATTGGTCGGTTAATAAATTTATTTAATCTGGTTTAAACTGACTTAATCAAGGAAACCGCTATATTGGTCGGTTGGTATATTTAATTTTCTGTTGGTTTGAACCTGATTAATCAATGATACCGCCAGATTGGTCGGTTAATAAATTTATTTAATCTGGTTTAAACCTGACTTAATCAAGGAAACCGCTATATTGGTCGGTTGGTATATTTAATTTTCTGTTGGTTTAAACCTGATTAATAAAGGATACCGCCAGATTGGTCGGTTAATAAATTTATTTTGGTACCGCCTTTATGGCTGGTTTATGGACAAATATTACCGCCTATATGGCTGGTTGGACTTAATTGGACTTAATCAGGATACCGCCAGATTGGTCGGTTGGTTAAATAATATCACAAGTTTATATATTATTTTATTGGGAGATTTCTAAATTAGTAATAGTAAAAGTAATTCCTTTTACCTTAGCATTTTATTTTATTGTATTTTTACTTTTCAGTATTTATTTTAACGCAATTATTTTTCAGCATTTTATGTCTTTTATTTTCAAGTTTTACCAGCCCTAGCTATGTGTAATAACTAAGTTAGTATCTAGGGTTGTGATGAAATTCAATGTCACGGGTTTATAAGGGTTAGATTATAATTTGGGTAATAATAAGATTTATTTATTGAGTCTTAATCTCAATGCTCTTTAATTAACAGGCCATTAATTAAATTGATTAGGTAAACTTAAAATGAACTAGACATAGGGATTTTAAGTTTAAGACCTTAGATTCAATAACCCACGATCTTCCTTAAGGATAGATAACCCTTTCAATAGATTTCCTTACAGGATAGGAATATACCTGTCGGGCGGGGGTAGTCTTAATTGGAACTTAATCATAATGAATCTAGGTAATTTGGTTGACATAGACATATGGTTCAATTAGATTATACTAGGTATTTGTAATTGACCATCGGAAGATGTTTTTACATACATTAGTGTTCCAGGTTAATAAATCAATAAATTACCCAATTATTATATAACCACTTTATCTTTAATTAATATTGGAATAAATCACAACCCTAGATAGCTTTTAATATTGAATTTTCTTAAAATCTACTTTCCAACAATTTTATTTTATTGTCTTTAAATTTAGAATCGTCGCTATTTCAAATCAATTAAACAACCTGTTAGATATTAGTAATCATTTAACCTTATAAAATTAATAACTTAGGTATTAAGTCCTCGTGGGATCGATACTTTTTATACTACTTGAACGATACGTACGCTTGCGTTATACGTGTGTGTTTACGCCGGTCAATTACACTTGTAATAATCTAGATAATTTTTGAATTTTTGGTTACGCCTTAATGGGAAACATAACAGAGTCTTAACTGTTAAATTGAGTTATAATTTCTTGAGTAGAGTCAATATTGTCGAAAAATTGAATTGGATTAAATATCTACACATGATGTAGATTCCAAGTCAAAAATCTTACTTTAGGAAAATCTCCAGTAATAAGGCGTAATAGTAACTTGTGTGAGGGAACACTTGTTTCTAGGTCCGCCTTGTCAGTACGGATCCAAGTGAGTTCCTGACGTTGTACTTGCAAAGTGCCAAAGTTGTGTAAATATGACTGATGGTAGTTTGTTTGTGTTGGTAGAACTTATACGATAAGAGATAAATTCAAGTGAAAATTGAGACTCTTAATGTGCTAAAGTTGTTAGGACTACATTAATATCTTGAATTTATCATTGACATATGTAGCCTTGAATATGCCTCATTCTTATCGTGCCAAAGCTGTGAGAAAGAGACGTGATTCAGGAATAAAACCAGGAGTCACAATGAGTGTGATTGACAATGTGTTGTCAAATTGTGAATATACGTATGAGAGAATGTGTCAAAATTACGAGCCGAAACATATTCACATGGTCCACTTCCCATTATGAAATTTAATTTGATTATTAAATTCTCTTTTTTCATTGGAGATTACGGTATTACGTAAAAAATGGGAGGCACTGTTAAGCTAAAAATATTTGACCTAGACAATGACTAATATTATGAAAATTGACTGTTAATGTCTCTCTTATTCTATCGTGTACATAGAATTAAACTTCTAATCAATTACATGTACATATATATGTTTTTCGAATTTATCTATGGTTATAGGTTTCCATAATAGGTTCTAGATTAGCGTAGATTAGGATATAATATAAATTATTTTAAATCACCGGGAATTGTTCTTTCGATTCTCTTAGAGAATTAATATGGTTAGTGACTTATATGCTAAGTCATAATAGATAATCTAAATAAATATTTGATTTTATGATATAATCCTATAGAGACAATAGTTTCTTTTGTTGTAAGGATTGACATGAATTGGTTCATGTCTCGAGATTCTTGACTGACATTAAGAAAACCCATTAAATATTTATTTGTCTAATAATGACATTTCTTGACTTTAATGACCTTTAGAGGTCATGTGTCTGATATTGTTTGCTTGTCAATCATTTGCAACGGTTTCAAATACTTGAAGGCAAATTAGAAAGATAAAGAAATGAGATGTGTATAATTATGTGAAGAATATTGATTCTCTTAACACGATAGTTATAAGTATTTGATACTGGACTTTTGGTCTAGTTGTCAAAATATTATTTAATAATTATTTTGATATACGATATCATGACTTGTAACACAAATTTATCTTTCTCTGCCTGTCAGAAAATGTTAATGTGCATATTTGGAATGAGTTCCTTATGTCTACACAATAGTAAATGTTTTGGTTAGTTATTTGTCATGTATTAATAATTGTTACATATTTGTAAAACTAATTGTGTCATTGATATAGAGATAAATATTAAGAAAATATTTGATTTTGTTAATAACTTAGAATAGTAGTTTATGAGGTTTTATTACTTAAAAATTAGATGTTTATCTCGTATAGTAAATGATTGTCTAATGTGAATTCACACCGTATATCCTTATTCATTTAATGAATAATGTATTCATAGATATTGACCAAGTCTCATTTAACTGATGATCCTCATTGGACCGTAAATCTATTTAACTAATATATTAGAGCTATGTAGTTTGAAGAATTATATTATTTTAAGTAGTTTTCTTTACTTTGTAACTTTGTCAATGAGTTGTCATCACTTGGTTACATGTTTATGAAAAATATAAATTGAATACCTTGAGGATTCGAGAAATTTTCAATATGTTCTGATGAGATACAGATCGAATATTTTCATTGGTTCAAGAATTTATATTTGAAGTTTGAAAACTATATTTTTTATATATATAAAAATCATCGTAAGTCTTTAAATTGTTCAAAGATGTTTGATAAGATCAAACAAATGAGTTTATGAGCAATTGGTTCTAAGATTATTTAATAAAAGAAATTATTCTTACTCAATATTATCATTCTATGATTCCATCGTGATGGAATGAGTAAGTGAGAGGAATCAAATTTTATATGATTTGATTAATTTTATATTGAGTATTACCAAACTATTTTCGATACTCTTGGGGTTACAATCCAGTAACACTAATTCATCTTTTTGATTTAGTTTTCATTAGTCTCTACAGTTACATACACGATATGAATAAGTTGAAATTTGATGCTTAAAAGGTTTACGGTTTGAATCTTTCTTTTGTATAACGGTTATACAATTAGAAGTACTGCAACCTATGAGGTACGATTAAAGTTTTTCATTTATGTTATTAAATCTGGTTATGTATTCTATTTGATAAAATATATTTTCTACGACCCCGAGTAATAAAATAATTTTGTTACTTGGTGTATCACTTCAGATATTGACCTTTATGGAAAAGACTTGACTTATTAAAGTCAATTATGAGACTGATGAACTATAAATAGAACCATATAATTAATTAGATGAAGAGACCCTTAGACACATTCAATATAAGTTTAATATGATATCAGAACCATTTGTAAAATATTTGATACTTAATAGTCCCAATATTTTCGTATCGAAAAAATTATCCTATGACTTATAGTGGTAGCGAAATCTGATATCGATTTCGGAATATAGTATAGGACCATAAATATAAGAATGTTCTTAGGTTGCTACAATCAAGTTTTGAACTTGAATGAGCTTCACATATGAGTTGTTCATAAAAGGGTGTAAACGGTTTATGCAACAGAAGCGATGTAAGCTAATAAAGGTTTGACATTTGTAGTCTGCCTATATGTGAAAGGTTATACTCAAAAATTTATTGTAGATTTTGAGGATACTTTTCTTTAGTCACACTAATGGAACAATTAAGACTTGTTGGTTATTACATTTAATACTAGATTTTGTATTTTGGCTAAAGAATATAGAATTGTGTATTGAGTCTATTTGAAGTCTCATACAATGTTCCAAAATGCGCTGCCTAGGCGGCGGGTTTTCGCTAGTCGCGTCCCAGCCGCGACGATTACCACCTAATCGGTGGTGGTAGTCGCGCGGATGGGTGGTCGGCACATGGCCGCGCAAGCGCCGAGACTCGGCCGCGTAGGTGCCAAGATGCGGTGCTGTACTTTTTCCCATTCTCGCTCTAAAATGTCGTCATTTTGAGGGTTTAATAATACCTCCAAAACATCGTTGTTTTGGGGGAGTAGGGTTATAAAAAATATCACGAGTTTCTGCTTCTTCGTTTCACTGCTTCTTCTTCAGTCTTCACTTCGACTTCGTTTCTTCTTCATTTCGTTTCTGCTTCTTCGTTTCTTCTTCATTTCGTTTCTGCTTCTTCTTTTCTTCTTCGTTTCTACTACTTCGACTTTTTTTTTTGCTACTTCAACTTTCGTTTCTGCTTTGGTTTGGTAAGTCTTGATTATGATGAAGTACTAAAGGATAATGAGCTTGAAGTAGATGAAGAAGAATTAGATATTTAGTTATATTTAACTTTGTTAAAGGATGATGAACATTAACTTAGTTAAATGATATTTCATATGGTTGATTGAGTTTGATTTTATATTTTATTACATTTGAATTGAATTTATATGATTTGAATTATTTATGATGTTGGAAAATATTAGGTTTTAACTATTTGCCGACTAATTGTCTAGGCCCTACCTAGGCGCTAGACGCTGGGTCTCCACCCGATTAACACCTAGCGCGTTTTAGAACACTAGTCTCATAAGAGCTCTCCGGAAATATATTCTTTATTTGATTATGTAATCAGATTATATGATTTTATCAAAATGCAGAGAATACATATGTGTTAGTAGGGTCAATGAGAGCGTATAAAATTCTCTCCAGTGTTATATTTTGACGACAAATTTATTATTAAGGTAATAATAATATGTATGTTTGGTAAAAGGTTTATTGAGCTTATGTTTTCTCTGTGAAATAATGGGAATGATCTCTGTTATTTTATATAAAAAAAAAAAAAAAAATTATATATGATATAAAATTAATAGACTTGCGAGATACTCTCATTAGTCGTGCATTGTATAATATCCAATGAAAGACATTATATGTCTATCTATATGACAGATAGTATAACTGTTTGACAATTAGCAGACCCGGCCGGCGGTTCGGTTCCGGTTCGGAACCGAACCGAACCGGCCGATTCCCGGTTCCACAAGTGTGGAACCGAAACCGAACCGGTTAATTCCGGTTCGGTTTCGATTCCACACTTAAGTGGAACCGGAACCGTAAACCGAACCAGTCGGTTCCGATTCGGTTACGGTTCCCCTTCCGGTTTTTTTTTAATAATAAATTTTAAAAAATAGAAAAAAGTTCTATAATCGTAATGTTTTTTCAAACTATCACATCATTTTTATAGAATTTTTTTTTATAAAATTCTTTTAACATTGAATCTTTTTTATAGCCAACTCTTGGCTAGTGCTTTCTTAATATAAGCGATGTGAGATATTTGTTACTTGGCTATTGTGTCCCACATCGTTTATATGAAGAAGTCAATAACCAAGAGTTGGTTATAAAAAAGATGTGTACATTAATGTTTTAGTATTGTAATTTTAAACCTCATTATTATTAATAATAAAAATTGAGATTTACTTGTGGAACCTTACGGTTCCAAGTAAATAAATTTTTTTTTTTTACTTTCGGTTCCAACCGGAACCGTACGGTTCCAACCGGAACCGTACGGTTCCAACCGGAACCGCTGGAACCGAACGAGAACCCTTACCGAATCGGTCAGGTTCCGATTCGGTTCCGGAATCGGTTGGAACCGGAACCGTCCGGTTCCAACCGTTTCGGTTCCGGTTCCGAACCAGAACCTTGGCCGGGTCTAACAATTAGTATGTCTTTTAGCGGTGGGATGATCTGATTCCATGGTTGATCCGATTATCCGGTTATCCCTATTGGTAGATTTGGTAAACTGGCAAGTCGGTTAATGTGTAACCAGGGAATGTGTTTTCAAAAATTTTATCTTGAGTTTTTATGCATAATCACTCACAATATTTGATATTAATGAGTGATTAGGGCGAAATACGAATAAATTAGAGATATATGATATCTTTTTATTTATTTGGATTAAAAATATTTTAGAAGTCGATTTCGCCTGACAACACGCTTCCACTATATTTGTCCTAACAAAATTAAATTTTAAGTATTTAATTAATAATAATAAATTATAATATTTAATAATGAATTTATTTTAGACAAAATTACATTAACACGCACTATCAAACATTCTTGTCTAAAATTGGCTTGGCCTCCAGTTTTTACTCTTGAGTCCTAAAACAACTGGAACTGTCCCCTATGAAAAAAATAATAATATACGTTTTTTACGATCTAAGCCTTAAAAGAATTTTATATATATATATATAAAGGAATGAGTATAATCTCATTAGTTCTAATCCATTAAAACAAACCGAAGCCAAAGCCGTTGACATGATTTATCGGATTAGGACTAACGAGATGAACTTATTCATATATAATACTAAATTAAGAAAAAAAAATATTTTTAAGACTTGATTGTAAAATGGCCACACATATTATTTTTTGGATTAACGGACTAATACTAATAGGATGATACTTATTCACTTATATGACTAAATTATAAAAATAAAAGGTAAAAATAAAAATAGAACTTTTAGAATTTGATTGTAAAAAACACATGATCTATAGAATTATAAAAATCTTTATTCCTATATAAACTGAAAAACTCAGCAGCTAGCTGTAGCATTCCAAAGATAACAAGCAAAAAAAAATGGAGCTATGAAATTGAACTTACTTTTTTTGTTTTTTGGTTGGCCTTGTAGCTGCTTCAAGAAGTTCACAATTGAAAAAGAGAAAGCAAGGGAAGTTTATGGATTCTGCAAAGAAAGACGAGTGTTAAACATACAAATTGATTTTTGTTCAGGTTTCAACTTTCAACTTCACACAACTCCAGTCGATTAGTATTATTTATATGCATAATTTTTTAATGACAATGGCCCATTACATGTCAAAATATCCGTGGTTCGTTATATGGATGTATTCATGTAGATATTTGATGACCTGATACTACAAACTAATAAGTATATAAATACATGGAATATATTAAATATAGAGAAAATGATACTCAACTATTTTGTAAATTGTTATAATGACACTTTAGTTTTTATAGTTTTAAAAATACAAGCTTTAATCTTTACCGTTAAATATTTTCCGTTAATTTTGAGTCATTTTTCATTCGAATAGTATTAAATCACTTGAATACCCAAAAATCGTCTAATTATAATAAAAGTTTATTTGAAAATTAAATGAAAAGTGACTTAATTAATAAAAAAAAATATTCAACAGTATGAATTGAACCTTGTATTTTCTAAAACTGTAGAGACTAAAGATTGTATTTTTAAAACTGCGGTGACCAAAAGATCATTATGATAATATATAATGTAGTTGTATTTTTCAATAAATATAATTATTATTTACTTAATTATTTTTAATAATTTTCAAAAACATAATAAAATATTATTATACGAGTAAATGTAGAATTTTGTTTTATCACCATGTCTCTCTCATACATGAACTATTATTTTTGCACCAAAATTGTCAAACTTGTTTTTTCTTTTGTCCTTGTTTTGGTGAATCAACTTTGAACTTGTGTGCTAGCTTTTCACACCACTAGCAATAATGAAGTCGACCATTTTGTTTGTTTGCATAATTAATGAAAGTAATTATTGGAGCAGAAAAAGAAGTTCATTTATGTGTAACCAAACCAGTGATGATACATAATGCAACTTGTCTTCAATTCATGCCCTACATTTTCTTCTTGGACTTGGAGTGATTGCAAATCATTCTTTTTGTTTTTGTTTTTGTTTTATTTATTTATTTTCATTTTTATATAGCCGGCTACCAGTCTTCATGCAGCAGTTGGTCCACCAAATTAGTTTGTTTGAATTTTTACACACTTGGCAATAGCAGATTTTCCACTTAGGGATGGCTGAATAAAATATGAAAACTCCATTCATCCAACAAAAAAAAAAGACGCATAAACTGAGATAGCGTTGAGATAGTTTACAGATTGATTACTATAAATAAATTTTATATTTTAAATATATAAAAATTGGAGTCAGTTACGTTTCAGGAATTTGTTACATAAATAGTAGTAGTTGACTAGTTGTGTATATATATACACATCTTGCAAACGGTTCTCTAAATGTCTTAGGGGGGTCTGGTTTAGTTGTGTAAAACTTAAGATATTTGGTAAACACTTGTAAAAGTAATTTAAAAATTAAGGTGATTTTATTATAAATTTATTTAATAAAAAACTCATATTATCTTTACTGTTTTATCACAAGTTATATTCTGTCAAACATTATCAACTTTTGGGGTCCATTTGTTTGATAGTAAAACGATTTTCGGAAAATATTTTCCTCATTTTACGGTGTTTGAGATATTTACGGGAATTTATGTCAATTTAAACTATTTTTCGATCAAAGAAAAAGTCAAGTCATTTTAAGAAAATGACTTATGGAAATAAATTCGGAATTCATTTATGAAATTTTTTACTTTTTTTCCAAAATTTCCATAGTTTGGACTTAGACCCGGATCTGCATGGATCTAGATCAAGATGTGTTTTGATGGATTCGGGTTCGTATCCAGATCATGAGAAAAATATTCGGACCTGGATGTGGATATACTCAGTCTAGATCTGAGTATAGCCGGACTCGATCCGGAAATCTAGATTTTTTTAATCTTTTTAATTATATTTTATAAAATTATGGACCCAGGTCCCAAAATTCCGAACCTACATTGATATTGATTTGCGTATACCCTAAATCAAAAATTTCTATATATCTTTTTTTTTTATCTTTTAATTATAATTGTATCAAATTATGGAATTAAGTTCTGAAATTCTTGGCCCGTATGAATCCGAACCCGAGAATACCAGGACTAGATCTGGAAATCTAAATTTTTAATTTTTTTCAATTATATTTGTATAAAATTAATAAAATTATGTATCTGAGTTCTAGAATTCCTGACCAACATGGATATGGATCTGGGAATACCCGGATTCGAAAATTCGAATTTTTTATTTTTCAATTATATTTATATAAAATTGTAGACATTAGTCCAGGAAACTCTGGATCCAAGTATTGTTGGGGTTTTAGCGGGGGCGCAACGGAAGCTCGTGGTTCGGGCGAAATCGTAACTTTAAAACTTTTAAAATTACCAAATAATTATTCAATATCCAATATGAATAATTCATTCGTATTTCACCTAAATATATTTATTCGATATCAAATAACGACATAAATAGGTTAGAAACATCGCGAAACTTTTACGAAAATATTTTTCCGTAAAATGGCATAAAATGATTTTTGTCTGAACCGACCAACCAACACACATGGGGGCTGCCCAGGTCAGCTCCAATAGTGCTTGGGAAGTTCATGGGCTGCCCAAACAGTGACCAATTCACTATTTGGACAGCGGACACCCGGTAAGCCCGAAACTCACCCGGTAACACTGTTTTTCACCATTTTCGCATATTTCAACTCCGAAATAATTTCCGACAATTGTTCCAATGCCCAAAACACATCCAATACATTTATACAAGATACTTTTCACCACCAAAATCACAGAAAATCCATATCTGATTTGGTAACCAAAAATATCATTTTTCATGCTTTAAATCAAATTTTCTCAACATTAATCATATCAATATTAACACCAACCAAAGCCACCACATATGAAGAACTCAAGAACAATTCTAGGAATTACAAGAGTGGTCATAACACTCTAGAATGGCAACAAGTAATCAAATGATAAAATTGAATCAATATTACACTAATATCATCCAATCAAACTTCACACATGCATCTAGCCCCCAAATCCATCTTCCAAATCAAAAAGCCCTAAAATCTAATAAAGGAAGAAATCCTAGAACTTGTCTAGATGCTCAAGAATTAGGAAACAAACTTTCTTAGTTTAAGAGTTATGAAGATTACCTCCAAATCTCATAATTGTTGGACAGTTATGACCCATAGCGTCTTTATTTGTACAGATCATGGTGTTGTTGTACAAATTAACTATGTGACAAAGGAAATTGCTCTTTTATCATTTGTGATTAGATCACCAAGATGTATAAATGATGAAAGGTCCATATGATTAGTTCCTGGATTGAGATGATATGAGACAGTATCAATCCATAAAGGTTTAATCATTAAATATCCATAGTCGTAGTATTATCGAGATTGGACATCGATAATATCTCGATAATGCGGAATAGACTAGTATTACACTTGTGCGCGTTGTGGGAGCATAACGGCATAGTTCTCATATATTTGGGTATAGGATACTCATGCAAGTGTAGTAAGAGGTTGTGTTTTACCGATGGTACGGAAAACAGCTTCGCTCTGGATAGACCCCTCGGAATTCCATTGGTAGTATTACTATGTGTCTATGGAAGTTCGAATCAGAGTAGGTGTATTTGGTCTTAACCTGAGACTTGCACCACTAATACTTGCGACAATCAATGTACTTTGGTTTTGGTCGTTCAGGGCTTTAACAGGTTCTGTGTACGCCTCTTCTGGGTATATTGAGAATCGTAGTGTATTGGGTGTGATGTCGAGATGGAAGTATCAATCCAGTAAAAGTGGAGATGATGATCACGTAGGATACAAAACTCGTTCTCTTATATGCTGCAGCTATCGGGATATTATGACTAGGTCATGTTTATCCGATTATAGAGACCAGTTATCAGAGATCCGATATGTGCTTCGTACGGGGCAGACACAATTCCAGCCTCAGGCCTTGCACGTGACATCCGATACTGGTTCGAAATACGTAATACTACGTATACTACGCATGATATAGATCACATATTCCTGTAAGGATATTTCTGGAGAATTGGGTAGGCGTGGTGCTTGCTAGAAGCCAACCTTGTCTTGTAAATCTGTACAAATGTAGTACTAGGTACGTACGTTTTCGGATAGTCCGACGACCGGATTTACTGCCAACATATCCGGGGATCTCATGGGTCGCTTCCCGAAAATTCACTGATGACGTATGACTCGCACTTAATTAATCTGGGATTAATTAGATGAGAGAGAAAATTAATCTGGGATTAATTACGGAGATATTTTATCTGGGATAAAATATTAATAAAAGAGAGAAAACGATTAATTTGAAATTAATCGATAAAATAATATATTCGATATATTATACGAAATTGGATTTCGACGCGGAATTGAAATTAGATTTTAATTCGGGCGATCGAGTTAATTTAGAATTAATTCGTTAGCGACATGAATAGTGATTTTGTTAGGCATAATTATTTAATTACGTCGCAACGGAAAATTCGTTAATTTGGAATTAGCGAACCCGAGCCCGAGAGTGTTTGCGGGCGCACTCGCATTTCGAATTCGAGTGCGGCCCACAAGTCACATCAAGCGTCAAATCGCTAGTCAGTTCAAGCGTCAAATCACTTGTCACTTTGAGTGATGTGATATGTAGTCCTTGTGATGTGAATAGTTGATGTAGTGGTTGTAGCCTTTAATGGCTTGACTTTTGGAAAGCAAAATAAGAAAAATGAATTTTGGAAATTCAAAAAGTGTATTAGATACACATTTACCACCAACCAACACAACCTTCTCTCCTCTCTTTCTTCTTCCATCTCTCTTGGCCTAGGGCCTATTCCTTCTTCAATTTCTGGTTTCACCGTGAGCCATGGAGAAGCTAAGGAATTTTTGTGGAAAAAATTCCTAAGTGCTAGCACACAAAGGAGCCATCCTAAGGTGATAGGGAAACCCACTTGTGAGCAAGGAATCACCAATTGAAGCTTGGAGCTTGGAGCTTGGAGATGGCTGAAATTTTGGAGGAGCAAAACTGCTCACTGCCGTGAGCTTCCAAGGAGGGCAAAAAAATTTTTGTTCTTCGACGCATCGCCTCAACTGATCGATGTAAGTATTCCGCAACTTCTTTGATGTATTCGCACGTATGTTTCATTGTTTTAATCGATCTTCGGGACCGTAGAAACCCAACAATAATTTCCCTAAATTGTTTCTTGAATTTCTTCACTTTCTTCCTTATTACTTTAACAAATTTTCGTGTGCTTTAATGGAGATAGGTTTCAGCCATGGGAGGTTATAAAATGAGAAAACAAAATTTTCCACTTTATAAAGCAAGTCAAAACCGACTTAGGGGTAAAAGAGAGGGCATTTTGGTCATTTTTAATCTCATTAAATAATAATAAGCTTTTAAGTTGACAAATCCAATTTGTAAACTTTAAGCTTAATAAAACCATGCCACATGTAACCAATAATAATCAAACATATTGCATAACAATTATGTAATAAAGATATAATTTAATTATCTAGATATTTAACATTTAAACATCTAAATAATTAATTAATGCGATTATTATTATATATGTATTTTTATTTACATTAAATAACAAATACATATATTAATGGCATGTGTCAAAAAATCATTTGACAAATAATTAATATGTATCAAATCAAATTTTGTATCAAATATAAATACATATTAATTATCAATTGACCGAAATACCATTAATGCATGTATTTTCGTTTAACCGTTTAAACGACTCGAATTAACTCATCTAATTCGGTAAAGTATTATGAATAATTTATATTATTCATAACGCGTTGCCTAAGTGCTCAACGAGTACACTTCATATTGTGGGACTCTCTAAGTTTAGGTTTATCTGTCACAGAATCTAATTTTGTGTCCATAATCCACCCACTCATGAATTATGACGACCACGGATAATCTCGCTAAACTATGCAAATCGAGGTCATTGCATACGTATAATCCATATGTCACAAGCTATCAATATTATACCAGGGATATAGATAATAACGTCAAATCCCTAAGGTATAATATAGTCACTTTTTAAATTTACGATCTCTAAATAACACTCGAAACTCGCTTCCGAAGTATACCACGGTCATGGATTTACTAGATCACAAATACGTACATGATACCTATGCCCTGTACACATGATTGACAGATTCTATCTGATACTCATAAGAAATCATGAGCATCAGTCCACACCCAACGAACAGGCGGAGGTCTGATCTAAATAGATCGGTGACGTGACTACCATCAAAGTGTGGAGGATATCTCATATATCCACAGTGGTATCTCAAGTCGAATGACCACTATGCTACTCGACTCGAGAAGATTCCTATTGACGTTGGTGTACCATCTATTAGGAAATCTTCAGTGAGTTGTTCAGTGTTTATCAAATAAACACCTACACATCTATACGAGTCTCCCAAGACTCATGGTTCATTGAGATAAACCATCGGACCAAGTCTCGATATACGACATGTACTGGTCTCAGCGGATTTTACTAACCGACCCGTGTTAGTAAATCTTGACCAGGAACTTTATTTGATAATATACTTTTAGTAGTGATACTTCCCAATGTCAATTACAAACCACTTTGTAACTGTGCACTACAAATATATTATCGGGTCTTTGTCTAATATATACATATCACTAAACCATATTTAATTTCAATCTAATCATAATTAGATCGAATATGTATATAAAAGCAAGAAGTATTACCATAAATAAGTAATATTATGGAAAAAAGAATTGTCGTATTCATGAATCAGACATAAATACGACCCGGATTGGCACTCCGAGCACCAACCCTAACAAGTATACCCAGACTAGATTCAAAAATCTAATTTTGCATGAAATTATTAAAATTATGAACCTGCGTCCCAGAATTATGGACTCGCATGGATCCAAATCTGGATATACCTGGATCAGATCCAGAAATCTAATTTTTTATTTTTTAAATTATATTTCTATGAAATTAATAAAACTATAGATTTGGGTGCTGGAATTCCAGATCCGCGTGGATATGGATTTAAGAATACCTGAATCTGAAAATCTGAATTTTTTAAAATCTTTTTTCAATAATATTTGTACAAAATTAATAAAATTCTAGACTTTGGTCTTGAAAATCCAGACCTATGTGGATCAGGATCTAGGTATATTCAGACTAGATCCTGAAATCTGGATTTGGGTATACCCGGTGTAGACACTGTATTTTTACATGCCCCGATAATGAGTCTATTATGGGAACACCAAATCCGGCCGAACTTGTCTCAACCACCAAATCTAGCCGGACATACCCCAAGTCAGGCCGAATATGTATCAAGTTTTCAGATTTGTATAAAGATTTGATCTCTTATTTCCTTCTTAGATGCTTTCCATAAACCAATTTTTCCTGTTTTATCATGATTTCTTTCATTTTCAATTGTTTCCTTGTTATATAGATTTCTTCCTTTATTAACTGTAAATTTTTCCTTATAAAAAGATAGGGGAACAAACCCAGAAAAAACGAGAGAACTGCTAAATATAGAACTCAACCAAAACAAAGCAACCCTAAATTTTCCCTTCCAGAAAAAGATCCAGCAAACTACCTAAACATTCATAGGTGTTTTTGGAGCCAATTACTCTTAAGGTACGACCCGAGGGCCCCCAAACCTTTACTTTCGTGTTTTTAGTGTACTATACAGACGTCGTATCTCCGGCCGGACATTATATATGTCCGACCGGTCATATATCTGTCATAAAGAGAATCTGGCCATATATCTGGCTACATCCGGCCGTATGTTTTTCAGTGGTATATAGGATGGAAACTCGGACATAAATTTCATAACCGATTTTGAATGGACAATAGTATGGTCTGTATTTGGGATACAAATCCACGTACCATTGGGAAACTATTTTACGTGACGGTCTTATAGAATTCTGATTTGTTATTAT
Source organism: Zanthoxylum bungeanum (assembly GCA_019454045.1). Classification (NCBI taxonomy): domain Eukaryota; kingdom Viridiplantae; phylum Streptophyta; class Magnoliopsida; order Sapindales; family Rutaceae; genus Zanthoxylum; species Zanthoxylum bungeanum. Next base: position 9,028 of record SKCR01026660.1, on the reverse strand, counting down.
TATGGTATTTATAACCCGCATGATCCTGCATTTTTATTGTTCTATTTCACACAAAATATCCAACCAGACTTACACTAAGTCCGGTCGAACATTAATTGTATAAAAAAATTTGTCCGGTCAGGCTTCTTCGAAGGCATGATGGAAATATATGTTTAATCTGCACTTTATTATTACTTTGATTATTTCTGGACATTTTGTAATTCTCTAATTTATTCTTTGATCGTTCTTTTATTTATTATTGCGTCTTGTATACTATATAAACCGTTTTAGTGTGATACTGCATTTTATGTCATGGTAATACTTCTTTTCAAACCTGGATATTATACTGGCATGAGTAAGAGACCATTTCAAACCCAAATGAGTTTAAGATCGGACTGTGCGTGGGGTGTAGTGCGGCCTTAAATCATTCACAATGTCTCATACTGGGTGGCAACTCCTTTACTCTCCAATTAGTCCCCCATGAGCTATATGTACTCTCTGCTGGCTGCGAGCCCAACAGTGTTGTGGTCGCCGACATCATAGGTATAATGGTAAACCCTGCTTCACTCTTACACCTGGACCAGATCCAAAAATTTGATTTTTAATATTTTATCAATTATATTTGTAAAATTTTAATATGTTTCCCGGAAATCCAGAATTGCGTGGTTCTGGATCCGAGTATATATGGAACGGAACAAGAAATCCATATTTTTATTTTTTTAAATTATATTTATATAAAAACTAATAAAATTATATACTCGTGTCCTGAAAATATGAACTCTCCCGGATATAGATATACCTGAATTTTTCTTTTTTCAATTATATTTATATAAAATTTATAAATTTTTAGACCCGAATCTCGCAATCTAGACCCGTGTAGATCCGAATCTAGAATTATTATTCAGGTCCGGAAATTTTTTTGGCCTAGGTATTTTTTTAACTAGGTTCGAATCCGTACGGGTCTCGAATTTTGCTACCCTAGTATGGAAATTTTTTCCAGACTTAAGTACCACTTTTGGAAATACCCGTGTCCAAACCAGTGCGGGTCTGGAATTTTACAACCCTAGTCCAAAATTATTTTGTGGATCTGGTATTTCAAGACAATACGAATCCAGACCGGACCCGAATCTTTTTTATATCCCTTTTTCTAATCACCAGGAAATATTTTAAAAAAAATATTGGATGCGCCAAACTTCATAAAATACTTTCCGGAAAATATTTTTAGGCAATAGTCAAACATTGAAAAATACTTTCCTTTCCATAAATGATTTTAATTGAAATTGCTTTACTCACAGAAATCATTTTACGTCGAAACAAACAAAACCTTAGAGTAATGATATATAAATAAAATGGTGATAAAATAATGACTAAAATTAATCATAAAGTACATGTATTATGTTGCTAAAATAATATTTTTTGGTATTCGGGATGTTCGGATCAGTTTATGCGCACCTCAACTAATTCCCGAGACCTATATCCCCTCATATGTTTCCCATAACAAAGTAGGATAACTCGCAGGCTTTTTATACCATGAGGCATGCCCCCAAAGAAATGTATTGAGATTCAAACCTTAAACTTAAGAGGGAACAAGCCACTTAAGATCAAAGTCTCTACCATTGAAACAATCCAATAAATTTTTTCTGTGTTTCAGAGTACGGTTAGTTGTTGCTAAAAAAATAATTTCAACATATGATTCATGTATTTTTTATGATTAATATTAGTCGTAATTCTGTTATCATTTTGTTCATTTATCATCTTTGAAATTTTTATTACATAACTAGAGCTTCGGCAGATGTGGCTCTAAGACACAACACTTCACGACCAAAAGAACTCTTAATGGGGGCGTGTCACCTCTCTGGAGGAGATTCAAGCTTATAAAACTGTGACCTTCAGCTTTAGGAATACAATTTCTCCATTTGTAAGTAGGATATGACCCTATTTAACTCCTACTTAATTAGTTGGATTGTACTTCTTTACTAAATTCCAATTAATAACTGACCAAAGTGTTAGTATCAGAAATTGTGCTAGGGAGAATCGATATAGGTTGTTGAATAGTAAGTACCTCGAATTCAGAAAAATTTAAATTTTTAATATATAATATGACATATATTTTTTTTATCCATTATCAGTAGAGGTCTCATTTTAAGAACTCGCTTATGCCCCTGTAAAATTTAAGGCAACCCAGAATCGTCCTTGTTTAGCATTCCATAAAAATACTAAAAAAAACGTATTTGTTATAATAATCACCTAAAGAATAATCCGATAAATTTAGCACCGTAAGTACAGATTCAGATCTGTTTCCGTTAAAAATTGATTATGAATTTAATAAAATAATAATTACAGTAACCAAAATATTTTAAATTTTATTTGAAATAAAAAATTAATAAAAATATTTAATTTACCTACTAATTGTTATTTAATTTTTTAATTTACAATTAGTGGTTATCAATTCAAACTCTATAACATATTATAATTAATTCATGTTTTTAAATAATTTATTCCATGTGGTGTTTTTTTCCTTTAAAATCAATTGAACGGTTTGCTTGTTTTTTAATTATAATTTGTATTTGTGACTTGAGTGAAACTAATACATGCAATTCTCATGCAACTCATGTTTAAAAATTGAATTTACTTTAACGTTTTCTTTTGCTTTCAATGTGTAAAATATATTTAATTTGCAACATTCGTTGCTCATTATTTCAATCAATAAATTGCTAAAAAATGCGTTCAAATATTCTTCTATATTAACAGTTTGTATCTCTCATTTCCATAGGGTGAACTGACAAATAATCATTTAAATTTATCTTTGTCGTTCTTCCTTTTCTTCCTAGTGTTCTTCTGTGTTCTTGAGATACTGAGAAGATATTTTAGGTGTGAGTATATCAATCGATTTTGAGTCAAATCGATTGAGTTAAAATTTTTTAGGCTTGTTTTATCTTGGGACGGCGGGACTGACTGACATACTAACACGGGCAGAGCCGCGAAGCGTCTTAAAGAGAAGGACTAGTATGCGACTCAATCCAGCTTCATTTTTGTATTTGTGGTTAAGAGTAACATATTCTTTATTTGTGGAAAAACCTTTGAAGTTCCCTAAAAGTTAATTAATTCCATAATTAATTTGGTTATTTTCAAACGAAAAGGTTTCATAATGAATGATAAAGGTATAATATTGTTGGAAAACCTTTTGAAGTTCCCTAAAAGTTAATTAATTCATTAATTAATTTGGTACTTCAAACGAAAAGTTTCATTAATGAATGATAAATGACATAATAAATGGCATACTTATCTCTTTTATTTTCCCTCTATATATAGAGAGCATTGTTTTCATTTTAAGTAAGAGAAAGAAAAATAATACACCAAGCGCTTGGTACTTTTGCTCTGGTTTTCTTTGTTTTTAGAAGAGTTCAAACACTTTTGTGGTTCGTTGGTAACGGGTTTTGGTGGTGCCCATACTCGTTCGTTTTCCGTTGTATCCTGGGAAACAATCGTCTCGCGTTCTACTGCACCCTCGGTAGGGGACGAATTTGTTTTAAGGATATTGTTGACATCAACAAGCCTCGGAATAGAGAAGCAGTGGTTCGGTTCGGTTCCTTCAGTGGTTCTGTGGCTGATTTCAGGGTCCGCTCGTGAGGGTCCGCTCGTGAGGGTCCGCTCATCAACCTCTACCTCCGCTCATCAGCCTCTACCTCTGCTCGCCAGCCTCTGCCTCTGCCTCTGCTGGTCTGCCTCTGCTTGTCAGCCTCTGCCTCTGCTCTCAGGGTCAGCCTCTGCTCTCAGCCTCTGCTCTCAACCTCAGCCTCTGCTCTCAGCCTCTGCTCTCAACCTCTGCCTCTGTTCTCAGCCTCTGCTCTCAGGGTCTGCCGTGAGGGTCTGCTCTGTGGGTCTGATTTCAGGGTCTGCCGAGAGGGTCTGATTTCAGGGTCTGCCAAGAGGGTCTGCTGGGCTGAAAATTAAGCCTAATTCGGATTTCCTTGTAACTACCAATCATTGTATTTGATTATATTTGTACTACAGTCTTAAAACAAATTCGGTGTGGATATGGAAATCAGTCCAAACACAGTTGATCCGATTGTGGCAGCCTCTTCGGCTGGCCAAAGTGTGTGTGGCAGCCTCTTCGGCTGGCCAACATGCTTCAGCCTCTGGGCTTAATCTGGCAGCCTCTGGGGCTGGCCAAGGTGTTGCGGCCTCTATGGCTAGTCAACCTGTTGGACATGTGAGCCATGTCAATCCTGTTGCTGAAAAACCTGAAAAATTCACTGGTCAGAATATCAAAAGGTGGCAACAGAAGATGTTCTTTTACTTGACCACGTTGAACCATGTGAAGTTCCTCAAAGAAGATGCTCATGCACCCGCGGAGGGTGAGATTGATATTCAAGTAATCAGTGCGATCGATGCTTGGAAACATTCTGAATTCCTATGTAGGAATTATGTGCTGAATGGGCTAAGTGATTCCTTGTACGGTGTGTACGCCGGAATGAAAACAGCAAAAGGGCTTTGGGAATCTTTAGATCGGAAATATAAAACTGAGGATGCCGGTACTAAGAAATTTGTCGTAGGCCGATTCTTAGATTTTAAAATGGTGGATTCCAAAACTGTGATAAGCCAAGTACAAGAACTGCAGATTATTCTAGCAGAAATTCATGCTGAGGGGATGAGTTTAAGTGAAACCTTCCAAGTAGCCTCGATAATTGAGAAACTACCACCTGGTTGGAAAGATTTCAAGAATTATCTAAAGCACAAGCGAAAAGAAATGAGCATTGAAGACTTGGTTCTTAAGCTCAGAATTGAGGAAGATAACCGAGTATCTGACAAGAGAGGAATATCTCATGAGGCCAAGGCAAATGTTGTTGAACATGGCCATAAGAACAAGAACCTCAAGAACAAAGGGTCACAGATGGGCCCTAAAGGAGGAGTTTCCAAGAAATCCAAATTTCAAGGAAGATGCTTCAACTGTGACAAAATGGGTCACAAGTCTTCTGAGTGCAGACTGCCAAAGAAGAAAAAGAAACAAGAGGCTAATGTGCTGGAAAACATGACTCAAGATGTTTCAGACATTAACCTTTCTGCTGTGGTTTCTGAAGTGAATCTGGTGGGTTCTAACCCAAGAGAGTGGTGGATTGATACTGGTGCCACTCGACATGTGTGCTCGGACAAGAGCATGTTTTCTTCATTTGAGCCTGCTGGTAATGGGGAAAAAATATACATGGGAAATTCAGCAACATCTGAGATTGAAGGTCAAGGAAAGGTGATTCTGAAGATGACCTCTGGGAAAGAGTTGACTCTGAACAATGTTCTGTATGTACCAGAAATACGGAAGAATCTTGTGTCTGGATCGCTTCTGAACAAGCATGGATTCCGGATGGTGTTCGAGTCTGATAAAGTAGTTTTGACTAAAAATGGGATGTATGTGGGAAAATGGTATGTAACTGATGGGCTTTTTAAGCTCAATGTAATGGTTGTTAAACCCAAGAATATCAATAAAGCTAGTTCTTCTGCTTATATTGTTGAGTACTCTAATCTATGGCATGGTAGATTAGGACATGTTAATTTTAATTCATTACGGAAATTAATTAACATGAATCACATTCCCAATTTTAAAATTGATAACCGACATAAGTGTGATACTTGTGTTGAGGCAAAACTAACTAGATCATCCTTTCATAACATTGAAAGAAACTCTGAACCACTTGATCTAATTCATACCGATGTATGTGATTTTAATTCCATACAATCGAGAGGCGGTAATAAATATTTTATTACCTTTATTGATGATTGCACAAGATTTTGCTATGTGTATTTGATGAAAAGCAAGGACGAAGCTATAGAGAAATTTGTTCTCTATAAGAATGAAGTTGAGAATCAACTGAATAAAAGAATTAAGGAGTTAAGAAGTGATCGTGGTGGTGAGTATGTTTTTCCTTTTGAATCACTTTGTGAACAAAATGGAATCATACATCAAACCACTGCTCCTTATTCACCTCAATCCAATGGGATTGCAGAACGAAAGAATCGTACCTTGAAAGAGATGATGAACGCTATGTTAATCAGCTCTGGCTTACCTCAGAATATGTGGGGAGAAGCTGTTTTATCAGCTAATTACCTTTTAAATAAGGTACCACGGAAAGAAGCAGAAAGGGAAAACTCCTTATGAAATGTGGAAAGGAAGAGTACCTTCCTATAAATTCCTCCGAGTGGGGGGGTGTCTTGCCAAAGTCGTCATTCCTCCACCTAAGAAGGTGAAGATAGGACCAAAAACTGTTGATTGTGTTTTCATAGGATATGCACATCACAGTAATGCTTATCGATTTCTTGTGCATGAGTCTGATATACCAGATATTCACAAGAATACGATAATGGAGTCGAGGAATGCATCCTTTTTCGAATACGTTTTTCCATGTAAACAAATTCGAATGTAAATGTGCACAAACGGGCACATGAGACTATCATTGAAGATAGTCAGGACCAAGAACAAATAAATGTTCCAGAGGATCAACAAGTTGTTGAACTTGAACCAAGACGTAGCAAAAGAGCTAGAACGGAAAAATCATTTGGTCCAGATTTTCTGACCTTTTTGCTAGAAAATGATCCTCAAAGCTATAACGAAGCTGTAAGGTCAGCTGATGGTGCTTTATGGAAAGATGCCATCAATAGTGAAATTGAATCCATCTTACAAAACCACACCTGGGAGTTAGTGGATCTTCCTCCAGGATGTAAACCTTTAGGGTCCAAGTGGATTTTCAAAAAGAAAATGAAGGCAGATGGATCAATTGATAAGTACAAAGCAAGACTTGTAATTAAAGGTTACAGACAACGTGAAGGTCTTGATTACTTTGATACTTATTCTCCCGTAACGAGAATAAATTCCATAAGGATGATAGTAGCGATTGCAGCTTTGCGCAATCTTGAGGTACATCAGATGGATGTGAAAACAGCCTTTCTAAATGGAGATTTAGATGAAGAAATCTACATGGAACAACCTGAAGGCTTTATAGCTCCAGGACAAGAAGAGAAAGTCTGTAAGTTAGTAAAATCCTTGTATGGATTGAAGCAAGCTCCGAAACAATGGCATAAAAAGTTTGACGACACCATGTTGTCAAATGGTTTCACAATCAATGAATGTGATAAATGCATTTATGTCAGAGAGACAGAAGTTGGCTATGTCATTTTATGTCTCTACGTTGATGACATATTGATTGTCGGGAGTAATGTTAAAATGGTGAAATCTACCAAGAATATGCTGAAATCTAAGTTTGACATGAAAGACATGGGTCTCGCAGATGTCATTCTGGGAATAAAGATCTCGAGAAGTCCAGATGGACTTATTCTTGATCAGTCGCACTATGTGGACAAGATTCTTGGTAAATTCAACAATGATGATTCTGCTGTGGCTAGAACTCCTTTAGATGTGCGTCTACACCTATCAAAGAATAGGGGAGAGAGTATATCTCAAGTAGAATACTCTAGAGTGATCGGGAGTTTGATGTACTTATCAAGTTGTACCAGGCCTGATATAGCCTGTACAGTAAACAAGCTCAGCAGATATACGAGTAATCCAGGGGTTGATCACTGGAAAGCAATTGTAAGAGTACTCAGTACTTACGTTTTACTCGTAATTATGGGTTGCACTATCATAGATATCCAGCTGTAGTCGAAGGATACAGTGATGCTAATTGGATATCTGATATGAAAGACTCAAAGTCTACCAGTGGCTATGTGTTTACACTAGCAGGTGCAGCTATATCATGGAAATCCTCCAAACAGACTGTGATAGCCCGATCTACAATGGAATCAGAATTCATTGCATTAGATAAGTGTGCTGAAGAAGCAGAATGGCTTCGAAATTTTCTAGAGGATATTCCAAGTTGGCCTAAGCCAGTGCCAGCAATTTGCATTCATTGCGATAGTCAATCTGCAATTGGAAGGGCACATAACAACATGTATAATGGTAAGTCTAGACATATTCGTCGTAGACATAATACCGTTAGACAATTACTCTCTACTGGAGTTATTTCGATTGACTATGTAAAGTCAAAGGATAACATTGCGGATCCGCTAACCAAAGGGTTAAACAGAGAGTTAGTTGAGAAATCATCGAGGGGAATGGGACTAAAGCCCGTTAGATAAATGTTTATTACGAAGGAAAACCCAACCTTGTTGACTGGAGATCCCAAGATCTAGGTTCAATGGGACAACCCACTCGTAATTGACATAATTGGTTCACTGTGGGGGTTACCCCCTAGTCCATTCCTATGGTGACATGAAACAGTGATGCTCGTATGGATCGAGGTTAAGCAAGGCTTTTAATGATTCTTATGCGTCGGGAATCCGAGCGGAGTATTACGAGATACTCTTAAATAAGAAATCACCTATGTGAGAGAGAAGTGGGCCGCTTCAAAGGGAATTGTACAGGGCACAATTCTTAGAAACTCTTGCAGAACCAGGTAGATGTTCATGGCCAAAATGAACATAATCATGAGAACTCAGATGTGTTAGGTAAAACATCTGTGTGATATATGTTTTCCATTTACATGAACGGCAGTACAGTTCAATGACATCGCGTCCACTGTTAGCCAGTAAATGAGATATATTTTCACAAGGGAAGGTTCAAAGGCTGAGGCCTACCTATCCTATGCAGGTGTTGAACCGTTGAACTCTTCTAGGTCAAAATAAAATATTTCTAAAATATTTTTGTTATTTGACGGTTTCGCCAATTTCATTCATGTGGGGATTGTTGGAAAACCTTTTGAAGTTCCCAAAAGTTAATAATTCCATTAATTAATTTGGTACTTCAAACGAAAGGTTTCATTAATGAATGATAAATGGCATAATATTGTTGGAAACCTTTGAAGTTCCCTAAAAGTTAATTAATTCATTAATTAATTTGGTACTTCAAACGAAAGGTTTCATTAATGAAGATAAATGGCATAATAAATGCATACTTATCTCTTTTATTTTCCCTCTATATATAGAGAGCATTGTTTTCATTTAGTAAGAGAAGAAAAATAATACACCAAGCGCTTGGTACTTTTGCTCTGGTTTTCTTTGTTTT
>SKCR01026659.1:0-122071 GCA_019454045.1 Zanthoxylum bungeanum | reverse complement strand
TTTATCCGTACACATTTAATATATCTTCTACCATATAAAAGTCTAATTACATTTTTTCATTCAATATAATCAATTAATTATGGTAAAATTTAACATACAATTTCTTGTTATCAAAGAACTTTATAGTATTATTTACATTTCAAATTACATATATATATATTTTTTAATTTCATTTTGTCAAATCTATTTATTTTATTAAATAATTTAACTTGAAAATATTTATAATATGTAGATACAAGACGTCTCAAGGGGCGTGACTTGGTGGTGTAGGGCTTAGGATCTCACCTTGAGGTCATGTGTTCGAATTCAGGGAGTGTGTTTCTTGTAAGAGTCTGAGACAGTCTGAAGTTTTACTTGTTCCGCTTAAGTCCGAAATGGGTGGTTTGGCGGTGGAGTTTCCAACAATTTCAAAAAAAAATATAGATACAAGACAGTTTAAAAGATAGAAATGTCAAATTACTAATTTTTCAGATATTTATAATAAGTTATTAGAAAATAAAATAAAAATATCATTCACACATATATTCAGTCATATCCCACGTTGAAAGAAAAAAATAAATACCACCTCAATTCTAAAACAGTTTTGTGGGTATATATATTCTAAGCTTGGTAAACTTATAGTCAAGTTATTTATTTTTATTTTTTGAAATTCAAAAAATGGAAATCAACAACAACGAATCGAATTTCAGATCTCATTCACATCATCCTTCTCTCTCTTAATTAGTCAAATTTAAACAGCATCTGTATTAATCAGTTAATTAATTACTTCTACTAACTATTATAAGTACAATAAAATATAATTGTATGTAATAGGGACAAACGTATTGCTAATGTACGCCCACCAAGGGTGTTGTTTGGTGGTAGAATGCTTAAGATTTGGTCGTCAGGTTATGAGTTTGAATTTCAATGATGTATTTATTGTAAAAACCTGGGACAACTGAAAATTTTATCTACTCCGCTTAAATCAAATCAGGTGGTTTAGCGGCATGATTTCCATCGTTTAAAAAAAAAAAAGTATAGCTAATGCACACAAAACACTACCTTTAAAAAAAAAAAAAAAAAAGGAAGATACAATTGAAAGATGAAGGAAGAAAGGGAAGGTCTATAATAATCCGGTAGTATTGAAACTAAAATTTGAAGTTTAGTATTATTTTAATTGGAGATTGATATTCTTTTCTTAATTGGGTTTTTCCCATGAGTTTACTGATTAAAGTTTTAACGAGGATGAGACTTTTCCATTATTTCTTTTGTATGGCTCTAAATCTTATTTATTTCTAATATTATTTAGGATGTAAGATCTTGTTTTATAACTTCTTCCATCTCCGAGTTCATTTCAAAAAATTGAAACGGTCGCTATTGAAATAAAATTTTTAATATTAAATATGAAACATTAATGATAAAATTTCAAAGAACTTCAATGATAAGAATTTAAATTTTAATACCTAGTACATATACAGGAATACATTAGTAAAATCGAAGAAAAAAAGATACACGAAGAAAGCAACTTCATAACATGGCCCCCATGGCATGTCTAGTCACTAGTCCTCATGATGTGATCTTCATCTTCCTCCACAATCGATTTTCTCCTATTGATTTCACCATCAACCCATAAAAAAAAAATTTAAAACAAAAGAAAAAAAATTCCCATTTCTTGGCTTATTTACCTAAAAAAAAAAAAAAAAAAATTGAACGTTTGCTATAATCTTCTCCATCAATCTCAAGCAATATGTCTAGTGATAGAGGAAAGGAAATAGTAGAAGGATCATCGGATCATCATCATCAGCAGCAGCAGCAGCCACCGACTCCAAGCCGGTATGAGTCACAAAAGAGAAGGGACTGGAACACTTTTGGGCACTATCTAAGGAACCAGAGGCCACCGGTGGCACTGTCACAGTGCAATTGCAACCATGTGCTTGACTTTCTTCGTTACCTTGATCAGTTCGGCAAGACTAAGGTTCATCTCCAAGGCTGCATTTTTTATGGGCAGCCCGAGCCTCCGGCTCCTTGTACTTGCCCGTTAAGACAGGCTTGGGGTAGCCTTGATGCTCTCATCGGTAGGCTCAGGGCTGCCTATGAAGAGAATGGAGGCTCGCTGGAGACTAACCCTTTCGCTGCCGGCGCTATTCGGGTTTATCTGAGGGAAGTGAAGGAGTGTCAGTCTAAGGCTAGAGGGATCCCTTATAAGAAGAAGAAGAAGAAGAAGCCGAGCCAAAGCAAGGGGACTGATGAATCAAGCTCGGCCACCATGCATTTTTCCTGAATCATATGGTAATTAATTAATTATTTAATTTTCATTAATTGTTATATAGTTGTTTGATTGATTTATTTATTTATGCATAAGCATTATTATTACATGCGTGGTGTGGAAGTAGTAGTTCAACAAATTTTCACACTTCTCCAATACTCCCCCGTTGGCCAAAACCCTAATTCCGATCACAACACACGTGTTAAAAGATTGTGACTGAACTTTCATGATGGAACTGTGCACAAAATATTATATGTCTTTTAGATATATATTTTTTTAATAATTTTTGTGTTATTTTTTGTGGACATATTGACAGCCTTAGTATATATATAAACTAGTGAACTATACCAAGAAAATTAATCTCAATAACAACAGTTATACACACTTAATATGAATTTCAAATCAATAGATGTTGTTGGAGATTGAATTTAATATATATTAATGGGTCATGCTAATGAGTGCTTCGGACACTCATTAAGAATTCATTTTAGGAAATTTTTGACATTATTTTTAAGAGAAATGAAAAAAATTATTAAAACATTAATTATTTTTTTCTCTTTTTTCCATCAAAACTTTCCTAAAATATATTATTAGAGAGCGTCTTTAGAACACTCGTTAGCATTTCCCTATATTTATTGCATATTACTTTTCCATTAACATGACTCTTTTAACATTCTGAAGATTTTCTGCCCCATGAATGGCAAAGTAAGATATATCATGCACTTTTTTTTTTTAATTTATGTTAATATATATGTTAAATAAGCAAATGATTGACAGCCAGTGATTAATCAAAGTCTAAGGTTTCTTCAAAATATCCTTAATTAATTTTTTAGTCTTTCTTTGGCTTTTCCAAATATAAACAATTATTTAATAGAAACTTATTGATAATTTAAAATCATTAATGTTAATCTGGTTAACGAGAGTTGCCCTACTGATTGCTTTTCCTCACTGCAGAAGATCTTTGCAAGGGCAGTTTTGAAATTTTGTATCTGTATTTGTAAGCCCTTTGTACCTACACTAGATTGCATGTCGTCTAATTCAGATCTTGTGGGACAGTAAGTTTATTCCATTACAATGCTTTGGTGTTGGATCTTAGATTTGTTTGGGAAATAGACCTTTTCTTGGGGTGGTTATATTCTGGCTGAGCTTTGGGCTTCAAAAGAATACACTTGTTATTTTTTTCTTCAAATTTTTCTGTTCATCTAATGTTTAAAGCCTTTGCATTTCACATGTTCTTGTTGCTGATCTTCATGATTACTTCTTCTTTGGCTTTCTAAGTTGTAGAAAATTTGAATAGTACTTGAATAACCCTAGAAACAATCTTTCTGTGAAAAACAGGGGTAAGATTGTTAATATTAAAATCTTCCACAAACCTTATTTGTAATGAGAGTCATGCATTGGGTACGATGTTTATATTCGTCTTAAATTTATTTCACTATAGCCCTTACTGGACTTTGATCTGTCTGTGATATTCATGCAAATGCGATTGAGAGTTTTTGCACAAATTTGCTATATCAAATCCTTGAAAATGAAAAACTGCACGATCCTTGATATTTTCTTATTGGTTAGGGCACTTTCAAATCTTAAAACTGAACATTTTTTACTTCAGCTTTAAAACCCCTTCAAGAGTGCATATGCATGCACTTACTCTTTCTTTTTCTTTTTGATGAATCACACATGTGTCTGTAAAATGAGTAATTCTTTGGTAATATCATTGTATATTGATATGGAACCATCAATTAATAAATTGTATTAAATATAATTATTATTTTTTTAGTTATTGTTTTTATTGTTATAGTATATATACGTAGCAAGATATTATTGAGTTATTGTTATGAGACGTAATATCTCCGTTACATAATAGAAATTTTCATGTAACAATGCAAGGAGATAATCTCACATTTGTTGAAATAGTTCGTGTTATATATGTAAAAGTATCGGACAACTTTTAAGTCATAAACTAGTTTTTTAGTATGATTTAAGCCTATGAACATTTATAATAGAGAGAATGACATTTAGATCTCTAATATTTCTAATTAACTTTTTAATCACTTAGGTTGTCAAACGCTAAATATTTTGAAATATATAGCTACTAATACTGATTACTGATTTTTTTAATCCCCTAATAAATGAGACCTTATTTAGGGTTTAGGAGAATCGAAACAATCTAAAATGCAGTAGGACTTTCAGATTTTGTTACCTCATGCATCCATTTCAAGAGACTTTTGGTGCGCGATCAAGTTAATACATTTGTGCAAGTGATTTAAGAGACTTATACTGCAGGATAATATAAGCATTTAGTTCTTCAATTTTGATTTTGATTTTAGTTGATTGGTAGTTCGACTGTATATGAGTGTGTGACTTGTCCTAATTGATCTTATTAAAAGTATAAAGAATTGATGTGTCGTCTTTACCTTGTCGAATATTCATTATAGTATATGAAATACGAAATATATGAAATAGATCACCAAATATTCCCGTCTATATTTTATTATTGCTTTACGAATAATAGAATCCGGTGAATTAATATATATGTTCGTTTTATTGTATAATTCTTCATCATTTTCCTCATTGCTCATGCAACAGGGTGATTTACCGGAAATTGAAATGATTTGAGTCATGGCATTTAAGACAGATTACTTTCGAAAGCTTTTGTAATGTGAGACACCACAATGGAGAGTGAATGACCATAACTTTGCATGTATAGATGTTTGATCGTCCATCGACTAGTAGACAAAATCTCCTATAATTATTATGTGACTATTCTTATTTCTCTCTCTATCTCTCTTTTTTTTTTCATTCTCCTTATGTATTAATTTAAGTGTGGCCTATTTAAAAATTCAAATCCAATTCAATTGAGAGCCCAATTTTTTTGTTATAGAAGATGAAATGAATTTTGCAGTATGTCACTTCCTTAAAAAAATGAAAGTGGGCACATTTTTCTTTTAAAAGTGAAAGTACGTGATACAAAGAAGCAAGTTGGAGGGATCAATAATTTATCAATCACAACCCAAATATTTCAAATACTATAGCAAATAGTTTAGTCATTTTACAACTCTATTTCCTTTGTTATTAAGAATTATAGTTATAATTTCATATTCAATTTAGCGAAGTAATTTCACTAACAATTTCTTTTCTTCTTGTCAGCATCTTAATAGTTTTAGGGAAATTATCAATTTTATACCCAAAGATTGACACGTTATCTAAAATGCATATTTTTTGGAAATGTTAGAAATCCAACCGTCAAATCACTCGATCAGGACTTAAACGGAGCAGGTAAAATCCTCAGCTGCCCAAAGTTTCGAACCTAAGACCTGTCAACCAAATTCTAGGCCCTTTGCCACCAAGTCATACCTCTTGGAAGTCATCTAAAATCACATCCTTAATGATCGTTCTATCTAAAGATTAAAAAGTGTATTAGATGTCCACATATCTGTTAACATATGTTAAATATTTAACGGAATCAGTGCGAAGTGACTGTTTGGCCCTTGGAATTTAATTTGACGAAAACAAATGTATTGACGCTTAGAAGAAGACAAATCGAGTTTATCAAACGTCCACCATCTTGTTTTCTATATTAATGGGCAACTGCAGTTGTTGGAAGAAAGAAGACGATTCATTGTGCTCTCATGCAACTTCTGATACCATTTCTTTCTTTGTTCATGTATTTATCATTACATATAATCAGTTTTGATGTTTTTGATTTTTTTAATGGGACCTTGTTCATATTTTTTTGGAAGGCTGTGTTTTGTTTTTTACTTTCTTGCTGGAGTCTTGTGGTTTTGAGGCTTGAAGCGTAATAGGGTATCCTTAATTAAGGGTTTGATGGGGTTTACAAGAGAGGATTTTACATGGGGTAGTTGAAATTGAAGGTCATTATTTTTGGTGTCTAGTTAATTATCTCTTGTTTTTGTTATATGTTGTTGACGGCTGTTTTTTATTTCAGGAGCGATTTGGGCAAATCGATTCCTCGAATAGAAACCTCCACCAAATAGTGAATTCATTTGGTTTATTGGGAACTAAAGCAAACTTGACAGACAAACAAGGTAACACACAGATAAAAATAGAAGATTTAACGTGGTTCAGCGGAATGGATCCTACCTACATCCACAGATGCGAAATAAGTAGAAATTCTTATTAGGAGCTCGGGCTAGACCGACCTGCTCTTTCTCTCTCTCTTACACCTTTTTCTCTATTTCATAACTGATAAGAACACTCAGAATCTAATTACCAACTCCTTACAATGAATTCTCAACCCCTTTATATAGTGGGTCTTAACCCACTATTTCGCCAACTCATGACGTTAGCCACGTTACAAAGTTATTATTGTCTAGGCTCTATTCCCCAATTACCTTAAAAATAATAGCTCAGCTGCCTGACACCACTACTCCATGCCATCTGAACATCATTAATTCACCCATTCTTGGTCACTGTTACACGCTTTGTCCATGTGCCAGCCTATATTCCAACCACTCCCACGCGGTTACGTGTGTCAATGGATAAACCTGAAACCCTACTTCGTCCCATCAGCCGTTGGCCTACTCCCATCTTCTCAGCCTTTGGGAAGCTCAAACATCCGTTTAAGGCTTACATCATCCGCAAGAGAACATAATGATGTAGCTCCGATCCACATCCTCGGGTCGATATATCAAGTCAAGTGACGTCCTTCCCTGTATCTGTTAAAAGTTCGGGTCGGCAGAGATGCCTTCACTTCTCTCACTTTCTTTCACACTCTTGATAAGTGTTTGAAAGTTTATGAGCTTGATCGGGGGGATCTGACTTGTATCTTCTAGCGATCAGCTTCCTCGGGAATAAGTGACTATGCCTCGGCTGGTTTTCCCTTATTCCTCGGGCCGTTCTTCAAATGTAGCCGAATCTGATCCTCTGGTCGGGTCAGGCGCCTCTGGGCCTGGACCTTCATCCTTGCAAAGATCTTGGGCCCCCATCTTGATAAGTGAAATCCTTTTACTACCATTTTCTATACTTCGACTCTTTTTGGGTCCGAAAATCACCATCAACATTTGTCCCCTAGTTCTCGTTATTAACGAGTTTGTGAGTTGATGCGGGAAACTTTAATGGTGGTGTGGATTGACTTATAGTCCTTGGGTCAGGATCTTGCTATCAATCGAATTGCACCCTCCTCGGGTTTGGAGAGCATTCATATGGTCAAAAGGTTATGCCTTGGTGACGGTTGCTTCATTAAATGCTTCTCTAGGGATCTTAAACCGTCTTTTGAAAATTATGCTGCCATCACTGCCTTCTTTAAATGCCTGTCATATCATTCTAGGGCTTCGTCCGCTTCGTCTCCTCGAGATGCCACTCATCGCACATCCACAGCTTGCGCGCCAAAACCGGGTATAATTGGATCCCAACTGAACAGTCGCTCCAATCTCGTCCTCTCATCCGAATCCAACCAGGGTGAAATACTCATCACACGTGTCGCTGATCCTGGCCTTCATCTTCAATCAAATGATTAGAATCAAACCGAGCTGCCTATTTAAAAGCCAATGTAGTTTATTTCACATTTTTAACATTTCGTCTTCTCCAAAGAGATTGCAACTGATTTCCTTTGCCTCGTGCGATTTCCCAACCTTTCAAACCCTTCACAAATTATTTGGCATCGTCTTCAATCTTCAAGTAATTTCTTCTCTGATTCCCTCTATCTTAGTGCTTGTTTCTGATGTTTGTGTTTTTGTTGTTTGTTTTCTGTTATTACGGGAATATAAGGAGTGGGTTTACTCATGCGGGGTACTTTTGCGGTTTGTGTACATATATATGTATGATTTGTAGGTTTTGAGGCTTGAAGGGCTTGTGTTTCTGGGTTTTTTTGGGTGTGTTGGTTTTGGTTTACTTTGAAAACTTACTTTTCGCCATCGCCTAGGGCACTTAGAGACTCTTAGGGTTAGTCACCTGATAGGGACGAAAATGATAGCCCTAGCTGTAGTATTCATAGCTAACCACGAATATGAACTAACCTTTCACCTCGGGTCGTGCTTTGATAGAGATGTCTGACTCCGAGTCTGCCTCCATGATCCCACTCAACACTTTACCTCCCGACATGCCATTCAGGGATGAGGTCATACACATGATCATAAAGACTCGATGATTAAGACACCACACCAACCACATCCAAATAGGAGAATCAATCCTACCGTCGGAGAGTCACCCGACCCGAGCTAACACCCTTTCAACTTGACTTCGTAAACCTTGACATAGATCGGGTCTCATCAATAGCTGAAACCGATTTGCAGTAATTGAGGGAAAGGTTCGATATTTCCAGGGCCATTAGCCTCCAAATTCCTGATGAAGATGATCTGGTGAGCAATCCCAGTGATGATCGGGTGGCGTTGTGCACGACCTTTTTCTATATGGGATTACGTTTGCCCATGCAAGAATACTTTGTGAAGATGCTGGCAGCTATGAACCTAGCCCCATGCCAACTGAACTTGAATGGATGGAAGGTGTTGGCTGGTCTCTTCGTGATCTAGAGCCGAGTCAGACTAGGAGAACCAACCTTCTACGAACTGCGGATGTTGTATTGAATGAACCCCAACCCGAAAGAGTACAAGGACTGGTATTACATTTCATCTCACGCCAGAGTCCCCCATATCATCATCAATCTCCCTGCCACCAATACGAATTTCAAGGACAAATGATTCTGGGCCGAAGGACCTTGGGGAAGGCACTGGTGGGGGGGACGGTGAAGGCTTCTCAATTTCAAACATCTTCCGAGTGGGAGGTAATAAACCGACTTATGTCTTCCTCATAACTGATCTGTATGACCTTCTAATCTCTGTGCCACATGTAGCTTGCTGGGGCGAACTCCCAAAAGTCCACCATGAAACCCGGGCCATGGTAAAAAGGCATTCGAATTCGGAGGCCATTATCGGGATATCGTCAACCCTTCTTCTTTGGACGACTTGGGCCTTACCCCGAGCACTCCTCCACCATTGTCCCAAAAAACTGGTAAGTTTTAATCGACTCATTAGTTTCCATGTTTACCGCATTGTCTTATTGTTTATTTTATTTTCTGCCATTTTCATGCCTTAACAGTCTCATTATGTTCACATGGATGTCTGCTCACATAGATCCTATCCAGCTTGCCCAAGAAATAGCCAGGGCCTCTCGGGGGAGATCCCGAGGTACCTGTTCCCGAATCACCACTAATGTTCTGCCCGAGGCCATGTGGGAAATATCATACTCAACTGACTCCTCAGTAGGGCCTTTGAACGCTCCATTGACCACCTAAATAATGACACTATCGACCCAAATGTCGACTGCTCCACCACCGATTCCGTCCCCGAAGTGCTCCAAATATCTCAAGCCACATCGACTCCCTCTCGGCCACTAAAATTATGCTTCCATCTGGTTGGCGGAGAGGAGATCGATGAGTCATCAGAGATGGCTCCCAGGAGAAAATCGATGGGCCACAAAGGCAAAGCCCCTACCTCTCATTCTCAAGCTGGAGGTGGTGGTCCGCTGTTGGGGATTAACTGTTTTACCGAGGACGTGAAAGAAAAGGTGGCTCACCTCATACCGGCCTATAATTATATAGCAGACTTCATAGGCTTGGAGAAGGTCACGGAATATGAAGGTCTCTTACCCGAGGACCTCATTACCAAGTCATGTAGATCTCTCCTAAGGGTAATCGGGCTTCTTCCTCATAACTTATTTTTACTTTATTTTTGCAAAACTGACCCCGTATTTTATGTTGCAGATGGCTTATCTCATGGCTACCAATCGACACTTGTTGACTAGCACTCTTTCCAAGGGAGGTCAGGTACAACGACTTCAAAGTCGCCTAGCCGAGTGGGAGTAAGAATTATCTGAGCTGCTAGAAGAGGCCAAAACTGAAATCTAGGGCCTCAAAGCAGAGATCCGAGATCTCAAACAGTGTGAAAAAGATGCTAAGATCGAGGCCGCTTCTCTCCGTAGAGTTTCAGACACGACTAAGTAGAAGAGGGTGATGCTAAGGCCGAGGCTACTCAAAAAACTGACGAGCTCAAGATCCAGCTTTGGCGAACAGCTTCGGCCGAGAGCAAACTGGAGAGAGCCTTGGACGACCTGAGAAAGGTAGATGCCGAACTACCTGACTGTTTGGAGGTTGTCAAATGGGAAGCTAAAATTGAAGGACTGGAGGATTGCATTGGGATATTTGAAGCTCTCCGACCCGACGTGGATCTGGACGTAGTTCATAAGATTCTAAAGGTGTAGAAATGGGAAATCTCTCAAGAAGATGCCTTTGGAGATCTATCAGGAGACCCCGAGGCCACCCAGGACCCTAATCCAACGTCATTGATGCACTCTACACAAAGGGATCTTCACCTTTTAGCCTCCGCTACTGGAGATGGCTCATGGTCCTTCGACCTCCTTAGTTGCTCCTGTGGGAACTCCCGCTTCTCATGCTTTGTTGTTTAGTATTTTTATTTATTGTCTCTTTCTCATGTCGTTTTCCTTTTTTTATGAGTAACCCGATGGGTCCCTTTGTAAAAATACTTCAAATAAACGGGCATTTACTTTTCGCACTTGCACTTCTTTTCTTTTCCATTTTGAAATGCATTCTGAGTAAAGAACCGATGCAGGATAACTTCCATCAACACTTAACCATTTTCATCAAAGTTTATGCATCCATTCCCCTAAGGGGTCGTGCCACCAACAAACTCTGATGCCCGAACCCCACATGATTCCACCATTGGAACATTTAACTTAGCCAATTTGGAATTTCTTCGAACATTGTGGCCTTCACCCAGCCATCCTCCACCCTTATTCTTTAAAGTAAAAAGAAACTCTGGTGGGCATATCCGAGCCTGATCTGATCCATTATCTTGGCCATAAGAGGTCGTCCCCTTCCCGCGCCATCTAACACCCGGCCATGGGGGATAAAATCTAACCTCACGTCGATATACATAATAAGGCATTGTTAGAACGTAACCCGAACCCAAGCCAAAATCACTAGTTAGTCACAGGGGGATGCTCCCTCATTGTGCCGCTCCCTTGGTCATGGGAGAAAAAACTCCGACCCCATGCCAACAATCATAGTAAAGCCTCGATGGGACGTATCCTAACCCGGAGCTAAAAATAGTACTTAGCCACATGTGGCCATGAGGGAGAAACTCCGACCTCATGCCAAGACACAATAAGGCCTCGGTGGGACGTAACCCAACCCCGAGCCAGGATTAGTACTTGGCCACAAGGGAATGCTCCATCCTTGTGCCATTCAACACTTTTCCATGATGGAGAAACTCCGACCCCATGTCAAGACATAAAAAGGCCTTGATGGGATGTAACCCAACCCCGAGCCATCGAATCACACTATGGCCTCGATGGAATGAATGCAGTCCCGAGCCATCAAATCATATCATGGCCTTGGTGGAACGAATACAGCTCCAAGCCATCAAATCACTTACCAAGACGTAGCCATAATGGAAGATTTTCGACTTCTGGCTATCTCTATGGAGACTAGTGAATGGCCTCTCATACCAAGCCATCCATCAAAATAAAAAAGAAAACAAAAACAAGAAAAATACCGTGGGGGTGACGTATCGCATACCGCATATCGACCTACAAGAAACAACAAGGGAGCCTGAGGCATCGTCCTGCCCCATGTAGCTTAAAACATCAATTTTGAACCTTACAGTCCAACGTCTCGGAGAACCGAGCTACGGATCTTGGGGTGACCAACGCCATGAGATTTTTCCCATGCTAGGCAAGCCCTTAGTCTGAAAATTCCACGGAGACCCTCAGGCCTTCCCCGTGATATGTTTCTAATGATCCGCAGTGGGATGGCCAACGCCACGAGGGAATTCTCCCTCCCTGTACTAGGCATATCTCGAGGCTACAAACACCACGGAGGCTCTCAAGCCTTCCCCGTGCTATATACCTCTAATACTAGATGACAAATATCGTAGAGGAATTGACCCTCCCCACGCTATGCAAACCCAGAGGTACCGCAGTACCACAACCATTCACTATCCATATATGCTATGATTACCTTGAGGCACCAAATGTCATGCCGACTCATTCGTCGAGCGTGCTATGGATACCCGAGGTGCCAAACGCCACACATGTCTTCGTGCTATATTCCTAAAAAATACAAGTCATTGGGTATTAACGTTCCAGCCCAGAGATGTGATAATGACACTTGGGATTGGCATGCCACAAAGGTGCACGCTTTCCCACATGCCTTGTATCCCTTCGTGTATCCCGATCTCAAGTATTTCATAAGAATATTAAACATACATTTTCCATTCAAATAAAAAACAAGCATAGGTGAATAAGTTTTTTTTATTTAGAAGGGGAATGCCTTATTCATATTCAGAGGATCTACCACCCCTCTTACAACTCTTTGAGGGTCATTCTAAGAGAGGCTCTATTGAAAATATCTTCTCAACATCTAGGTATTCCAAGGTTTTTTGAGTCGAGTATCGTCTAGCTTCTCAAAGAGATAGGTACCCATCCTGACGACGTCAATAACTTTATAAGGCCCCTTTCATTTGGTACCCAATGGGCCTTCCCCGGGTTTCTTTGTGTTCAAGGTAACTTTCTTCATGACTAGGTCACCAGGGAGGAAAGATCGTATCCGAACATCTTGTTATAGAAACATGTCATCCTCTACTGACATACTGCCATTTTGATCACCGATTTGTCCATTTTTTCTTCTATCAAATCAAGGTGGTGTTTGATGAGCTTTTCGTTCTTTTTTTCCTCAAAGTGTTGTACCAGGTGGGTGTTCATTCCGATCTCCGCCGGGATGACCGCTTCACACCCATAAGTCAGAGAAAAATGAGTCTCTCATGTGGAGTCATTATAGGTCATCCGATATGACCATAAAATCTCGGGCAGCTCCTCGACCCATAGACCCTTACAGGATCCGAGCCTCGCCTTTAAATTTCTCTTCATGGTTTTGTTCGCTACTTCTACTTGTTTGTTTTCCTTCGGATGAGCATGTGAGGTAAATCTCAGAGAAATTTAGAGGTCTTCACAAAGCTTCTTGAAGCTCTTACTATCGAATTGTTTCCCATTATCCGTAATTATATCCTAGGGAATACCGTACGACACAAAATATTCTTTCTGATAAAATCTATGGCCTTCTTCTCGGTTATTATAGACAACGATTCGGCCTCTACCCACTTAGTGAAGTAATTGATCATAAAGATCACAAACTTGGTTTGCCTCCAGCCCGTAGGCATTGGCCTGATCATATCCAACCCCCACTGTGCAAAAGGCCAAGGGCTTGTCAATGTGGTCAGCTACTCGGGTGGTTGGTGTGGTATGTTGGTATTCTTATGACACCCATCACAGGCCGTGCCACCTTAGCCCCGTTCTGATACATTATTGGCCAAAAGAAACCTTGTCTAAGCACTTTATGGGCGATTCACTGACCACCACCGTGGCTTCCACAAATTCCTTCATGAATTTCTCTAAGTACATAATTAGCCTCTTCGGGCCTGATAAGCGGTAAATACATCAATATTTAATGTCCCTTTGACTTAATATTTTGTATAGTTTCTTGTGTTTTGTGAATATTTTGATGTGTTTTGTGGTATTTTGTAGATAAATAAAATAACAGGACTCTTTAGAATCAATTCGGGGCCAAAACAGTGAAAAATGGATAAAAATGGCAAAAATGTAAATTTACTGCTAAAATGCGCCGTGCTAAAATACACCGTCTGCTAACATGCGCCAGAGACTGCTAACGTGCGCCGGACACATGTCACAATCATAGAATTTTTGCTATCATGTGCCTTTGCTAACATGCACCTACAACGTGTCAACATCATAGTAAATCTGCTAACGTGCGCTGGACAAGTGTCTGTTGGACAATTATGACCTATAACATCACTATTTGTACAGATCATGGTGTTGTTGTACAAATTAATTATGTGACAAAGGAAATTGCCCTTTTATCATTTATAATTGGATTACCTAGATGTATAAATGATAGAAGGTCCATATGATTAGTTCCGGATTGAGATGATATGAGACAGTATCAATCCACGAAGGTTTAATCATTAAATATCCATAGTCAGAGTATTATCGAGATTGGACATCGATAATGTGTAAAAGACTAGTATTACACTTGTGCACGTTGTGGGAACATAACGACATAGTTCTCATATATTTGGGTATTGGAAACTCATGCAAGTGTAATAGGAGGTTGTGTTTACCGATGGTACGGAAACAGCTTCGCTCTGGATAGACCCCTCGAAATTCCATTGGTAGTATGACTATGTGTCTATGGAAGTCCAAATCAGGGTAGATGTATTTGGTCTTAACCTGAGACTTGCACCACTAATACTTGCGACAATCAATATACTTTGGTTTTGGTTGTCCAGGGCTTTAACAGGTTCTGTGTACGCCTCTTCTGGGTATATTGAGAATCGTAGTGTATTAGGTGTGATGACAAGACGGAAGTATCACTCTAGTCATAGTGGAGATGATGATCACGTAGGATACGGAACTGGTGCTCTTATCTACTGCAGTCATCGGGATAATAAGACTAGGTCAGGATTATCCGATTATAGAGACTAGTTACCAGAGATCAGATATGTACTTCGTACGGGGCATACATAATTCTAGCCCCAGGCCTTGCACGTGACATCCGATGCTGGATCGAAATACGCAATACTACATATACTACGTATGATATATATCACATATTCCTATAAGAATATTTCTGGAGAATTAGGTAGGCACGGTGCTTTGCTAGAAGCCAACCATATCTTGTAAATCGGTAAAAAAGTAGTACTAGGTACGTACGTGTTCGGATAGTCTGACGACCGGATTTACTGCCAACATATCCGGGGATCTCATGGGTCGCTTCCTGAAGATTCACCGATGACGTATGACTCGCACTTTATTAATTTGGGATTAATTATAAGAGAGAGAAAATTAATCTGGGATTAATTACAGAGATATTTTATCTGGGATAAAATATTATTTAAAGAGAGAGAACGATTAATTTGGAATTAATCGATAAAATAATATATTCGATATATTAGACGAAATTGGATTTCGACGCGGAATTAAAATTAGATTTTAATTCGGGCAAACGAGTTAATTTAGAATTAATTCGCTAGCGATATGAATAGTAATTTTGCTAGGCAAAATTATTTAATTGAATTTGATTTAATTACGTCGCAACGGAAAATTCGTTAATTCGGAATTAGCGGACCCGAGCCCGGGAGTGTTTGCGGCCCCACTCGCATTTCGAATTCAAGTGCGGCCCACAAGTCATATCAAGCGTCAAATCTTTAGTAATTCAAGTGATATAAAGTCACATCACTTTGAGTGATGTGATCGTTGTCACCTTTTGGTGATGGAAGTGGTTGAGAGTAATTATTACTCTTTTCCCTCCAATTTACTTTGGAAAGTAAAGACCTAAAAGACTTTTGACTTTAGATTTTTGGTATTAGGTTTTGAAAAACCAACACAACTCGCACTCTCTCTTCTCTCTTGTTTCGGCCTTGGGCCAATTTCTCCTCTCAAATTTATTCCATTGCCGAGAGTTGAAGAAGGACTAGGGAAATATTTGTGGCAAAATTTTCCGAGTGCTAGCACGCTTTAGGAGTCATATGATGGTGATAGGGAAACCCACCAGTGGGCATGGAATGCACACCCAAGCTTGGAGCTTGGCCGAGCAAATGGAGCACAAAATGGAGGAGCTTTGGCGTGAGCTTCATGAAAGAAAAGCTTGAAGAATTTGTTGTTCCTCGCATCGCAAAAGCTGATCATTGTAAGTATGATTCCGCCATGCTTATTTGTTGTATTCACACATGATTTCTTGCTTGAATTGATCCCGGGACTATAGTTGAAACCCAACAATGGTATCAGAACCATTTTAAGGCTTGGCCGAAACTTTGAGGTTGCCCTAAGTCATGGTATTTTTTTGATTTTGATCATTGGATGAGTTGAAATCATTTGGGAAATGTTGATTTGAGATTTAATTTGATTGAATTGGACAAAAATTCCCCAATTGTCGTGAATGATAAAGCATGGAAAATGATTGATTTTTGATTCAAATGTGTTGGACATGTGTTGATGATGATAAGCATAATTAATTGTGTCAATTGATGTT
Source organism: Zanthoxylum bungeanum (assembly GCA_019454045.1). Taxonomy (NCBI): domain Eukaryota; kingdom Viridiplantae; phylum Streptophyta; class Magnoliopsida; order Sapindales; family Rutaceae; genus Zanthoxylum; species Zanthoxylum bungeanum. Next base: position 105,749 of record SKCR01026659.1, on the reverse strand, counting down.
TTGGAAATATTAATTTGGTTAATTAATTATGGCATACACTTCAGGTTAATTAAATTATGAAGTTTGGAATTTTGGTAATTTAATTAATTGGGCCAAATTTGGAATTGGGCTTGTAAAAGTTGTAATTGGGCTTAATGGGCTTGGTTGGGCCAAGTTTGGTTTAGGCTAATTGGTTGGATCCAATTGGGCCCAAAACCATATCCATAAAGTCCAAATATGACTTAATGGACCTTTAATTTTAATTGGGCCTAAATTGATTTCGTGGCAAATAAGGGTGATTCCTTAAATAGGCTTTGTTATTTGGGTTTGACCCATATTGACCAAAAGTCCATGCCTTATGAAATTAATTGAAAGCCCATTGGACTTTAATTAAATTGACATTGGATGTTAAAATGGCTTTGAGACCCGTAACGATTAGATTTAGAATCTAAGTCGTAAAGGCACATTAAAAAGTGTAATTATTTAATTTAGAATTAAATATAGAATTAGTATTAAATACAAATTAAATTGGATTTAATGTTGTAGTTTAATATAATTCAAGAATTCGTACTTTGAGTACTTATTCGCAAAACGACTCGGACTCGCGCAAAATCAAATCGTTGTTTGAACATTGGATGGTCATTAATTTTAGATTAATTAATTGGATTAGATTGATTGATAACATGCTTGTGTGAATACATGGATGCGATGTATGAATAATGTATATCAGATGGATATTAGATGGGTGAGGGTAATTTTGGAAATTGTTGTAATAAATTTAGAATTTATTAATTGGACCTGCGTGTCCAGCCTATTACCTCTTGACTCTGTGTATTCTCTTCTCACCTATTCTCCTCAATGTAAATGAGGTTTCTTTAGAAGTGTTATGTAATCGGGTAGAAGTAATACTTGTGCTAGCGGGAGAGAGGAAATGGAGAGTTTTGTTCTAGGAACAATGTGTTTAAGTATCCATCCGCATATCATTATTATATTTATTTATACGCACCTTATTATGTTTTTAGAATGCATGTTTAAGGGTGTATGATGATGAGACCTTAACAAAGATAATAAATTGGTTGCCAATTTACGCAAAAAACCCTCAACACATATTAAGAGTTTTTCCTTCCATTGAGTGATTCTTACTCAAGATCCAAGACTGCCACTGGTTTGTTGGCCAAAGTCAAGACCTTGTCCGTCGCGGATGTGTTTGAATCATGAAGGCTTTGTTCCATATCGGTGTCTTGTCCAAGTTGTGATTTGTTGGCCAAAGTCAAGATCACTTCTTGTCCATCGACATTTATTACGAAGCTTTCCATAGTCAATGGGTTCCGCTTAACTGGGATCATTAAGTTTGTTGTGCCAAAGCCAATGCTTAATTGATTCAGAGGAAAAAAGTTAGGGAATATATTGGATATATTGGCATATATAAGATATATGTTTCGGACTTGGATGTCCACCTACCGGATCTAGGAATTGGATGAGATTCAATTGATCTTAGAGATCTACCTAGTTAATTATCATACAATTTGTTGGCCAAAGTCAAGATTATATGTTATTTAACGGGATCCTAGCCCACTAGGAAACAAGGTTTCCCGAGTACTCCACAGAGGGTTAGAGGCTCGCCGAAAAATAGTGGGAGGCAAGTATTAAATTTGAAATATTCATTTAGTTACTTGCCATACACGCTCATTACAATTTTTCGTCAATATAAATTAATTTATTAGTTGGACTAATATTTAATAGTTGTTTTAATTAAACAGTTGGACTGTATTCAAACTATTTCAATTAATAGTTGATTTTATAATTGGATTATAGTAATCAATATAATTGAATTTAATGAATTAAATTATAGTTGATTATATAGTTAGACTATAGTAATCATTATAATCAATAGTACCTAAAATCGTTGATTCGATAGTTGGACTATTGGAATCAAGATAAATGAAAGATTAGTGTTTAAAATATAAACCTGGGTGAAAATATTTTAAACGACTTTAATTTTCAAATTGGGAATAAAACCTCAGGATAGTCCTGGGAACTGAGAAGTTATTCTATATGATAGAATAACATCTTAGGCCTAAATCCGGAGTTGAGCAAATAGTAGAGCATGATCTTTGGAAGATTCATGTGATGATAACTTAAGTGCTTAATCTGTTATGCTTGCCGCAAGGACTCCTTAATTTCTTAGTCAGAACTAAGGATTAGATCCTTATAGTATGATATTGAAATTGAAGGATCTTCATAGATCTATCCTTAGATCTTAGAAGTAAAAATTGCAATAGAAAACTCTTGGAGAGTTAATGGCTATACTCAAGGAGACAAAGCCAGAGTTTTCAATAGGGCAAGAAGCGCAAGACGCATCTTACTTCGACATTCCGGAAGGCCAAGGCTTGGCCAAAGGCTTATGGGGTGTGGAAAATGGGCAAAGACAAAATCATCACAGTCTTCTGGGAAGACAAAGGACATATCCCAAGATGTCTGCCTAAACTGTGGCAAACGGGGTCACTGGAAGCGTGACTGCCGTATGGACAAGGCAGACATGAAGGAAGAAAAGACGGGGCAAGGCTCCGACTTCAAATATGTTTGTCATAAACATGTTCACTACTAGTATTAAAATTGGATTTTAGATACTGGATGTGGTACATAAATATGTACTGGTGTGCAGAATCTGATGACAAGCAGGATACTGACTTTAGTTGAGATTTATCTACAAATCAGAAACGGGATGAGAGTCGCTGTTTTAACCGTAGATACCTAAGTTTAGAACTACCCTTCGGGTGTGTACTTAAATTAGGATACTGTTACAATGTAACTAGTTTGACTAGAAACATGATCTCTATATCAGGGTTTAACCCGTTGCGGGTATACCTTTATATTCTAGAACACTAAAGTGTTTCATTTTATAAATATGATATTGAGATAATCACATTAGATGTGAATAACAATATTTATATTTTGAATATAAATAAATCTCATACATATAATAGGACAAACAAATAGCTCAAACTGATTTAATCAGTTTAGACTTATTTGTGGCAATTTTGTCTGGGACATATTAAACACGACTCGTATATCCACACTTTTAAAGAGTGGATACTAGGACGGATTTGATTCTATTCAAATGATGTCTACGAATCTAGTTTATTGGGCAAAGTGGCTAAAACACCTTTTACTTGGTAAAAGTGCAAGTGCCACTGATCTGTTAGCCCTCGTTCATAGTGATGTAAGTGGGCCCATGTCTAGCTAGGCTAGAGGTGGATATGAATACTTCGAAACCTTTACGAATGTTGCATCGCGTTATGGTTATGTGTTTCTTGTGAAACACGGATCAGAAACTTTTGATGAATTCAAAGAGTTTCGACACGAAGTAAACAAACAGAACGGCAAAAGTATTAAAACCGTCACGGTTAGACCATGATGGAAAATACTTAAGCAATAAGTTTCTCAAATACTTGAAAGAGTATAGTATTCTTTCAATGAGGACTCCTCCCGGAACAAGTCAATTTGACGGTGTGTCCGAACTGAGAAACCGAATTTTGTTGGACATGATAAGGTTAATCATGAGTCGCTCTGAGCTACCATTTCCTTCAAGGGATAAGCTTTAAACAGTGCAAAACTTATTTTGAATAAGGTTCCATAAAAATCTGTTTGACAGACTTCATATTAGATATGAACAGGAAAGTAACTTGATTTTCTCATTCCTGAAGATTTGGGTATGCTAGGCATACGTTTGGATGAAACCAAACTAGAACCCAAATCGGATAAGTGCCTAAGTTTTGGGTTATCCTAGGGAAACCAAAGTATAGTACTTATACAACTCACAAGAGAACAATGTAATTGTTGCTCGCCATGCGGTTTTCCTAAGAGGAATACCGATATGTAATGGTAAGTGGGAGGAAAGTAAAACTCGATCGGAGTAATACTGTTCCAGGCACCGATTCCTTAATGGAACACAAAATAGTTCATCAAGGATGAAACTATACCAATAATCTTCGAAAACACAAGAACCGCGCAAGCCGGTAAGAGTCAGAAAACAACCTGGGAGGTATGGGTTTCTGATCTCACCTCGTAAATATGTCAATCTTATTGAGGAATACGAACTGACTACGTATGAGGAAGTGATACAAGGTATCGACTCCCTATTATGGCAAAGTGCCATAATGTCCGAAATGGATTCCATGTAAACCAACCGAGTTTGGACACCGGTTGTTGTACCGGAAGGCATTGTGCCTATTGGTACTATATAAGTCTTCAAGGAAGACATACATGGATGGCAACATACGAACGTACAAAGCTAGGCTTGTAGCGAAAAGGTATCGTTATCAACATTGTATCGATTACGATGAAACCTTTTACAAGTTTCCATGGTTAAATCCATTTGGATAATGCTTGCTGATGCTGCATGTTTCATTTATGAAATATGGCAGCTGAATGCCAAAACCCATTTCCTTAACGGAAAAGTTTTGGAGGATGTTTACAACATCTTGACGGTTTTGTCATACCAAAACGAGCAAACAAGGTTTGCAAGTTAATTCGATCCATGGATGGATTGAAGCAAGCATAACTTTCTTGGAATTGTCGTTTTGATGTAATCATAATGGTATATGATTTAATTCAAAAAAAAATGATTCTTGTGTATATAAAGAGGTTAGTGGGAGCGCATTGACAGTGAATGTCCTAAATAATGATGATATATCATTTCTTGGAAATGATATTCCCATAATAAAATCGGTGAAAGCTTGGCTTTCATGAAAAAATTCTCTGTAGAATTCTTGGGAGAGACAACATTTATTCTAAAAATAAGGATCTACTAGGATAGATCTGGAGGTTGTTAGCACACTCTGAGAACTCGTACATTGAAATAAATGTACGCGACCTGGTGTCTCATATGCTTTGAGCATATGGAGTCACAATCTGGCCAATCCAAGTGATAGTCACTGGATTGATGTTAAGAACATACTTAGTATCTTAGAAGGTCTAAGGATGCTTTCTTATACTATGGAGAAGGAGAACTTGAAGTGACTGGGTTCACTACTGCAAGTTTCCTAACGACAAAAACGACTATAAGTCGTAACAAAGGTACTATATAGTTTGAGTAATGGAACAGTGAGCTGGAAATCTTCCATGCAAGATAATGTTACCGAATAAACAACAAAAGTGGATTATTGCTGCAGCTGAGGCAGCAATAGAAGCCTTCTGGATTGATAATAATCCTAATCAGATTAGGAGTAGTTCTGTTAGCAGCTGAGCTAGGCTACAACACAGGCTAAAGAATTAATGGTCTCATCAACGATCCAGATATATACTTCAATATTCATCTGATTCGTTCGGGTCATACATCGTGGCGATGTGATGATCGAATAAATTGCATTAGATGATAACCATGCAAATCCGCTGACGAAAGCATTTTCTCAGCAGAAATTTGAGCGAACCGTACATAGTTCGGGTGTAGGACACTTGAGTGATTGGCTATAGGCCAAGTGGGAGATTGTTGGACAATTATGATCCATAGCATCACTATTTGTACAGATCATGGTGTTGTTGAACAAATTAACTATGTGACAAAGGAAATTGCCCTTTTATCATTTGTAATTGGATTACCTAGATGTATAAATGATAGAAGGTTCATATGATTAGTTCCGGATTGAGATGATATGAGACAGTATCAATCCACGAAGGTTTAATCATTAAATATCCATAGTCAGAGTATTATCGAGATTGGACATCGATAATGTGTAAAAGACTAGTATTACACTTGTGCACGTTGTGGGAGCATAACGACATATTTCTCATATATTTGGGTATTGGATACTCATGCAAGTGTAATAGGAGGTTGTGTTTACCGATGGTACGGAAACAGCTTCGCTCTGGATAGACCCCTCGGAATTCCATTGGTAGTATGACTATGTGTCTATGGAAGTCCGAATCAGGGTAGGTGTATTTGTTCTTAACCTGAGACTTGCACCGCTAATACTTGCGACAATCAATATACTTTGGTTTTGGTCATCCAGGGCTTTAACAGGTTTTGTGTACGCCTCTTCTGGGTATATTAAGAATCGTAGTGTATTGGGTGTGATGTCAAGACGGAATTATCACTCCAGTCATAGTGGAGATGATGATCATGTAGGATATGAAACTGGTGCTCTTATGTACTGCAGTCATCGGGATAATATGACTAGGTCATGATTATCCGATTATAGAGACTAGTTACCAGAGATCCGATATGTGCTTCATACGGGGCAAACACAATTCCATCCCCAGGCCTTGCACGTGACATATGATGCTGGATCGAAATACGCAATACTACGTATACTACGCCTGATATAGATCACATATTCCTATAAGAATATTTCTGGAGAATTGGGTAGGCACGTTGCTTTGCTAGAAGCCAACCATGTCTTGTAAATCGGTAAAAACGTAGTACTAGGTACGTACGTGTTCAGATAGTCCGACGACTGGATTTACTGCCAACATATCAGGGGATCTCATGGGTCGCTTCCCGAAGATTCACCGAAGACGTATGACTCGTACTTTATTAATCTGGGATTAATTATAAGAGAGAGAAAATAAATCTGGGATTAATTACGAAGATATTTTATCTGGGATAAAATATTATTTAAAGAGAGAGAATGATTAATTTGAAATTAATCGATAAAATAATATATTCGATATAGTATACGAAATTGGATTTCGAAGCGGAATTAAAATTAGATTTCAATTTGGGCGAACGAGTTAATTTTGAATTAATTCGCTAGCGACGTGAATAGTAATTTTGCTAGGCAAAATTATTTATTTAACAGTTAGACTGTATTATAGTTGATTATATAATTGGATTATAGTAATCAATATATTTGAATTAATTAATTTCAATTTACAGTTGATTTTATAATTGGATTATAGTAATCAATGTAATTGAGGTTAATTGATTTAAATTATATTTGATTGTATAGTTGGACTATAATAATCAATATAATACATAGTACCACAAATCGTTGATTAAATAGCTGGACTATTAGAATCAAGATAAATTGAAAGATTGACATTTAAAACATAATCCTGGGGAAAATGTGTTTAAATGATTTAATTTTCAAATTGGGAATAATTTCTGGATGGTCCTGGAAAAATAATAAGTTACTTTATTTGATAAAATAACATATTAGGCCTAAGCATGAAGTTAAGCAAATAAGTGGAACATGATATTTGGAATATTCATGTAATGATAACTTTAGTGCTTAATCCATTATACTTGTCAAGTAGACTCCTTAATTTCTGAATCAGAACTAAGGATTAGATCCTTAAAGTATGATAATGAAATTGAAGGATTTTCATGGATCTATTTTAGATCTTTGAAAATACTAAATTGCAATAAATAATTCTTGGAGAATTAATGACTATTCTCAAGGAGACAAAGTCAAACTTTGCAATTAGGCAAGTAGCGCAAGGCGCACCTTACTTCGATATTCTAGAAACCCGAGGCTTGTCCAAAGGCTTCTGGAATATGAAAAGGGCATAGGCAAAATCATTATAATCTTCTGGGAAGATAAAGGACATATCCCAAAATGTCTGCCTAAAAGTGGCAAACGGGATCGCGGAAGCGCGACTGCCGTTTGGACAAAGCAGACATAAAGGAATTGAAGACGAGCAAGGCTCTAACTTCAAATATGGTTGTCATAAATATGTTCACAACTAGTATTAAAATTGGATTTTAAATACTTAGTGTGGTACATAAATATGTATTGATGTTCAGAATCTGCTATGAGCAGGATAATGACATCAATTGAGATTTATCTGCGAATTGGAAACGGGACGAAAGTCGCTGTTTTAACCGTAGATTCCTAAGTTTAGGAACTACCCTTTGGGTATGTACGTGAATTAGGAACTGTTATAATGTAACTAGTTTGACTAGATACATTATCTCTATATCAGTGTTTAACCCGTTGCGGGTGAACCTTTATATTCTAGAACACTAAAATGTTTTATTATATAAAGATGATATTGAGATAAACACATTAGATGTGAATAACAGAATTTATATTTTGAATATAAATAAATCTCAAACATATAACATGACAAACAAATAGTTCAAAACTGATTTGATCAGAAGAAACTAATTGTGGCATAGTTTTCAGGGACACTATTAAACAAGAATCGTATATCCACACTTTCGAAGAGTGGGTACTAGGACTAATTTGATTCTATTCAAATAAAGTCTACGAATCTAGTTTATTGGGCAAAGTGCCTAAAACACTATTTACTTGGTAAAAGTGTCAGTGCCACCGATCTGTTAGCCCTAGTTCATAGTGAAGCAAGTGGGCCCATGTCTAGCTAGGCTAGATGTGGATATGAATATTTCGTGACCTTTACGGATGTGGCATCGCCTATGGTTATGTGTTTCTTTTGAAGAACACAAATCGGAAATTTTTAGAGTTTCGACACGAAATAGACAAACAGATCGGCTAAAGTATTAAACCGTCATGGTAAGACCGTAATGGAAAATACTTAAGCAATAAGTTTCTCGAATATTTGAAAGAGTATAGTATTCTTTCAATGAGGACTCCTCCCGGAACACGTCAGTTTGATGGTGTGTCCGAACAGGATTAACCGAATTTTGTTAGACATGATAAGGTTAATCACGAGTCGCTCTGAGCTACCATTTCCTTCAACGGATAAGCTTTAACCAGTGCAAGAACTTATTTAGAATAAGGTTCCATAAATATCTGTTTGACAGATAACATATTAGATATGAAAGGAAAAGAAACCAGGTTTCTCATTCCTGTTAGATTTGGGTATGCTAGGCATACGTTTGGATGATACCAAACCAGAACCCAAATCGGATAAGTGCCAAATGTAGGTTATCCTAGGGATACCATAAGTATTATACTTATACACCTCACAAGAGAACAATTAGATTGTTGCTCACCATGTGGTTTTCCTAAGAAGGAATACCGAAATGCGGTGGTAAGTGAGAGGATAATATAACTCGATGAAAATCGGAGTAATACTGTTCAAGGCACCGAATCTTAATGGAACATAAATAGTTCATCAAGGATGAAACTCTACCATTAATCTTCGAATACACAAGAACCGCGTAGGTCCGAAAGAGTCAGAAAACAACCTCGGGTATGGGTTTCTGATCTAACCTCATAAAGATGTAAATCTTATTGAGGAATACCAACTGACTACGTATGAGGAAGTGATACAAGGTATTGACTCTCTATTATGGCAAAGTGCCATGATATCCGAATTGGATTCCATGTAAATCAACTATGTTTGGATACTAGTTGATGTACCGCAAGGCATTGTGCCTATTGGTACTATATAAGTCTTCAAGGAAGACGTACATGGATGGAAACATACCAACGTATAAAGCAAGGCTTTTAGCGGAAAGGTATCGTTATCAATATTGTGTTGATTACGATTCAACCTTTTACCTGTTGCCACGATAAATCCATTTGGATAATGCTTGTTATTCGATCCATGATTGGATTGAAGCAAGCATTAGGTTCTTGGAATTATCGTTTTGATGTAATCATAATGATTTATGATTTAATTCAAAACGAAATGATTCTTGTGTATATAAGAGGGTTAGTGGGAGCGCACTGACAGTGGCTGTCCTATAAAATAATAATAATATGTCATTTCTTGGAAGTGATATTCCCATAAAATAACAATCGGCGAAAGCTTGGCTTTCGAAATACTCTCCGAGAAACCGTACATTGAAAAATGTACGTGACCTGGTGTCTCATACGCTTTGAGCATATAGATTAACAAACAGGCCAAGCCGAGTGATAGTCACTGGATTGAAGTTAAGAACATTCGTTAGTATCTTAGAGAACTAAGGATGCTGTCTTAATCTATGGAGAAGAAGAACTTGAAGTGACTAGGATCACTGTAGCAAGTTTCCTATAACCGATAAAGACGACTAAAAGTCACAAACGGTACTATACAGTTTGAATAACGGTACAGTGAGCTGGAAATCTTCCAAGCAAGATACTGTTACCGAATAAACAACAAATGCGAGTTAATTGCAGCAGCTGAGGCGGAAATTGAAGCCATTTGGGTCAATAACAAATCTAATTAGATTAGATATAGTTCTGTTAGCAGCTGAGCTAGGCATCAGCACAGGCTAAAGAATTAATGGTCTCATCAACGATCCAGATAAGTACTTCGATATTCATCTGATTCGTTCGAATCATACATCGTGGCGATGTGATGATCGAATAAATCGCATCAAGATGATATTCATACAAATCCGCTGACGAAAGCCTTTTCTCAGCAGTTTGAGCCAACCGTACATAGTTCGGGTGTCAAGCACTTGAGTGACTGGCTATATGCTAAGTTGGAGATTGTTGGAAAATTATGACCCATAGCGTCACTATTTGTACAGATCATGATGTTGTTGTACAAATTAATTATGTGACAATGGAGATTGCACTCTTATCATTTGTGATTAGATCACCTAGATATATAAATGATGAGAGGTCCTTGTGATTTGTTCCTGGACGGAGAATGATATGAGACAGTATCAGTCCACGTAGGATAAATCATTAAATATCCCTAGTCAGAGTATTATCGAGATTGGACATCGATAAATACGTAAAAGACTAGTATTACACTTGTGCACGTTGTGAGGGCACAACGACATAGTTCTCATATATTTGGGTATATGATACTCATGCAAGTGTAATAGGAGGTTGTGTTTTACCGATGGTACGGGAAATAGCTTCGCTCTGGATAGACCCCCGCAGAATCCCATTGGTAGTATGACTATGTGTCTATGGGAGTCTGCAATCAGGGTAGATGTATTTGGTCTTAACCTGAGACTTGCACCGCTAATACTTACAACAATCAATATACTTTGGTTGAGGTCGTACAAGGCTTTAACAGGTTCTGTGTACGCCAATGCTGGGTATATTGAGAATCGTAGTGTGTTGGGTGTGATGTCGAGATGGAAGTATCACTCCAGTCATAGTGGAGATGATGATCGCATATGATACGAAACTTGTTCTCTTAAATGCTCGAGCTATCGGGATATTATGACTAGGTCATGTATATCTGATTATAGAGACTAGTTACCAGACATCCGATATGTGCTTCGTACGGGGCAGACACAATTCCAGCCCCAAGCCCAGCACGTGATCATCCGACTACCGTATTTACTGCCAACATATCCGGGGATCTCATGGGTCGCTTCTTGAAGATTCACCGATGATGTATGACTCGCACTTTATTAATCTGGGATTAATTAGAAGAGAGAGAAAATTAATCTGGGATTAATTACAGAGATATTTTATCTGGGATAAAATATTAATTAAAGAGAGAGAACGATTAATTTGGAATTAATCGATAAAATAATATATTCGATATATTATGCGAAATTGGATTTCGACGCGGAATTAAAATTAGATTTTAATTCGGGCGAATGAATTAATTTAGAATTAATTTGTTAGCGACGTGAATAGTGATTTCGCTAGGCATAATCGTTTAATTACGTCGCGACGGAAAATTCGTTAATTTGGAATTAGCGACCCTGAGCCCGGGATTATTTGCGAGTGCATTCGCATTTCGAATTCGAGTGCGACACGCAAGTCAAATCAAGCGTCAAATCGCTAGTGACATCAAGCGTCAAATCACATGTCACTTTGAGTGATGTGACAATTTGATTGATTGATTTGAGTGATTAATGTGGTAGTTGAAAAGCATTAATTGCTTTTTGCTTTTTGACTTTTGCTTTTTGGAAAGTAAAAAGAATTTGGTGAATGGTTTTATTATTTTTGGAAAATATAAAACCTATTACACTTTTTTCTTTTCCCTCTCTTTCATCTCATGTTCTTCTCTTTTCCCTCATCTTCTCTTTCACTGCTTGGAGCCGATTTCTTCTTCTCAATTTCTGGTTTGACCAAAAAACAAAGAAGAAGAAGAAGTGCTAGCACACACTTGAGTTATACAAAGGTGATAGGGCAGTGAACACTTGAGCTTGGAATTCATTTTTGAAGCTTGAAGCTTGGAGCTTCAATGGAGGTCTCCCATGGCCGATTCTTGGAGGAGCCGAACCAGCCAAAACCGAGCAGCCCATTGCAAGGTGAAGCCACTGCCGAGCTTCATGGATGAGGCCAATTCGTTTTGTTCTTCGCGTCGCAAGATCCGTTCATTGTGAGTATGTTTCCACCATTCTCCTTTGTGTATTCATGCGTTTTTGTGCTTGATTTCATGATTCTTGGGACCTAATTAGAAACCAACAGTAATATCACGCAAAGTTTATATATTATAATAAGGGAGATATCTAAATTAGAATTAATAAAAGTGGATCCTCTAACCCCAATATTTTCTTTACTGTTTTATTTTCCTTTTTAATTTCCAGCATTTACTTTATGTCATTTACTTTATTTAAGCTTTACTAGCCTTAGATATGTGTCGTAACTAAACCTGTTATCTGGGGTTGTGATGAAATCCAATTTCACCGGTTTATAAGGTGTTATTTTATAGCTTAGGTAATATAAATGTTTATTTATTAAGTCTTAAGCTTAATGCTTCTTGTTAACTGACCATTAATAAGATTGATGTGGTAAACTTAAAATAAACTTGACAAATGAATTTTAGGTTTCAGCCTTAGACTTAATAGCCCACGATCTTCCTTGAGGATAGATAACCCATTAATAGATTTCCTTACAGGATAGATATATACCTGTCGAGCGGAGGTAGCCACAATTGGAACTTATTCTTAATGAATTCAGGTAACTTGGTTGACATAGACATATGATTAATTGGGTTACACTGGGTATTTGCTTCAGACCATCAATAGAGGCTTTTGCATAATTTCGTGTACCAGGTTAGTAAACCAATATATTACACAAACATGAGATAACCACTTCATCTTTAAAAGATATTGGAAGGATTCACAACCCTGGATAGTTTAATAATATTGAATTTTCCCTTAATTACTTTCGCATTGTTTTATTTATTCGTCTTTAGTTTAAAATCACCATCTAATCAAACAACCAACCTATTAGATACTCGTAAACATTTGAATTTACAAATTAATATCTTAGGTATTAAGTCCTTGTGGGATCGATACATTTTATACTACTTGAACGATACGTGCACTTGTATTATACGTGTGTGATTACGTTGATCAAGTTTTTGGCGCCGTTGCCGGGGACTTATTTATTTTTCACTATTAATTTTGGGGTTAGATACAGTTACTTGTGTCTAATTTGTTTTTGTTTTCTTTTGTTTCAGGTTCTCAGTCACTACATGAGAAGAACCCGAAGCTTTGAAATCCAATCGCTTGACATAGAAATTGAAAGAATAATCAGACAATTGAGAAGTGAAAGGCGAGAAGGCCAAGAAGCACTAATCAACATGGAACCTAAATCTTTGGAAGTTGCACCACCAATTCCCATTCGAGATAGAACTATTCCGTTGGTTGACGGCTTCATTTTCTGTATTATACTTCCTCCCTTACCAGCAAATACATGTGACATCAAAACATGCATTCAGATGATACAATAGTTAGTTCAGCTTGGGGGGAATGCAACTGAAGATCCTAATGCCCATATCAGTAACTTCCTGGAAGTTTGCGACACTTTCAATTACAACCGAGCGGCTGAAGAAGCAATGAGACCGCATGTTTTTCCATATTCCTTGAAAGACAGAGCTAAGGCTTGGCTATATTCACTACCAGCAGGTTCCATCATAACTTGGAACACTTTAGCCCCCAAATTCCTTGCAAAGTACTTTCCCCCAGCCAGAACTGAAAAGTTGAGGAATGACATTACATCCTTTGTACAACATGACTCGAAATCCCTCTGTGAAGCTTGGGAAATATACAAGATTTCCTCAGAAAATGTCCTCACCATGAGATTGCAAAGTGGCTACAAGTCTAAACCTTCTACAATGGACTTTCTGGATTAATGAGAGCCACAATTGATGCTGCTGCTGTAGGGGCTTTAATGGAAAAAGAAGAAGATCAGGCTTGGGACCTAATTGAAGAAATGACCAACAATAATTCATTATGGCCAACACATGATTCAACGAATCGCAGGAATTTATATAATTGGACCCAACACATCAGTGAATGCCAAGCTGGATCAGATATGTAAATTCATGGAAACTCTTAGCACGCAAAGCAATGTTGGATCCACAAGTTCACCATATGGAGGAGCACCAGAGACAGAATCATACCACCAAAATGAAGAGACAGTGAATTATGTCAATAATTTCAACAAACAGGGAAACAATCCATATTCCAACATTTACAACCGAAGGTGGAGGAATCATCCCAATTTTTATGGAACAATAATTCTGGGAAAAGAAACAATCCACCACCAGGATTCCAACAGCAAAACAAAGGCCAGGAGTATGAAAAAGAACCAGGAATAACAGAAGTGCTGGCCAAGTTGAAAAAACAAGAAGCAAAATACGATGCTTTAGCAGCTATGGTTCAAAATCAAGTAGCATTGAATCAAAGCCATTCAGCTTCTATTAAAGCACTGGAGAATCAAATGGGACAACTGGCCAATGCTAAGAGTTACAGACCACCAGGTAACCTTCTTAGCAACACAGAACCAAATCCAAGGAACAAAGGGAAGGAGAAATATCAAGCTACCACCTTGAAAAGCGGTACTGAAATCAACACAGATGTTGGAATCAAGGCATCCATTGAGGAAGTTCCAAAAGAAACAGAGCCACAGATGGAGGAAAAAAAAGCAAAGGAGAAAGATCAATAAAGATTCACTCCACCTCCATATTTTCCACAGCGTCTGAAAAAAAAACTGGAAAAGCAGTTTGCTCGATTCTTAAAGGTCTTCAAAAAGATGCATATCAACATTCCATTTGCAGAAGCGTTGGAAGAAATGCCCAGCTATCTCAAATTCATGAAATACATTCTTTCACGAAAGCAGAGATTGGGAGATTACGAGACAATAGCATTGACAGAAGAATGCAGCGCCATCATTCAGAGGAAACTTCCCCCAAAGTTGAAAGATCCTGGCAGTTTCATCGTCCCATGCACCATTGGAGAACATTACATTGGTAAATCTTTGTGTGATTTAGGTGCTAGTGTTAATTTGATGTCTTTTTTGATTTACAGGAAACTGCAGATTGGAGAAGCAATGCCCACCTCAGTCTCTCTGCAACTTGCTGATAGAACACTCGCATTTTCGAGAGGTGTAGTTGAAGATGTGCTTGTCAAAGTCGACAAACTCATTCTCCCAGCAGATTTCATTATCCTTGACATGGAAGAAGACAAAGATGTACCTATCATTCTTGGGAGACCATTCTTGGCTACAGGTCGAACTGTTATTGATGTAAAAAAAAGGAGAACTAACCATGAAATGCAGGACCAAGAAGTTACCTTCAATGTTTTCAAAGCCATGAAATTCTCAAGTGATGAAAATGAGGAGGAATGTTTCAGAATTGATGTTGTAGATAGTATCATCCAGGATACTGATGTAATGCCACTTCCCACGGATAAATTTGAAGCTTGCATCACCAACATGACTGACAGCGAGTTAGATGATGAAATTCTGAAATGTATCAACTATCTTGACAGATAATTTCGCTTCAAATCGACACCACAGGTGGAAAGTTTGGAACTACCAAAAAATGAGCGAATCAATCCCTCGATTGAAGAACCACCACAACTGGAACTTAAGCTACTTCTAAGCCATCTCATGTATGCATTCTTAGGAAACTCTTCTAAATTACCTGTGATTATTTCTTCTTCACTAACATTGGAGCATGAAGAAAAGTTGCTGAGAGTGCTACGAGAACATAAAAAAGCCATTGGCTGGACTATATCAGACATTCGAGGCATTAGTTCATCATTTTACATGCATAAGATTCTGATGAACGATGAGTACAAACCTATAGTGGATCATCAACAAAGACTAGATCCAATCATGAAGGAGGTCGTGAAGAAAGAAATCATCAAATGGTTGGATGATGGCATCATTTACCCCATCTCAGACAGCACTTGGGTGAGTCATATGCAGTGTGTACTGAAGAAATGAGGAATAACTGTAGTCACAAATGAAAAGAATGAGCTGATTCCAACAAGAACTGTGACTGGATGGAGAGTTTGTATGGACTATCGGAAGCTGAACAAAGTAACAAGGAAAGACCATTTTCCGCTGCCATTCATTGATCAGATGCTGGATAGATTGGCGGGACATGAGTTCTATTATTTTCTGGATGGATACTCGGGGTACAATCAGATTGCCATTGCCCCAGAAGATCAGGATAAGACCACTTTTACATGTCCGTATGGTACTTTTGCTTTCCGTATGATGCCATTTGGATTATGTAATGCTCCTTCCACATTTCAACGTTGCATGATGGCCATCTTCTCAGACATGCTGGAACAAAGTATGGAGGTTTTCATGGATGATTTCTCTGTGTTTGGAGACTCTTTCGACCACTGCTTGCAAAATATGGAAAAAGGTGTTACAAAGATGCGAAGATACCAACCTGGTACTCAACTGGGAGAAATGCCAGTTCATGGTGCAGGAAGGCATTGTCCTGGGACATCGGATCTCACAAAATTGAATCGAGGTAGATAAAACAAAGATTGAGACAATTGAAAAATTACCTCCACCAGCATCTATTAAAGAGATTCAGATTTTTCTCGGATATGTAGGCTTTTACAGGAGATTTATCAAAGACTTCTCCAAGATTGCTAAACCTTTGTGCAACCTTCTGGAGAAAGATGTGCCTTTCAATTTCACCAAAAAATGCCACGAAGCTTTTGAAATCTTGAAACATAAGTTGATCTCTGCTCCCATCATAGTATCACCGGATTGGACTCTTCCATTTGAGGTGATGTGCGATGCTAGTGATTTTACTGTAGGTGTAGTTTTGGGACAACGCAAAGTAAAATTTTTCCATACCATTTAATACTCCAGCAGAAATCTGAATGAAGCTCAACTCAACTATACAACCACTGAAAATGAGTTGCTTGCAGTTGTGTTCACTTTTGATAAATTTCATTCGTATCTGCTGGGTCCCAAAGTGGTGGTCTACACATATCATTCAGCAATCAAATACCTGATCACGAAGAAAGATGCCAAACCTAGATTGATCCGTTAGGTGCTTCTACTGTAAGAATTTGATGTGGAGATCCGAAACAGGAAAGGAACATAAAATCAAGTGGAAGATCACTTATCGAGGCTCGAGAATGGAGAAACAGCTGGCAATGAACTGACAATCAAAGAAACTTTTCCAGATGAACAATTGTTTGCCATGAAACAACACAATGTCCATTGGTATGCTGACTATGTAAACTACATAATATCCGGAAAATGGTCATTGGAATGCACACATCAGCAACGAAAGAAGTTCTTCAAAGAAGTCAAACATTATGTCTGGGATAAGCCGTACCTGTTCAAATGTTGTGCTGATCAATTACTGAGACGTTGTGTTCCACAAGAGGAGGTCATTAGTGTTATACAACATTGTCATTCATCACCATATGACGGACACATCAGTGGAAATAAAATTGCAACCAAAGTCCTACAATCAGGTTTTTTCTGGCCCACTCTTTTTAAAGATGCTTACTTATTTGCTCTTCAATGTGACAGGTGCCAGAGAACGAGAAATATATCAAGGAGAAATGAAGGACCTTTGTAAAATATTCTGGAAGTGGAGATATTTGATGTATAGGGAATTGATTTTATTGGACCCTTTGTTCCATCATTCGGAAACCTGTACATACTTGTTGCAGTAGACTACGTCTCCAAATTGGTTGAAGCAATAGCATTTCCATCAAATTATTCAAAAGTGGTGATAAAATTCTTTAAAAAGAAAATTTTCACTCGCTTCGGAACACCTCGGGCGATTATTAGTGATGGTGGCACATATTTCTGCAACAGATATTTTGATGCACTTCTATCCAAATATGGAGTTACTCATAAAGTTGCCACTTCCTACCATCCACAGTCAAATGGACATGTTGAAGTTTCAAACAGGGAGATCAAAAGAATCTTGGAGAGAACCGTTAGATCAACAAGGATGGACTGGTCTACAAAACTGGATGACACATTATAGGCCTACCGGACAGCTTACAAGACACCCATGTTGGACAATTATGACCCATAGCGTCACTATTTGTACAGATCATGGTGTTGTTGTACAAATTAACTATGTGACAAATGAGATTGCACTCTTATCATTTGTGATTAGATCACCTAGATGTATAAATGATAGAAGGTCCTTATGATTTGTTCCTGGATTGAGAATGATATGAGACAGTATCAGTCCACGAAGGATAAATCATTAAATATCCCTAGTCAGAGTATTATCGAGATTGGACATCGATAAATGCATAAAAGACTAGTATTACACTTGTGCGCGTTGTGAGGGCACAACAACATAGTTTTCATATATTTGGGTATAGGATGCTCATGCAAGTGTAATAGGAGGTTTTGTTTTATCGATGGTACGGGAAACAGCTTCGCTCTGGATAGACCCCCTCAGAATTCCATTGGTAGTATGACTATGTGTCTATGGAAGTCTGAAATCAGGGTAGGTGTATTTGGTCTTAACTTGAGACTTGGACCGCTAATACTTGCGACAATTAATATACTTTGGTTTTGGTCATCCAGGGCTTTAACCGGTTTCTGTGTACGCCTCTTCTGGGTATATCGAGAATCGTAGTGTGTTGGGTGTGATGTCAAGACGGAAGTGTCACTCCAGTCATATGGAGTTGATGATCACGTAGGGATACAGAACTGGTTGCTCGTAATTCGATATATGCTTCGTACTGGGCAGACACTGTACCAGCCCCAGGCCTTGCATGTGATCATCTGATACTGGATCGAAATATGCAATACTACGTATACTACGCCTGATATAGATCCTTATATTCCTGTAATGATATTTTTGGAGAATTGGGTAGGCATGGCGCTTTGCTAGAAGCCAACCTTGTCTTGTAAATCGGTATAAACATAGTACTAGGTACTTACATGTTCCGATAGTCCGACGACCGAATTTACTGCCAACATATCCGGGGATCTCATGGGTCGCTTCCCGAAGATTCACCGATGACGTATGACTCACACTTTAATTAATCTAGGATTAATTATTTGAGAGAGAAAATTAATTTGGGATTAATTGCGGAGATAGACATGAAGGAATTGAAGACGAGCAAAGCTCTGACTTCAAATATGTTTGTCAAGATTATGTTCACTACTAGTATTGAAATTGGATTTTAAATACTTAGTGCGGTACATAAAATATATGTATTGATGTTCAGAATCTGCTATGAGCAGGATACTGACATCAATTGAGATTAATCTGCGAATTGGAAACGGGACGAAAGTCGCTGTTTTAACCGTAGAAACCTAAATTTAGGAACTACCTTCGGGTGTGTGCTTAAATTTGGAAACTGTTATAATGTAACTAGTTTGACTAGATACATTATCTTTATATCAGTGTTTAACCCGCTGCGGGTGAACCTTTATATTCTAGAACACTAAAGTGTTTTATTATATAAATATGATATTGAGATAAACACATTAGATGTGAATAACAGAATTTATATTTTGAATATAAATAAAATCTCAAACATATATCATGACAAACAATTAGCTCGAACTGATTTGATCAGATGAAACTTAATCGTGGCATTGTGGTCTGGGACACAATTAAACAAGACTCGTATATCCACACTTTCGAAGAGTGGGTACTAGGACATATTTGATCCTATTCAAATAAAGTCTACGAATCTAGTTTATAGGGCATAGTGCCTAAAACACCTTTACTTGGTAAAAGTGCAAACCGATCTGTAAGCCCTAGTTCATAGTGAAGCAAGTAGGCCCATGTTTAGCTAGGCTAGAGGTGGATATGAATATTTCGTGACCCTTACGGATGTGGCATCGTGTTATGGTTATGTGTTTCTTTTGAAGAACACAAATCAGAAACTTTTAAAGTTTCGACACGAAGTAGACAAACAGATCGGCTAAAGTATTAAACCATCATGGTTAGACCATGATGAAAATACTTAAGCAATAAGTTTCTCGTATACTTGAAAGAGTATAGTACTCTTTCAAAGAGGACTCTTAACAGAACACGTCAATTTGACGGTGTGTCCGAACAGAGTAACCGAATTTTATTGGACATGATAAGGTTAATCATGAGTCGCTCTGAGCTACCATTTCCTTCAATGGATAAGCATTAGACAGTGCAGAACTTATTTTGAATAAGGTTCCATAAAAGTCTGTTTGACAGATTTCATATTAGTTATGAACTGGAAAGAAACTAGGTTTCTCAATCCTGATAATTTGGGTATGCTAGGCATATGTTTGGATGATACCAAACTAAAACCCAAATTGGATAAGTGCCAAATTGTAGGTTATCCTAGGGATACCAAAGTATAGTACTTATACAACTCACAAGAGAACAATGTAATTTTTGCTCGCCATGTGGTTTTCCTAAGAGGAATACCGATATACAGTGGTAACTGGGAGGATAGTAAAACTCGATGAAAATCAGAGTAATACTATTCTAGGCACTGAATCTTAATGGAACATAGATAGTTCATCAAGGATGAAACTATACCATAATCTTCGAATAAACAAGAACCGCGTATGTCGGAGGGAGTCAGAAAATAACCTGGGGTATGGGTTTCTGATCTCACCTCATAAAGATGTCAATTTTATTGAGGAATACCAACTGACTACGTATGAGGAAATGATACAAGGTATCGACTCCCTATTATGGCAAAGTGCCATGATATCCGAATTGGATTCCATGTATATCAACAAGTTTGGATACTAGTTGATGTACCGCAAGGCATTGTGCCTATTGGTACTTTATAAGTCTTCAAGGAAGACAAACATGGATGGCAACATACCAACGTTATAAGCTAGGCTTTTAGCGGAAAGGTATCGTTATCAACATTGTGTTGATTACGATTCAACCTTTTACCTGTTGCCATGGTAAATCCATTTGGATAATGCTTGCTAAAGCTGCATGTTTCATGTATGAAATATGTCAGCTTAACGGGAAAATCGCTTTCCTGAAAAGGAAACCTTTCGGAGGATATTAACAACATCCTGTCGGTTTTGTCGTACCAAAACAAACAAACAAGGTTTGCGGGTTATTCGATCCATGTTTGGATTGAAGCAAGCATTGAGTTCTTGGAATTATCGTTTTGATGTAATCATAATGGTTTATGATTTAATTCAAAACGAATATGATTCTTGTGTATATAAGAAGGTTAGTGGGAGCGCACTGACAATGCTGTCATATAAATAATGATAATATGTCATTTCTTGGAAATGATATTCCCATAATACAATCGGTGAAAGCTTGGCTTTTGAGGTAATTCTCCGTAGAATTTCTTTGGAGAAACAACCTTTATTCTAGGAATAAAGATATACTGGGATAGATCTAAAGGTTGTTAATACTCTCTGAGAAATCGTACATTAAAAAATATACGCGACCTGGTGTCTCATACGTTTTGAGCATATGGATTCACAAACAGGCCAATCCAAGTGATAGTCACTGGATTGATGTAAAGAACATCTGTTAGTATCTTAGAGAACTAAGGATGCTATCTTAAACTATGGAGATGGAGAACTTGAAGTGACTGTGATCACTATTGCAAGTTTCCAAACCGATAAAATGACTATAAGTCGCAAACGGTACTATACAGTTTGAATAACGGAACAGTGAGCTGGAAATCTTCCAAGCAAGATACTGTTACCGAATAAACAACAAATGCGGGTTATTACTGCAGTTGAGGTAGCAATAGAAGCCTCATGGGTCGATAATAAATCTAATTAGATTAGATATAGTTCTGTTAGTAGCTGAGCTAGGCGTCAACACAGGCTAAAGAATTAATGGTCTCATCAACGATCCAGATACATACTTCGACTATTCATCTGATTCGTTCAGATCATACATCGTGGCGATGTGATGATCGTATAAATCACATCAGATGATAATCATGCAAATCCGCTGACGAAAGCCTTGCTTCAGCAATATCAGCCAACCGTACATAGTTCGGGTGTAAGACACTCGAGTGACTGGCTATAGGCCAAGTGGGAGATTGTTGGACAATTATGACCCATAGCGTCACTATTTGTACAGATCATGGTGTTGTTGTACAAATTAACTATGTGACAAATGAGATTGCACTCTTATCATTTGTGATTAGATCACCTAGATGTATAAATGATAGGAGGTCCTTATGATCTGTTCCTGGATTGAGAATGATATGAGACAGTATCAGTCCCCGAAGGATAAATCATTAAATATCCCTAGTCAGAGTATTATCGAGATTGGACATCGATAAATGCATAAAAGACTAGTATTACACTTGTGCGCGTTGTGAGGGCACAACGACATAGTTCTCATATATTTGGGTATAGGATGCTCATGCAAGTGTAATAGGAGGTTTTGTTTTACCGATGGTACGGGAAACAGCTTCGCTCTGGCTAGACCCCCTCGGAATTCCATTGGTAGTATGACTATGTGTCTATGGAAGTCTGCAACTTATTCGGGGATCTCATGGGTCGCTTCCCGAAGATTCACCGATGACGTATGACTCGTACTTTAATTAATCTGGGATTAATTAGTTGAGAGAGAAAATTAATCTGGGATTAATTGCGGAGATATTTTATCTGGGATAAAATATCAATTAAAGAGAGATAACGATTAATTTGGAATTAATCGATTAATTAATATAATCGATATATTAAACGAAATTAGATTTCGACGCGGAATTAAAATTAGATTTTAATTCGGGCGAATGAGTTAATTTAGAATTAATTTGTTAGCGACATGAATAGTGATTTCGCTAGGCGTAATCATTTAATTACGTCGCAACGGAAAATTCATTAATTTGGAATTAGTGAACCCGAGCCCGAGATTATTTGCGAGCACATTCACATTTCGAATTCGAGTGCTGCACACAAGTCAAATCAAATGTCAAATCATTAGTCACATCAAGCGTCAAATTGCTAGTCACTTCAAGCGTCAAATCACTTGTCACTTTGAGTGATGTGACTTGACAACTTGATTGACTTGATGTAAGTTGATGTTTGAGTGTGTTACACTCAAGTGTAATTGAATGAAATGACTTATACCATTTTATTTGATTTTTTGGTATATCATTCATTAACTTGTTTTTTGAAAACAATTACAACTCTCTCTCTTCTCTTTCTTCTTCCTCTCACACGCCCAAGGGGCTGAAAATTTTCTGTTTTCTGGTTTGCAAAAATCATGAGCAAGGGATGCAAAAAGTCGTGATTTTGTGGTAAAATCGGGAGTGCTAGCACACTACGAAGTCATGCGAAGGTGATAGGGAAGTCCACCCATAAGCTTGGAATCGTTTGACGAAGCTTGGAGCTTGATGGAGCTCACCCATGGCCGAATTTGGAGGAGCCACAGCAGCTCACTACCGAGTAGTCCAGTGGGTAGAAAATCAAGTTTTGTTCGTTGCCGCGTCACTCAACCGCTCGATGTGAGTATTCCGCAACTCTCTCGTTGTATTCACACATGTGTTTTATGCTTTATAATCGATCATTGGGGCCGTAGAAACTCCAACAACCCATTGGTATGCCCCCATATCAAATGGTGTTTGGAAAAGCGTGCCATCTGCCAGTGGAGCTTGAACACAAATTGTACTGGGCACTGAAGAAGTTAAATCTTGATCTACAAGTAGCATGAGAGAAACGGCTCCACTAACTCAACGAATTGGAGGAATTTCGCCTACAAGCTTAAGAAAATGCCAGATTATACAAAGAAAAGTCCAAGAAATGGCATGATCAAAAAATAGTGCGTAGGCAATTGGAACCAAGACAGCAGGTGTTGTTATACAATTCAAGGTTTCAACTTTTCCCTGGAAAGTTGAAATCAAGGTGGTCAGGTCTATTTGTGATCACTCAAGTTTTACCATATGGAGCTGTTGAGTTACTTGACCCCAATACCAACGAAACATTCAAAGTTAACAATCAGCATGTCAAGCACTACTAGGGAGAATCATTCGAGCGATAAAAAGAAAGTTTCACACTTTCAGATTCAGCCTAACGTTCGGGCTGTCATGTCTAGCTGACGACGTTAAACTTAGCGCTAGTAGGGAGGTAACCCATGCAATTTGTGTATATATTCAGATTTGGTGTGTTTTATTTTTGTGTGTTTAATTTTGTAGGTAAAGTCACATTTCAGGATGAAAGACGTTCTCGCAAATCTTCACAAGCAATTTCCTTCTCTCTCTCAAAATTCTCTGATGAAAGTCTACAAAGCTCGCTTGGAACGAATAAGACTTCTGATGATCAAAGGTATTCCTAATGACATTCGTTGGATTATTGAAGCACGGGTCCGATTGGAAGATGAGTCCTCTGACTCTTTTGTTTCATATTTGTCTGGTTTAAGAAGAAGCACATATGCTAAAAAGAGAAGAGCTAAAAAAATGGGTGTTTGCTATAAATGTGCACGCATGACATGTAGTACTCGTTGTCGTTCTTTAGGAATGGTGTCTGATAACCATGAAGATAAATTAAATTCATTAGGGATGGCTTGAGTAAGGAGTCTTTGGATTACATATCTAAGACTCTTGAGACACATCCCAATGGATATGTGCATCATGCAATTCACATGTTATATACACAATTCCGAAAAGAAAGACAACATTTAAGTCTTGGGAATCTGACTCTAAAACACTATGTTTTCCAATTTATAAGAAAATTGGATTGGAAGCTTGTCCCTGACGAATAAGCGTCATTCAAGCCATTACTTCTTGTAAATATTATTATCTCTTTTTCTTTAACTAATAATTGTGATTTGTTTTTTTATTTTCTTTTATTTTATCCGACAGGATCCAGACTTTTTGACTTTCACGATATATTTTACTGTTTAGCTAATAATTATCATTTGACAGGTACTAGTGCTATTATTACTCACCCTTTTTCAAGTGTTATAAATTCAACTCATCATTGCACTCTTGAAGGCATCCAGATTTGAAATAAAAAAAAATGGAAGCCACTTCAAAAAGACGAGTTGTAAACATTTGTATGTTTTGCGGTACTAGTGCTAGTTCTAAACTAGAATTCGTAGCGGCAGCACAGGAATTGGGTCAAGTCATAGCCGAAAGGAATATGCACTTAGTATATGGTGGTGCCAATCTTGGACTAATGGGGATCGTTTCAATGGCTGTACAGGAAGGAGGTAGTCAAGTTCTGGGAATCATCCCAAAACCTTTGACGGAGGCGAATCTTATATGACCATCAAACGGAGAGGAACTAATCGTGCCAGGTATGTCTGAACGATTGGTGGAAATGATTAACCATGCTTATGCTTTTATTACTTTGCCAGGTGACTTGGCACGATAGAGGAAATTTTTACAGTACTATCTTGGGCGAACTTGAACATACATCAGAAACCAATTGGACTTTTTAACGCTGATGGATTTTATGTTTTTCTTTGTGTGTTTCTCGATGATGCCGGAGAAATGGGTTCGTGTCAAAACCTGTAAAAGAAATCCTCTTCACTGCCAAAACTACCAATGATTTAATTGACCAACTCTTAGCCTTCGAACCACAAATTGACCCTATCCTTTCCAAGATAAACTGGTCTGATAATGATCGTGGTAAGAAGCTTCGGATAAATCTGGATCTTAACCTTTAATTTTCATTTTAGATGTAGAATTTCAACTAACCATGTACTGTTTTCTAAACTCTTCTTCTACTTTTTAAGACATTATGGACAATGTCTCATTTAGGTTTGGGGTAGGGGAATAGTTGACTAGTATCTTGTTTTTATTGTGTTGTTTTTATTTGATTTTTAGTCTAAAATTTTCAAAAAAAATCAAAAAATTTATCAAAAAATCTGGTTTAGGAGTCATTGGCCCAAAGCTCGCTACATGGATTGAAGATGTTGCTTTATTTATTTTACGCAAAAAAAAAACAGAAAAATATTCCATTGCTAAAAAAAGTATGAATTCTGATATAACTTTAGGACAAAAATATTACTCTCTTTTCAACTGCTAACGTGTTCCGGACACGTGTCACAATCATAGAAGTTTTTCTATCATGCGCCTTTGCTAACATGCACCTGCCACATATCAATATCACAACAAATCTGCTAACGTGCACCGGACATGTGTCACCATCACATGCTGTCGACACTCATCATTGAAAATTCATCATTGCTTGCATCATGCCGACGTCAGCGTCGCGACGAACACACCCTTACACGTCGCGACGCCGAGCCAATAATTCTACCGACAGCCACGTGTCCTCATCTTTGGAATCCGCGCGCCATGTGGCATAAATCAACGGCGCGTCGTGACGCACAAGGTTGTGCAAGTCGCGACGCGCGAGACCCATGGATGCCTATAAATTCAGGCCGATTTCAGTTGTAAATTCATGCTTTCTTCTAAGGAATTCCTTAAGAATAGTAAGAAGATTGTATATTGCTTGTTTATTTACAGCTTTCTGTATTTAATTTTATTTATTTTACGCAATAGCACTTTCTTTTCTTTACTTTTCAGTCTTTATTTTACTTTTTTTTAGCATGAGGAGGTAACTCCCCACTGCTGGGGTTTAAGGTTAAGCTTTTATTACTAATATTTAGATTAATCTCCCTTAATTATAATATATAAAGTATTTAAAACCTGACTTAATGGGATACCGCCTTTATGGTCGGTTGGACTTAATTAAATTTATTTTAACCTGACTAAATTGGATACCACCTTTATGGTCGGTTGGAATTAATTATAAATTTGACTTAAACAGGATAGCGCATGTATGTCCAGTTAGTAATATCACGCAAAGTTTATATATTATAAAAAATGAGATATCTAAATTAGAAGTAATAAAAGTGGATCATCTAACCCCCAACATTTTCTTTACTGTTTTATTTACCTTTTTTAATTTCCAGCATTTACTTTATGTCATTTACTTTATTTAAGTTTTACTAGCCTTAGATATGTGTCGTAACTAAACCCGTTATCTGGGGTTGTGATGAAATCCAATATCACGGATTTATAATGGGTTATTTTATAGTTTGGGTAATATAAATGTTTATTTATTAAGTCTTAAGCTTAATGCTTCTTGTTAACTGGCCATTAATAAGATTTATGTGGTAAACTTAAAATAAACTTGACAAGGGAATTTTAGGTTTCAGCCTTAGACTTAATAGCCCACGATCTTCCTTGAGGATAGATAACCCATTAATAGATTTCCTTACAGGATAGACATATACCTTTCGGGCGGGGGTAGCCACAATTGCAACTTATTCTTAATGAATTCAGGTAACTTGGTTGACATAAACATATGATTAATTGGGTTACACTGGGTATTTACATCTGACTATCGACAGAGGCTTTTGCATAATTTCATTTTCCAGGTTAGTAAACCAATATATTACACAAACATGAGATAACCACTTCATCTTTAAAAGATATTTGAAGGATTCACAACTCTGGATAGGTTAATAATACTGAATTTTCCCTTAAATTACTTTCACACTGTTTTATTTATTCGTCTTTAGTTTAAAATCACCATCCAGTCAAACAACCAATCTATTAGATACTCGTAAACATTTGGCTTCATAAATAAATATCTTAGGTATTAAGTCCTCGAGGGATCAATACATTTTATACTACTTGAACGATACGTGCACTTGCGTTATACGTGTGTGATTACGCCAGTCAGGACCCAAGACATCTCAAGTATGACATCGTGTACCCCCTTCGATATAATACTTCGTTTATCATGTAAAATTTTACACTTCGATACTTCAACTTCCTCACCTCTTTCTTCTTTTCTGGCACGTCCCATATTTCTAAATATTTCTTGATTGGTTCCATCTAGGATGACCCTCCTTCGATCTCTACCTCCATGACATCTGGCATCCCCACACTTTTTGATTGCAAGTTCCCTTACGGAATGGTCTGAAATATCTTCGACTTGATGGAGGATGCGAGTCAGGCCAAAGATTCTGCCTGCTGGTTGATCTCCCGTTCAATCTGTTTGAACACCACGTTCCTCATTCCTTCAACAAGCTTCTTCACCTCGATATGATAAGCTATCATGTTTGGTTCCCTTGCTTGGAACTCACCATTCAGATATTGAACAAACATTTGGGAATCACTCTTCACCACCTCATCTCTCACTTCAACCACCTCGCAGAGTCTCAGTCTGGCCAGAATTACTTCATATTCTGCCTCATTATTTGTTGCCTCGAAGGAAAATCTAATGGCATAGTTCAACTGTTCTTCTTCACTACTTTTGAGGATCACCATGGCTCCACATCCTTGTGTACTCACCGAACCGTCCACGAACAACTCCCAACTAGCCTCTTCTACTATTATAATCTGAGGGCCGGTGAACTTCATTACAAAATCTGCCAACGCTTGCCCTTTGATTGATACACTTGGAAGGTAGGAAATGTCATACTCATTGAACCATACAGACCACTTCACTAGACGACCGAAGGTCTCGGGCTTATGTAGAATCTGCCTCAGTGGGTCATCGATATACACTCCAATGGGATGGGCTTGGAAATAGGGTCGTAATTTCCTTGCTGCGGTTACCAGGGATAAAGCCACCATATCGTGGGACTGGTACCGAGTTTCCATATCCAACAGGGCTTTATTGGTATAATATACTTTCCTCTGGATTTTGTCTACATCTGTACTAATACGAGCTTATAGCACATTCAGAAACGGCAAAATATAAAAATAAAACCTCACTCGGGATTGGCTTCACCAACAGTGGAGGTTGGGCCAGGTACTCTTTAAGTTGTTGGAAAGCGTCCTCACATTCGCTCATCCAGTTGACTTCTCTCTTGGCCTTCTTGATAAATTGGAAGAAAATATGGCATTTGTCAATGGCTTTGGAGATAAACCGGTTTAGTGCCACCACCCGACCTATTAAGCTCTGCAATTCCTTGACTATCCTCGGAGGTTTCAGATCCAATACTACTTTGATCTTCTGCGGGTTTGCCTCGATTGTTAGGGTTGGTTCTCTAAGCGCCAATTTTATTATGTATTTCCTTATTAATGCTAATGTAATATTTTATTATGAATAAAATAAATAGTTTATTTTATATAACATCTTCTTTGATATGGTAAAGACGTAACAAATTTTAGAATGATTAGTTATGATACTATTGCAAAAGCGTCGCAACTGACATTGAGTTGTATCATGACGTTGTCATTCTTAGACAGTTCCAGGTCAAGGTTTACACTACTTGGTCAGTAAAGTAAACCCGTTGAGACTGGTACATGTCGTATATTGGAATCTTGGATTTCGATGGTTTCTCAATGAACTATGAGTCTTGGAGACTCGTACAGACGTGTTGGTGTTTATAGCGAATAAACACTTAACGACTCACCAAAGATTCTTAATGGATGGTACACCAATGTCAATAAGAATCTTCTCGGGTTGAGTGAGCATAGTGATTCTTTGACTTGAGATACCACTGTGGATATATTAGTTATCCTCCACACTTAGATGGAAGTCACGTCACAAATCTATTTAGATCAGACCTCCGCCTATTCGTTGGGTGTGGACTGATGCTCAGGATATCCTGTGTGTATCAAGAAAGGATCTGTCAGTTCTGTGTATAGAGTTTAGGTATTCAATATGGAATTAGCAATCTGTTAAATACATGAGCCCGTGGTACACTGTAGAAATTAGTTCTGAGTGTTATTAAGGGATTGCTAATAAAATATCGACGTGATTATATCTATAGAGATTTGACGTTTATATCTATATCTCTGGAATTATCCGGATACCTGTGACGGAGGGATTATATATATGTTATGACCTCGACCTGTATGGTTCAGAGAGTTTATCCGTGTTCATCATAATTTACGGGTAGGTAGATTATGGACACGAAATTTGATTTCGTGACGGATATGCCTGAACCTATAGAGTCTCACTAATGAAATATACTCGTAGAGCGCTAGGGCAACTTTTATGAATAATATTGATTATTTATAACTCGTTTAACAGTTAAACAAAAAAATACATGCCATCGGGACCTAATCACAATTTCCGAAATTAATGTGTATTTGTATTTAATTCTTGATTTTATTAAATATACATTAATTAAATATAAAATTGTGATATTTAAGATATATGATTGATATATGTATTTTGATTATTTAATGTAAATATAATACATATATTTAAGATATTTGTATTTAATTTTTAATTATATAAATATTGTATGATTAAAATAATTAAAGTAACAAATATCTTAAGTCATGATTTGCTTTTTTTAAAGCTTGGAAATGGCATGATATTATTGGTTACATATGTAAGTTTGCTTTATTTTAGATAAAGGTTATCTTTAATAAGTAAAACATGGACCAATGAAAATAAAACAAGTTAAATGATTTATTACTTCATTTTGTTGCACATTGCCACAAGTAAAAATGACATATAAATTATTTTGGTTTTCATTTTCAAAAAAGACAAGTTACACAAATATTTACAAAGTGGGTTGAGAGAAAAGTTAAAGAAAGAAAGGAAAACAAAGCTAAAATTTGGAATTTTTGTAAGTATTTCTTTACATACTTCAACTTATAAAATATTTC
The DNA here is from genome assembly GCA_019454045.1 of Zanthoxylum bungeanum. Lineage (NCBI taxonomy): Eukaryota > Viridiplantae > Streptophyta > Magnoliopsida > Sapindales > Rutaceae > Zanthoxylum > Zanthoxylum bungeanum. The sequence goes on along the minus strand of SKCR01026659.1, from coordinate 75,217 downwards.
TATTAATCTTATCTTCAATTTGTGTTGCTAAGTTGATGTCTCTACTCTTTTAGTTTGTAATTTAATGTGCTGGAATTGAAGGTGTTTAGTAGGGGTGGGCAAAAAAATCGACCGAACCGAACCGAACCAAACCGAACCAAACCAGTCCGAATTTATGGTTTTTTTTCTAACGGTTCGGTTTGCGGTTCGGATTGGCCCACCCCAAACGGTTTACGGTTCGGTTCAGGAGTTAATCCGAAACGCACCTATTAAACCGAACCGAACCGTTATAATTATAAAAATTATATATTTTTATAAAAAAAATTTGTATTTTTTTTTAATTTTATTCTATGTTTTCTTTTTATTAGTATGTTAATACTTTTATTCTTAAATTTTTTGTTTTATGGTAGCATCATTTTTCTTGAAAGTAATATGTTAGATTTGTCTTTTAATTAGAATGATGGTAGCATCATTATTCAAGGTAATTTTTAAAAAATACAAGAATTAATTGTGCCTCATTTTTCAATCCTTAATGGAGTGCATGTGTTCCCTGAATTCACAGCTTACACCATAGCACTTCATACTATTTGTTGGATAGACTAGTTTTTTTTCTTGTTTTCACTTAAATGGATGAAAAGGTTTATAATAATCTGTAAACCGAACCGAACCAATTCGTAAACCGCTGGTTTAAAAAATTTTCAATCCGAACAAAACCGTTATTTAATGGTTTGGTTTGAGAGGTAAAAGATCCGAATCGTAAAATATGGTTTGGTTTGGATTTTAGCAAAAACCGAACCAAACCGAACCGCGCCCACCCCCTACTGTTTAGCATGTATGATTAATTAATAAGCTAATTATGAGTAATTAAGCTTATTTGGGTAATTTGTGATTAAAGCTGCCATTCTAGAGTTTTAATTCCACTCAATTATAACCTAGAATTTTTCTTAAGTTATTTCAAGTGGTGAGACTTATTTGGTGAATTATTGAATTGATTAAAGCATTGAATTGAATCAATTTAGTGTAAATTGTGCAATTGGAGTAATTTATGAAATTAGGGTTCTAAACCTAATCCAATTTTGGGGCTTTTTAAATATGTTGCATATTTTAATGTATATATGATGTATATCAAATTTGGGATTGATTGGATTTGATCTTGATATGTTTTGAATAAATTTGGCTAAATTACAATTAATGGAAAATTTACACCCCTCTCGGCAATTTTGTCCTTTTGTGGATAACTTGTTGCAATTTGTATTTTGATGTGTTTGACATGTTAGAAATAATTTTAGAAATGATTTGGAATCATCCAAAATTATATTTGACAATTTTTGGACTAAAATGATCAAATTGAAAAGTTTGGGGGTAAATCGACAATTAAAGGAAATATGATTTCTTGGGTTAAAATTTCTGATTTTAAGTATTGGTTAATTAAAAAAATAAATTTATTTAATTGATCCAAGAAAAAGTTTTGAAATCGAAAAATTCTGATTTTCCGCGTTCCGCTGCGCTAACTCTGTAATTTCGTATAAAACCCCTACAAAATGGTATCAGAGCAAGTATGATTCTGGACACCCGATATGTGATTATGCTTTTAAAATTCAATGTTTAATTTAGTTTTTACTTTATGCATGCATGTGTGACCGGTGCTTACAAACGCGTATAACGCAAGCGCACGTATCGTTCAAGTAGTATAAAAAGTATCGATCCCACGAGGACTTAATACCTAATCTATTAATTTTATGAAGTCAAATGATTACTAGTATCTAACAGGTTGATTGATTGATTTGAAATGGTGATGATTCTAAATTTAAAAAGAAGTAAATAAAATTACACGAAGGTCGGTTTAAGAAAATTCAATATTAAAAACTATCTATGGTTGTGAATCTTTCTAATATCTTTTAAAAGATGAACTGGTTATTTCATGTTTGTGTAATAAATCGGTTTACTAACCTGGAACACTAAATTATGCGAAAGCCTCTGTCGATGGTCAGACGCAAATACCCAGTTTAATCCAATTGAACCATATGTCTATGTCAACCAAATTATCTGGATTCATTAAGTTTAAGTTCCAATTATGGCTACCCCTGCCCGACATGTATATGTCTATCCTGTAAGGAAATCTATTAAAAGGTTATCTATCCTCAAGGAAGATCGTGGGCTATTAAGTCTAAGGCTGAAACCTAAAATCCCTATGTCTAGTTTATTTTAGATTTACCAGATCAATCTTATTAGTGGCCAATTAACAAGACGCATTAGGCTTAAGACTTAATAAGTAAACATTTAAATTACCCAAACTATAAAATAACCCCTTATAAACCGGTGATATTAAAAGTCATCACAACCTCAGATAACTAACTTAGTTACGACACATAACTAGGGTTTTAAAAGACATAAAGTAAAAATACTGAAGAGTAATTGCGGTAAAGTAAATGCTGAAAAGTAAATTGTAATAAAATAAAATGCTAAGGTAAAAGGATCAACTTTTACTATTTACTATTTAGATATCTCCCTTAATATAATATATTAACTTGTGATTATTTTACCAACTGTCCATATAGGCGGTAACCTGATTAAGTCAAATTAAGTCCAACCAGCCATAAAGGCGGAACCAAAATAAACCTGCCATATAGGCGGTAAGAAAATTTAATTACCAACCAACCAATCTGGCGCTATCCTTGATTAGTCAGGTTTAAACCAGATTAAAATGAATTACCAACCGACCAATCTGGCGGTATCCTTTTTAATTCAAATTTTAAATAGTGAATATATTATTTTTATGGGAGATTAATCTAAATAGCAATAGTAAAAGAATTACCTTTCACCCTAGCAGGGGGAAGTTACCTCCTCATGGTTGAATAGTAAAACTGTAAAAGTTAAAAGGAAATAAATTACTATTACTATTACAAAAGTAAATTACTATTACAGAACGTAATTAAAATTAATTACAAAATTGAATTTTAAAGAAACTAAGAAGAGAACTCCCTATTTACATCAGAGAATTCAGAGAGAATGGTACATCTAAAACTGAAATCTCGAGCTCAATTTATAGACCCCGATAGGCCTCCAGCGTCGCGACGCCAAAGGCTTTGGCGTCGCGACGCCAGAGCTTTTTGGCGTGGCATGCTGAGGGCTTGACACGTGGAGATTCTGGATAAGGAGATAAGGCGACCCGTGGCAAGGCGGCTGAGAGCTCAATTATTATGCTGACGTGGCATGACGTGGCGGTGACGTGGCGACACATGGCGAAAGGGAGTATCGGTACCGTAGGATTGCGACACGTGGCACGCTGTGATTGGTTGATGATGACCTGACACTTTGACTCGGTCAACTGGTGATGTGGATGATGACGTGGCGGTGACGTGGAATGACACGTGGCAATGGTGATTGTTGGCACCGTAGGATGATGACATGTGGCACGGCGCACGTTAGCAAATCAACTGTGATGGTGACACGTGGCACGGTGCACGTTAGCAAAGTCAAACTTTTCAGATTCTGACATGTGGACCCGACGTACGTTAGCATAGACCCGGTGCACGTTAGGCATCGCGACGCCAAAGGCTTGCGCGACGCGATGCGAAAACTGGCCAAAATGCCCTTTTTCCAATTTTCACTGTTTTGGTCCAAATCACCTCCAGAATGTCCTGAAACTTTTATTTATCTACAAAATAACATAAAACACATCAAAATATTCACAAAACTCAAGAAACTATACAAAATATTAGGTTAAATAAGTGGGAAATAGTGATATAATTACCACTCATCACACCCCCAAACCTAACATTTTGCTAGTCCTCGAGCAAAACATAGAATAAAATAACATAAACATCCTTAAAATAAAATTTAACTAAGCCACTTTCGTAGGGATCGCGGTTGCATTTAGCGTATGTAACAAGCCTTTAAACCCCTATGTGTCCCTAGTGGACGAGTTGTAGTCTTGTGAGGGTTTACAGCAATGATACCCATAAACATCTTACAAAAGTAAAAAGGTAGTAAAACTAATGCACACAAAAGCAAAAAGACAAGCGAAAAGAGAATAAAGAAGTTAGTGACTAATCAGGTGAAATTTCTACTCCATGTTACTAGTTGTTTTCTTTCTTTCTAAATTACTGAATAAGTAAATTCTCCGATTATATTTACCATTCTTCATATACACAGCCAACAAAATATTAAACAACTCATTTTTGCCCACAACAGTCATAACTGCAGTTGATAAGAGAGTAATATTTTTGTCCTAAAGTTTTATCAGAATTCACACCTTTTTGCAGCAATGGAATAATTTTTCTGTTTTTTTTTATTTTTGATTTTTTTTTTATTTATATACAATATCTTCCATCTATGTAGCGAGTGTTGGGTCGATGGCTCCCAAACCAGTTGGCTTTAGGGCACCAGATGTTAAGACACCCCTACGGACTTAATTACTCAGACTTGAGATATATATATTTTTTGCAGGATCTTTGATCCATGTAGCGAGCTTTGGGCCAGTGACTCCCAAACCAGTTGGCTTTAGGGCACTAGGTGTTAAAACACCCTTACAGACTTAATAACTCGGATCTCAGATGTTTGTTTTGTTTTGTTTTTTTTTACTCCATCACTTTTTGAGATGCTTCCTCCAATTAAACTAGAGTATTGAATATTACAAACTTTTTAATTTTAGCTCATGTCCGTATGTTTCCATGTATGTTGTTAATACCTGTCAACTGAGCATATGAAGATCCATTTTATTCACTTTTATGGAGAATTCACAAATTAAATAATTCAAAAAGAAATAAACAAAAATTAACTTGTTCTGAAATAGGTTTGAGATACGTATCAGGAGTGGAAACTCCTTACACAGCTATCTCTCACCAATTTCACCTTTTTAGTCAAAATAAAAACACAAAAACGTAAAATATTTTTGTAATTTTTGAAAAAATTTCAATTTTTTTTTGTATTTTTCAAAAAATTTTGGACTAAAAATAAAAACAACACACAAACTAAAAACAAGATACTGATCTGATGAAATTCTCTAAGGTCCCAAGGATCAATTATCAAGCAAGAAACACATGTGAATACACGAAGAAATATGGCGGAAACATAGTTACAACGATCGGTTTGGATGCGACGAAGAACAAAACTTTTCTCCCAATTGGTGAAGCTCGGCAGCGGCAGTGGCTCAGCAGTGGACTGCACGGCAGTGGGCTGTGATGCTCCTCCAAGAATCGGCCATGGATGTCTTCAAAGCTCCAAGTGGTGATTCCATGCTCATGTGTTCGATTCCCTATCACCTATGTATGTACTCAAAAGGTGTGCTAGCACTTAGGAATTATGCCACAAAATTCCTTAGCGTCTCCTCTTCATTTTTGGTCCAACCAGTGAGAAGGAAGAAGAAGATGGCCTTGAGGCCGAGAGAGATGAGAGGAGGGAGAGAGGGTTTCTAAAACCGTGTGTGTCTTTTGTGCAAGAGTGAGAAGAAATTCCTTTTATGTATTTGTTAATTGATTTTCCAAGAAAAACAATTAAACATTTTCCATTTTTCAATTTCAAAAAGTCAAAGGCAATAAAGCCACAACTACTCACATCACTATTTACATCAATCAATCAATCAAGTGACAAGTTGTCACATCACTCAAAGTGATGATTTGACGCTTGATGTGACTAGCGATTTGACGTTTGATGTGACTTGCGTGCTGCACTCGAATTCGAAATGCGAATGCGCTCACAAACACGCTCGGGCTCGGGTTCGCTAATTCCAAATTAACGAATTTTCCGTTGCGACGTAATTAAATAATTTTGCCTAGCAAATTCACTATTCACGTCGCTAACGAATTAATTCTAAATTAACTCGTTCGCCCGAATTAAAATCTAATTTCAATTTCGCGTCGAAATCCAATTTCGTATAATATATCCAATATATTATTTTATCGATTAATTCCAAATTCATCGTTCTCTCTCTTTAATTAATATTTTATCCCAGATAAAATATCTCCGTAATTAATTCCAGATTAATTTTCTCTCTCATCTAATTAATCCCAGATTAATAAAGTGCGAGTCATACATCATCGGTGAATCTTCGGGGAGCGACCCATGAGATCCCCGGATATGTTGGCAGTAAATACGGTCGTCGGACTATCCGAACACGTAAGTATCTAGCACTACGTTTATACCGATTTACAAGACAAGGTTGGCTTCTAGAAAAGCACCATGCCTACCCAATTCACCAGAAATATCCTTATAGGAATATGTGATCTATATCAGGCGTAGTATACGTAGTATTGTGTATTTCGATCCAGTATCAGATGTCACGTGCTATGCATGGGGCTGGAATTGTGCTGTCACGTACGAAGCACATATCGGATCTCTGGTAACTAGTCTCTATAATCGGATAAACATGACCTAGTCATAATATCCCGATAGCTCGAGCATATAAGAGAACAAGTTTCGTATCCTACGTGACCATCATCTCCACTATGACTGGAGTGATACTTCCATCTCGACATCAAACCCAATACACTACAATTCTCAATATACCCAGAAGAGGCGTACACAGAACCTGTTAAAGCCCTGGACGACCAAAACCAAAGTACATTGATTGTCGCAAGTATTGGCGGTGCAAGTCTCAGGTTAAGACCAAATACACATAGTCATACTACCAATGGAATTCCGAGGGGGTCTATCCAGAGCGAAGCTGTTTCCTATACCATCGGTAAAACACAACCTCCTATTACACTTGCATGAGTATCATATACCCAAATATATGAGAACTATGATGTTATGCCCTCATAACGCACACAAGTGTAATACTAGTCTTTTACGTATTTATCGATGTCCAATCTCGATAATACTCTGACTAGGGATATTTAATGATTTATCCTTCGTGGAGTGATACTGTCTCATATTATTCTCAATCCAAGAACAAATCATAAGGACCTCTTATCATTTATACATCTTGGTGATCTAATCACAAATGATAAGAGCGCAATCTCCTTTGTCACATAGTTAATTTCTACAACAACACCATGATCTGTACAAATAGTGACGCTATGGGTCATAATTGTCCAACAATCTCCCACTTGGCCTATAGCCAGTCACTCGAGTGTCTACCACCCGAACTATGTACGGTTGTCTCAAACTGCTGAGAAAAGACTTTCGTCATCGGATTTTCATGATTATCATCTGATGCGATTTATTCGATCATTACATTGCCACAATGTATGATTGACCGGCGTAAACACACATGTATAACTCAAGCGCACGTATCGTTCAAGTAGTATAAAAATATCAATCCCACGATGACTTAATTCCTACTGTTGTTATTTATTATTGAATCTATTTATTTACAAATATCTAATTGAGGGAGAAGAGAATGATTGCTTGATTGATTTGGTTGATTATAGATTTGCTAAATAAATAAAAAGACAAAAGAAAATACTAAGGAAAATAACAAAAGACACAAAGATCTAGGGTTATGAATCATTCTAATATCTTTTAAAAGATGAAACGATTATTTTATGTTTGTGTAATAAATTGGTTTACTAACCTGGAACATGAAATTATGCGAAAGCCTCTGTCGATGGTCAGACGCAAATACCCAGTTTAACCCAACTGAACCATATGTCTATGTCAACCAAATTACTTGGATTCATTAAGTTTAAGTTCCAATTATGGCTACCCCGCCCGACATGTATATGTCTATCCTGTAAGGAAATCTATTAAAGGGTTATCTATCCTTAAGGAAGATCGTGGGCTATTAAGTCTAAGGCTGAAACCTAAAATCCCTATGTCTAGTTCATTTTAGATTTACCACATCAATCTTATTGGTGATCAGACAACAAGAAGCATTAAGCTTAAGACTTAATAAGTAAAACTTTAAATTACCCAAACTATAAAATAACCCCTTATAAACCGGTGTTATTAGAATTCATCACAACCCCAGATAACTAACACATAACTAGGGCTAGTAAAAACTTAAATAAAATAAAAGACATAAAGTAAAATGCTGAAAAGTAAATTGCTGAAAGGTAAATGACGGAAAGTAAATGCTGAAATTAAATACTGAAAATAAAATGCTAAAAAGTAAATGCTAAAATTAAATTATTGAAAAGTAAATGCTGAAAAGTAAATTGCTGAAAAGTAAATGCTGAAAAGTAAATTGCTAAAAAGTAAATGCTGAAAAGTAAATTGCTGAAAAGTAAATAAAGTAAAAGTACAATAAAAGAAAATGCTGAGGTAAAAGGATCCACTTTTATTACTTATATTTTAGATATCTCCCATAATATAATATATTAACTTTGCATGATAATTACCAACCAGCCATATAGGCGGTATCCAGATTAAGTCAAATTAATAATTAATTACCAACCGACCAATTAGGCGGTATCCAGTTTAGTCAGGTTAAAACCAATTTAAATAATTACCAACCGACCAATATGGCGGTATCCTCGTTAAGTCAGGTTTTAACTAGTTTATATATTATAATTAATGGAGATTAATCTAAATATTAGTAATAAGAGTTTTACCTTTTACCCCAGCAAAGGGGAGTTACCTCCTCATTACTGAAAAGTAAAAACTGAAAATTAAAGAAAGAAAAGTACTGTGCGTAAAAGTAAATTGCGGAAAGTAAAAACTGAAAAGTAAAGAAAAGAAAGGGCGAAAGCGGAAATTAATTACTGAAAGCTGTAAATAAACAAACAAAATACAATCTTCTTAGTATTCTTAAGGAATTCCTTAGAAGAAAGTATGAATTTTACAAATGAAATGACTTGGTATTTATAGGCAAAATTTTGCCTCCATCAAATCATCCACCAAATCAATTATTAATTACTCCACTAATTGCTCCACCAAATCCATTATTAATTGCTCCACTAATCTCTTATCATGTTTGGTGATGATTTGATAATTTTTATTATTTATTTATTAATTTATTTTTTTTGCTTTGAAAATGATTGAAAATGACTTTAATAATTACACACAACACACTTCTGGATGGTTCATCAATTTCGGGCATTCAATCTTCAGAATTCGAAATTATTTTGTCTTTCAAAGTTGAAGAGATTTGATTCTTCTTTAATATGGAACTTGAATCAGATCAATCTGATATCGGAGTAAAGAGTTATGCCAAATTACGACAGATGCGCAAAACTGGAATTTCCAAAACTGCACTTCGTTAAAACGCCCTTTCAATTTCCAATCTCCAAAATGATTTCATTGTGTCCTAAATGATATTCACCCTTATTTGACCCACATTTCATCCTAAATGATTTCATTGTGTCCCAATATTATTTTATCTGCAAAATAAACTAAAACACATCAAAACGTTCATCAAACCCGAGAAACTAAACAAAATATTAAGTAAAAGGGGCGGTAAATATTGATATATTTTCCGCTCATCACACCCCCAAACCTAACATTTTGCTAGTCCTCGAGCAAAACAACAAAATAAAATATAAGAAATAATAAAAATTAAACTAAACCACTTTCGTAGGGATCACGGTTGCATTTAGCATATGCAACAAGCCTTTAAACCCCTAGGTGTCCCTAGTGGACGAGTTATAGTCTCGTGAGGGCTTACAGCAATGATACCCACAAACGTTTTACAAAAATAAAAAGATAATAAAACTAATGCACACAAAAGCAAAAAGACAAGAGAAAAGAGAATAAAGAAGTTAGTGACTAATCAGGTGAAACTTCTACTCCAAGTCAATAGTTGTTTTGTTTCATTCTAAATTACCGAATAAGTAAATTCTCCGATTATTTTTACCATTCTCCATATACACAATCGACAAAATATTAATCAACTCATTTTTGCCCACAACAGTTACAAGTGTAGTTGATAAGAGAGTAATATTTTTGTCCTAAATTTTTATCAGAATTCACATCTTTTTGCAGCAATGGAATGATTTTTCTGATTTTTTTGATTTTTGTTTTTTGATTTTTTATTTATATACAATATCTTCCATCTATGTAACGAGTGTTGGGTCGGTGGCTCCCAAACCAGTTGGCTTTAGGGCACCAGGTGTTAAGACACTCTTACGGACTTAATTACTCAGACTTCAGATATATATATTTTTGTAGCATCTTTGATCCATGTAGCGAGTTTTGGGCCAGTGACTCCCAAACCAGTTGGTTTTAGGGCACTAGGTGTTAAAACACCCTTACAGACTTAATAACTCGGATCTCAGATGTTTTTTTTTTACTCCATTGCTTTTTGAGATGCTTCCTCCAATTAAACTAGAGCACTGAATATTACGACTTTTCAATTTTAACTCATGTCCGTATGTTACTATGCATGTTGATAATATCTGCTAACTGAGCATATGAAGATCCATTTTAGTCAATTTTATGGAGAATTTACAAATTAAATAATTCAAAAGGAAATAAACAAAAATTAACTTGTTCCGAAATAGGTTTGAGATACGTCTCAGGAGTGGAAACTCCTTACTCAACTATCTCTTACCAATTTCACATTTTTAGTCAAAATAAAAACACAAAAACGCAAAATATTTTTGTAATTTTTGAAAAATTTTCAATTTTTTTGTATTTTTCAAAAAATTTTGAACTAAAAATAGAAACAACACACAACTAAAAACAAGGTACTGATCAACTAATTCTCTCCCCCAAACCTAAATGAGACATTGTCCCCAATGTCTTATACAATAGAAGAAGAGTTAAGAAGGTCGTACCTGCTAAGCTGAAATTCTACAGGAGTTTAAAGGTTAAGATCCAGATTAACACGACGCCTCTTACCACGATCGTCCTTGGACCAATTTATCTTTGAAAGGACAGGGTCAATTTGTGGTTCATAGGCTAAGAGTTGGTCTATTAGATCCGGGGCAGTTCTGGCAGTAAAGAGGAGTTCTTTTAAAGGTTTCTACACGAACCCATTTCTCTGAGCATCATCAAGAAACACATAAAGAAAATCATGAAATCCATCAATGTTAAGCAGTCCAAGCGGTTTTTGGTGTATTTTCAGGTTCGCCCAAGATATAACTATAAAAATTTCCTCCAATGTGCCCAAGCCACCTGGAAAAGTGATAAAAGCATCAACACGGTTAATCATTTCTACCAGTCGTTCAGACATACCTGGCACGATCAGTTCCTCTCCGTTTGATGGTTCAATAAGGTTTGCCTCTGCCAAGGGTTTTGGGATGATTCCCAAAACATGACTGTCTCCTTCCTGTACGGCCTTTGAAACGATCCCCATTAGTCCAAGATTGCCTCCGCCATATATTAAGTGCATATTCCTTGCAGCTTAGTACCAACACTACTACCGCAAAACACACAAATGTTTTCAACTCGTCTTCTCGAAGTGGCTTCCATTTTTATATATTTCTTTCTTAAATCTTGATGCCTTCCAAAGTGCAATGACGAGCTGAATTTATAGTACCTGAAACGGGTGAGTAATAATAGCACTAATATCTTCCAAATGAAGCTTGTTAGCTAAACAAAAAAATGAATCGTGAAAGGTCAAAAAGTCTAGATCATGTCTACGAAAATAAAGATAATTACAACAGAAAAGCAAATCAAAGCAATAATTAAGGCAACAGAATTGTGTACGCAATACGCCACTCACTTAGTATAAATTCATTAGGATGCGTCTCAAGAATTCATTCTTTACTCAGCCATCACAAATGAATTAGCTCTTTTCTTCCTGATTGCAAAACACCATTCCTGTTTTCCTTCTGTCTTAAAATGCTCCGTTTGTGCTTTTCCCTACAAAATAACACACAAAATTAAAAATTCTACAACATGTATACACAAAATATAAAAATAGAAATTACAACAAATTGCATGGGTTGCCTCCCTGCTAGCGCTAAATTTTTCGTCTTCAGCCAGACGTGACTAAAATCCATATGTCAATGAGGTTTCAGCGTCGTTTTGGATGTCCAATTAAAGACAATCCCATGAGCGTTGCTTTTGAAAGGTCTTTTCCAACGGTAAGGTAGCAGAAATTTTTTTGTCCCATTTAGTGCTTGTGCCACCTTTTTGCTCCTTGTTGCTCCAGTGGTTCCTGCAAAGAAAGAAAGACAATCATGAGGTCTCGTATGGTGCTTGACTTGGAATGGAAGTTCCATTCTTTCAAGCTTTTGGGCGATATCTTTGATTTGTACTCCCCAAAACAATGATGTTTCTCCTGAATTCACTGGATCTTCAATTTGGTCTGACAATTGCTCCTCCATTTGCTCTGCTTCTTGCTCCACATTTTCTTCACAGATGAATTTTAAAATTTCCGTATTCAATTCTTTATCCGTCATCTGTGAAATGCATGCTCCATAAGTATCTACCTGAGGTTGTAAAGATATTTCTGACATCAGGTTTTCATCCTCTGATACGACTGGAATGGATGGTTCAGGTAGATCTTCATCAAACATCATGGTAAAGCATGCTCCAAGATCTTCATTTTGAGGATTGAAAGTTTGATTCTATGTTGTTGGTGTAGTTGGTACAAATAGATCAGCTTCATCCTCGTCAGAGTCAGAATAATAAAAATCAAATCGAGACTTTGCCGGTTCGGGCTCCTGAACTGATACCTCTGGTTGTTGATACTGCTCATCCTCCTCTTCTGTTAAGGTGTCATTGTGGATCTCTGGGTACTCGAAAGCTTTGTCAGTGTCATCTGAAAATGGTCCTTGAGGTATGTAGCTTTGGTTTTCTATTAATTGTCTCGTCTGATCTGTCAATCTCTGAATGAATTATGTTTGTCTCTGAATACTTTCAAATTGATTCTGGCATGTTTCAAGCATTGTATCCAACTTTTCGTCTTGTTTTTTGACCCAATCTCTGAGCATGTCAATCATCTGATCTTCCTCTGATGGTTCTGGTTCTTGATGAAAATCATAGATAGATGGTGGATAAGATGGAAAACGTGGTTCTATGAAATGTGATGGCTCGCCATACCATGAAGGATCATGATAGCTCTGCCACCCTGGATGGAAGTTGTATTCGCAATAATCTCTAGGGTGGTTACCATTACATATGTCACATCTCCCCATTACGTTCTGTTGAGCAAATGTAGTATTGCTTGGTTCTGGCATCCAATGATAGTCATTGGGCTGGACAACAGGCCTCAGAAAACCGGACTGTTGCTCCCAAGTGTGAGGTGTATCTTCTTGTAAGGTACGTAATCTCTCAATCTCCCAATAATGTTCCATTTTTTAATCATCTGAAGTAAAAGAAAGAAATAAAAATTACAGATAAAAATAAAGAAAATTAGATACAAGTAAATTGGATAGCTTCAAAATTAACAACTCAAGAAAAATAAGTCCCCGGCAACGGCGCCAAAAACTTGACCGGCGTAAACACACACGTATAACGCAAGCACACGTATCGTTCAAGTAGTATAAAAATATCGATCACACGAGGACTTAATCCCTACCGTTGTTATTAATTATTGAATCTATTTATTTACAAATATCTAATTGAGGGAGAAGAGAATGATTGCTTGATTGATTTGGTTGATTTGGTTGATTGTAGATTTGCTAAATAAATAAAAAAAAAAGACAAAAGAAAATACTAAGGAAAATAACAAAAGACACAAAGATATAAGGTTGTGAATCATTCTAATATCTTTTAAGAGATGAAGCGATTATTTTATGTTTGTGTAATAAATTGGTTTACTAACCTGGAACACGAAATTATGCGAAAGCCTCTGTCGATGGTCAGACGCAAATACCCAGTTTAACCCAATTGAACCATATGTCTATGTCAACCAAATTACCTGGATTCATTAAGTTTAAGTTCCAATTATAGCTACCCCCGCCCGACAGGTATATGTCTATCCTGTAAGGAAATCTATAAAGGGTTAATTATCCTCAAGGAAGATCGTGGGCTATTAAGTCTAATGCTGAAACCTAAAATCCCTATGTCTAGTTCATTTTAGATTTACCACATCAATCTTATTGGTGATCAGACAACAAGAAGCATTAAGCTTAAGACTTAATAAGTAAACCTTTAAATTACCCAAACTATAAAATAACCCCTTATAAACCGGTGATATTAGAATTCATCACAACCCCAGATAACTAACACATAACTAGGGCTAGTAAAAACTTAAATAAAATAAAAGACATAAAGTAAAATGATGAAAAGTAAATTGCTGAAAAGTAAATGACGGAAAGTAAATGCTGAAATTAAATACTGAAAAAAAATGCTAAAAAGTAAATGCTGAAAGTAAATTACTGAAAAGTAAATGCTGAAAGTAAATTGCTGAAAGTAAATTGCTGAAAAGTAAATGCTGAAAGTAAATTGCTGAAAAGTAAATAATGTAAAAGTACAATAAAAGAAAATGCTGAGGTAAAAAGATCCACTTTTATTACTTATATTTTAGATATCTCCCTTAATATAATATATTAACTTTGCATGATAATTACCAACCAGCCATATAGGCGGTATCCAGATTAAGTCAAATTAATAATTAATTACCAACCGACCAATCATGCGGTATCCAGTTTAGTCAGGTTAAAACCAATTTAAATAATTACCAACCGACCAATATGGCGGTATCCTCGTTCAGTCAGGTTTTAACTAGTTTATATATTATAATTAAGGGAGATTAATCTAAATATTAGTAATAAAAGTTTTACCTTTTACCCCAGCAAAGGGGAGTTACCTCCTCATTACTGAAAAGTAAAAATTGAAAATTAAAGAAAGAAAAGTATTGTGCGTAAAAGTAAATTGCGGAAAGTAAAAACTGAAAAGTAAAGAAAAGAAAGTGCGAAAGCGGAAATTAATTACTGAAAGCTGTAAATAAACAAACAAGATACAATCTTCTTAGTATTCTTAAGGAATTCCTTAGAAGAAAGTATGAATTTTACAAATGAAATGGCTTGGTATTTATAGGCAAAATTTTGCCTCCATCAAATCATCCACCAAATCAATTATTAATTGCTCCACTAATTGCTCCACCAAATCCATTATTAATTGCTCCACTAATCTCTTATCATGTTTGGTGATGATTTGATAATTTTTATTATTTATTTATTAATTTATTTTTTTTGCTTTGAAAATGATTGAAAATGACTTTAATAATTACACACAACACACTTCTGGATGGTTCATCAATTTCGGGCATTCAATCTTCATAATTCGAAATTATTTTGTCTTTCCAAGTTGTAGATATTTGATTCTTCTTTAATATGGAACTTGAATCAGCTCAATTCGATATCGGAGTAAAACGTTATGCCCAAAATACGACATATGCACAAAACTGGAATTTCCAAAACTGCACTTCGTTAAAACGCCCTTTCAAGTTTCCAATCTCCAAAATTAATATGTCAAGTCCAATTTTTACCCTTATTTGACCCACATTTCATCCTAAATGATTTAATTGTGTCCCAATATTATTTTATCTGCAAAATAAACTAAAACACATCAAAACGTTCATCAAACCCGAGAAACTAAACAAAATATTAAGTAAAAGGGGCGGTAAATATTGATATATTTTCCGCTCATCAATGATCCGAATGAATCAGATGAATATCGAAGTATATCTGCATCGTTGATGAGACCATTAATTCTTTAGCTTGCGCTGAAGCCTAGCTCAGCTGCTAATAGAACTATATCTAATCTAATTAGATTTGTTATCGACCCAAATGGCTTCTATTGATGCCTCAGCTGCAGCAATATCCCGCATTTGTTGTTTATTCGGTTAAAGTATCTTGCTTGGAAGATTTTCAGCTCACTGTTTCGTTGTTCAAACTGTATAGTACCGTTTGTGACTTATAGTCATTTATATCGGTCAGGAAACTTGCAACAGTGATCTCAGTTACTTCAAGTTCTCATTCTCCATAGATTAAGACAGCATCCTTAGATCTCTAAGATACTAACGAATGTTCTTAACATCAATCCAGTGACTATCACTTGGATTGGCCTGATTGTGAATCCATATGCTCAAAGCGTATGAGACACCAGGTCGCGTACATTTTTCAATGTACGATTTCTCGGAGAGTTTTTCATGAAAGCCAAGTTTTCACCGATAATGTTATGGGAATATCATTTCCAAGAAATGATGTATATTTTCATTATTATATAGGACAACCACTGTCAGTGCGCTCCCACTAACCTCCTTATATACACAAGAATCATTTCGTTTTGAATTAAATCATACTCCATTGTGATTACATCAAAACGATAATTCCAAGAACCTAATGCTTGCTACAATCCATACATGGATCGAATAGCCTGCAAACCTTGTTTGCTAGTTTTGGTACGACAAAACCGACAGGATGTTGTAAACATCCTCCAAAAGGTTTCATTTTCAGGAAAACAATTTTCCCGTTCAGCTGTCATATTTCATAAATGAAACATGCAACATCAGCAAGCATTATCCACATGGATTTACCGTGGCAACAGGTAAAAGGTTGAATGGTAATCGACACAATGTTGATAACGATACCTTTCCGCTAAAAGCCTAGCTTTATACGTTGGTATGTTGCCATCCATGTATGTCTTCCTTGAAGACTTATATAATACCAATAGGCACAATGCCTTGCGGTACATCAACTAGTATCCAAACTTGATTGTTATACATGGAATCCATTTCGGATTCATGGCACTTTGCCATAATAGGGAGTCGATACCTTGTATCACTTCCTCATACGTAGTCAGTTGGTATTCCTCAATAAGATTAACATCTTTATGAGGTAAGATCAGAAACTCATACCCCAGGTTGTTTTCTGACTCTATCCGACTTACGCGGTTCTTGTGTATTTGAAGATTACTGGTATAGTTTCATCCTTGATGAACTATTCATGTTCCATTAAGATTCGGTGTCTGGAATAGCATTACTCCGATTTTCATCGAGTTTTACTATCCTCCCACTTACCACTGCATATAGGTATTCCTCTTAGGAAAACCGCATGGTGAGCAACAATTAAATTATTCTCTTGTGAGTTGTATAAGTACTATACTTATGGTTTCCCTAGGATAACCTACAATTGGAACTTATTCGATTTGGGTTTTAGTTTGGTATCATCCAAACGTATGCCTAGCATACCTAAATGTTCAGGAATGAGAAACCTAGTTTCTTTCCTGTTCATATCTAATACGAAATCTGTCAAACAGATTTTTATGGAACCTTATTCTAAATAAGTTTTGCACTGTTAATGCTTATCCGTTGAAGGAAATAGTAGCTCAGAGTGACTCATGATTAACCTTATCATGTCCAGCAAAATTTGGTTTATCAGTTTGGACACACCGTCAAATTGACGTGTTCCGTAAGGAGTCCTCGTTTGAAAGAATACTATACTCTTTCAAATATATGAGAAACTTATTGCTTAAGTATTTTCCATTACGGTTTTACCGTGACAGATTAATACTTTAGCCGATCTGTTTGTCTATTTCATGTCGAAACTATAAAAGTTTCTGATTTGTGTTTCTTCAAAAGAAACACATAACTATAACGCGATGCCACATCCGTAATGGTCACGAAATATTCATATCCACCTCTAGCCTAGCTAGACATGGGCCCACTTGCTTCACTATGAACTAGGGCTTACAGATCGGTGGCATTTGCACTTTTACCAAGTAAATAGTGTTTTAGGCACTTTGCCCAATAAACTAGATTCGTAGACTTTATTTGAATGGAATCAAATTAGTCATAGTACCCACTCTTCAAAAGTGCAGATATATGAGTCTTGTTTGATTGTGTCCCAGACAACAATGCCACAATTAAGTTTCATCTGATCAAATCAGTTCGAGCTATTTGTTTGTCATGTTGTATATATATGAGATTTATTTATATTCAAAATATAAATTCTGTTATTCACATCTAATGTGTTTATCTCAATATCAACTTATAAAATAAAATACTTTAGTGTTCTAGGATATAAAGGTAAATCCGCAACGGATTATATACTGATAAAGAGATAATATTTCTAGTCAAACTAGTTACATTATAACAGTTTCTAATTTTAGGTACACACCCGAGGGTAGTTCCTAAAATTAGGTATCTACGGTTAAAACAGCGACTGTCGTCCCGTTTCCAATTCGCAGATTAATCTCAACTGAAGTCAGTATCCTGCTCACAGCAGATTCTGAACACCCGTATATATTTATGTATCACACTACGTATTTAAAATCTAATTTTAATACTAGTAGTGAACATAATTATGACAAACATATTTGAAGTCAGAGCCTTGCTCATCTTCAATTCCTTCATGTCTGCTTTGTGTAAACGGCAGTCATGCTTCCGCGATCCCGTTTTCCACATTTAGGCAGACATTTTGGGATATGTCATTTATCTTCCCGGAAGATAATAATGATTTTGCCTTTGCCCTTTTCCATATTCCAGAAGCCTTTGGCCAAGTGACCGGCGTAAACACACACGTATAACGCAAGCGTACGTATCGTTCAAGTAGTATAAAAAATATCGATCCCACGAGGACTTAATATCTAAACTATTAATTTTATGAAGTCAAATGATTACTAGTATCTAACGGATTGATTGATTGATTTGAAATGGTGAAGATTCTAAATTTAAAAGCAAGTAAATAAAATTGTTCGAAAGTAGATTTTAAGAAAATTCAATATTAAAAACTATCTAGGGTTGTAATTTCTTTTAATATCATTTTAAAGATGAAGTGGTTATCTTAAAGTTGGGTAAAATATTGATTTATTAACCTGGAACATTAAATTATGTAAAAGCCTGTTCCGATTGTCAACTACAAATATCCAGTATAACCCAATTGAACCATATGTCTATGTCAACCAAATTACATGGATTCATTAAGATTAAGTTCCAATTAAGGCTACCCCCGTCCGACAGGTATATTCCTATCCTGTAAGGAAATCTATTAAAGGGTTATCTATTCTCAAGGAAGATCGTGGGCTATTGAGTCTGAGGTCTTAAACTTAAAATCCCTATGTCTAGTTCATTTTAAGTTTACCTAATCAATTTTATTAATGGCCAGTTAATTAAAAAGCATTAAGATTAAGACTCAATAAATAAATCTTTATATTACCCAAACTATATTCTAACCCCTTATAAACCGGTGATATTAAAAGTCATCACAACCCCAGATAACTAATTTAGTTACAACACATAACTAGGGCTGGTAAAACCTTGAAAATAAAAGACATTGCGGTAAAGTAAATACTGAAAAGTAAATTACAATAAAATAAAATGCTAAAGTAAAAGGAATTACTTTTACTACTACTAATTTAGATATCTCCAACAAAATAATATATAAACTTGTGATAATATTACCAACCGACCAATCTGGCGGTATCCTGATTAAATCAAATTAAGTCCAACCAGCCATTAAGGCGGTAATATTTGTCCATAAACCAGCCATAAAGGCGGAACCAAAATTAAATTACCAACCGACCAATCTGGCGGTATCCTTGATTAGTCAGGTTTAAACCATATTAAAATTAAATTACCAACCGACCAATATAGCGGTATCCTTGATTAGTCAGGTTTTAAATAGTGAATATATTATTTTTAAGGGAGATTAATCTAAATAGCAATAGTAAAAGAATTACCTTTCACCCTAGCTGGGGAAGTTACCTCCTCATGTGAATAGTAAAAACTGTAAAAAGTAAAGAAAATAAATTACTATTATTACAAAAAGTAATTAAAATTATTACAAAACTAAAAACTAAAAATTAAAAGAAACTTAAAGAGAGAAGAACTCCCTATTTACATCAAAGAAATGGGAGAGAATGGTATAAAAAAATTTGAAAACTCGAGCTCAATTTATAGGCGCGGATAAGATTCGGGCGTCGCGACGCCAGAGCCTTTGGCGTCGCGATGCTGGAAAAGTGAGTCGTGGCATGATCTCAGCTTGACATGTGGCGATTGGATAAGAGGATAAGGCGACATGTGGCGAGGCAGCTAAGACCTCAATTATTATGCTGACGTGGCGATGACGTGGCGATGATGTAGGATTGCGACACGTGTCACGGCGTGATTGGCTGATGATGACGTGGCATGTTGACTCGGTTGACCTGCTGACATGGATGATGATGTGGCAAGACGTGTGGAAGAGTTGACTCGTTGACCTGATGACATGGCGACACGTAGGATGACACGTGGCACACGTGGAAATAGTAATTGTCGGCACCGTAGGATGATGACACGTGGCTCAACGCTTGTTAGCAGATCGGCTGTGATGGTGACACGTGGCACGGTGCACGTTAGCAAAGTCAAACTTCTCAAATTCTGACCCGTTGACCCGACGTACATTAGCAGACAATGGTGCACGTTAGGCGTCGCGACGCCAAAGGATTGCGCGTCGCGACGCGCCAAAATTACCGAAATGCCCTTTTTTGCCAATTTTTCCTGTTTTGCCCCAAATCACCTCCAGAATGTCCTGAAACTTTATTTATCTACAAAATAACACAAAACACATCAAAATATTCACAAGACTCAAGAAAATATACAAAATATTAGGTTAAGTGAGTGGGAAATAGTGATAGATTTACCACTCATCATACCCCCAAACCTAACATTTTGCTAGTCCTCGAGCAAAACATAAAATAACACAAATAAATTAACTAAGCCACTTTCGTAGGGATCACGGTTGCATTTAGCATATGCAACAAGCCTTTAAACCCCTAGGTGTCCCTAGTGGACGAGTTGTAGTCTCGTGAGGGTTTACAACAATGATACCCACAAACATTTTACAAAAGTAAAAAGGTATTAAAACTAATGCACACAAAAGCAAAAAGACAAGCGAAAAGAGAATAAAGAAGTTAGTAACTAATCAAGTGAAACTTCTACTCCAAGTTATTAGTTGTTTTGTTTCATTCTAAATTACCAAATAAGTAAATTCTCTGATCATTTTTACCATTCTTCATAAACACAGCCAACATAATATTAAACAACTCATTTTTGCCCACAGCAGTCATAAGTGCAGTTGAAAAGAGAGTAATATTTTTGTCCTAAAGTTATATGAGATTTCACACCTTTTTGTAGCAATGGAATAATTTTTTTCTCATTTTTCTGATTTTTTCTTTGATTTTTCTTTTCTATTTTTTATTTATATACAATATCTTCCATCTATGTAACGAGTGTTAGGTCGATGGCTCCCAAACCAGTTGGCTTTAAGGCACTACGTGTTAAGACACCCCTACGGACTTAATTACTCAGACTTCAGATATATATATTTTTGCAGCATCTTTGATCCATGTAGCGAGCTTTGGGCCAGTGACTCCCAAACCAGTTGGCTCTAGGGCACTAGGTGTTAAAACACCCTTACAAACTTAATAACTCGGATCTCAGATTATTATTTTTTTTTACTCCATCACTCTTTAAGATGCTTCCTCTGATTAAACTAGAGCACTGAATATTATAAACTTTTCAATTTTAGCTCATGCCTGTATGTTTCCATGTATGTTGATAATACCTGTCAACTGAGCATATGAAGATTCATTTTAGTCAGTGTTATGGAGAATTCAAAAATTAAATAATTTAAAAGGATATAAACAAAAATTAACTTGTTTCGAAATAGGTTTGAGATACGTCTCATGAGTGGAAACTCCTTACTAAGCTATCCTTTACCAATTTCACATTTTTAGTCAAAACACAAAAACGCAAAATATTTTTGTAATTTTTGAAAATTTTCCAATTTTTTTGTATTTTTCGAAAAATTTTGGACTAAAAATAAAAACAACATACAAACTAAAAACAAGGTACTAATCAACTAATTCCGTTCCCCAAACCTAAATGAGACATTGTCCCCAATGTCTTAAATAGTAGAAGAAGAGTTTAGAAAATAATACCTGGTTAGCTGAGAATCTACATGAATTTAAAGGTTAAGATACAGATTAATCCGACGCCTCTTACCACGATCGTCCTCAGACCAATTTATCTTTGAAAGAATAGGGTCAACTCATGGTTCATAAGCTATGAGTTGGTCTATTAGATCCGGAGCAGTTCTGGCAGTAAAAAGGAGTTCTTTTAAAGGTTTTGACACGAACCCATTTCTCCGAGCATCATCAAGAAACACACAAAGAAAATCATAAAATCCATCAACGTTGAGCAGTCCAATTGGTTTCTGGTGTATGTTCAGGTTCGCCCAAGATAGCACTATAAAAATTTCCTCCAATGTACCCAAGCCACCTGGCAAAGCAATAAAAGCATCAGCACGGTTAATCATTTCTACCAAATGTTCAGACATACCTGGCATGATCAGTTCCTCTCCGTTTGATGGTTCAATAAGATTTGCTTTTGCCAAGGGTTTTGGGATGATTCCCAAAACGTGACTGCCTCCTTCCTGTACGGCCTTTGAAACGATCCCCATTAGTCCAAGATTTCCTCCGCCATATATTAAGTGCATATTCCTTGCAACTAAGACTCAACCCAATTCCTGTGCTGCTTCTATGTATTGTGGATTAGTACCAACACTACTACCGTAAAACACACAGATATTTTCAACTCGTCTTCTTGAAGTGGCTTCCATGTTTTACTCTGGATGTCTTTAAAAGTGCAATGATGAGTTGAATTTATAATACCTGAAAAGGGTGCGTAAAATAATAGCACTAGTACCTGCCAAATGACAATTATTAGTTAAACAAATCGTGATAGTCAAAAAGGTCTGGATCCTGTCGGAGAAAATAAAAGAAAACAACAAAACAAATTACAATTATTAGGAAAAGACAAAGAGATATAATATGTACAAGAAAAGTAGCGGCTTGGTCGACGTCTATGCGTCAGGGACAAGCTTCCCATCCAATTTTCTTATAAACTGGCAAACAGGGTCTTTTTGAGTCAGATTCCCGAGACTTAACAGTTGTCTTTCTTTTTGAAATTGTGTATGTAATTTACGAAAGGCTATGTGAACATATCCACTGGGATGCGTCTCAAGAGTCGAAGATATATCATCTAAAGACTCCTTACTCAAGCCATCCCTAATGAATTTAATTTTGTCTTCGCGATTATCAAACACCATTCCTAAAGAACGACAACGAGTATTGCAATTCCATCGTGCACATTTGTAACAAACACCCATTTGCTTAGCTCTACGTTTCTTTGCATAGGTGCTTCTTCCAAAACCAGGCAGATGTGAAATAAAAGAGTCATAAGACTCACCTGCCAATCGGACCCGTGCTTCAATTACCCAACGAATATCATTAGGAACACCGTGAATTGTTAGTAACCTCATTCGTTCCAAGCGAGCTTTGTAGACTTTCATCAGAGATTTTTGAGGGAAAGAATGAAATTGCTTGTGAAGATTTGTGAGAGCTTCTTCCATCTTGAAATGACTTAATCTGCAAAAACTAAACACACAAAATTAAATCACACCAAATCACAATATATACACAAATTGCATGAGTTGCCTCCCTGCGAGCGCTAAGTTTTAAAGTCGTCAGCTAGACTTTTACTTATCGAACGTTAGGCTGGATCTGAAAGTGTGACACTTTCTTTTTGTCGCTCAAATGATTCTCCCCAGTAGTGTTTGACACACTGACTGTTAACCTTGATTGTGTTGTTGGTGTTAGGATCCAGTAACTCAACAGCTCCATAAGGTAAAACCTGAGTGATAACAAATGGACCTGACCACCTAGATTTCAACTTTCCAGGGAAAAGTTTCAACCTCGAGTTGTATAACAACACCTGCTGCCTTGGTTCCAACTGTCTGTGCACTATTTTTCGGTCATGCCATTTCTTTGTCTTTTCTTTGTATAATCTGGCATTCTCATAAGCCTGTAGGCGAAATTCCTCCAATTCGTTAAGTTGGTGAAGTCTTTTCTCTCCTGCAGCTTGTGAATCAAAATTCAACTTCTTCAGTGCCCAATACGCCTTGTGCTCAAGCTCAACTGGCAGATGGCACGCTTTCCCAAACACCAATCGATATGGGGACATACCAATGGGTGTCTTGTAAGCTGTCCTGTAGGCCCATAATGCATCATCTAGTTTTGTTGACCAGTCCCTCCTTGTTGATCCAACGGTTCTTTCTAGGATTCTTTTGATTTCCCTGTTTGAAACCTCAACCTGTCCATTTGACTGTGGATGGTAAGTTGTGGCAACCTTGTGAGTAACTCTGTATTTGGATAAGAGTACATCGAAGTATCTGTTGCAGAAATGAGAGCCACCATCACTGATGATTGCACGAGATGTTTCGAACCGAGTGAAAATATTATTTTTCAGGAATTTGATCATAACTTTTGAATCATTGGATGGCAGTGCAATTGCTTCGACCCATTTGGAAACATAGTCAACAGCAACCAGGATGTACAGGTTTCCGAATGATGGAACAAAGGGTCCCATGAAATCAATACCCCATACACCGAATATTTCCACTTCTAGAATGTTTTGCAACGGTCCTTCGTTTCTCCTGGAAATATTTCCCATTCTCTGGTACCTGTCACATTGAAAAGCAAAAAGATAAGCATCTTTAAAAAGAGTGGGCCAGAAAAAACCTGATTGTAGGACTTTGGCTGCAGTTTTGTTTCCGCTGAAGTGTCCACCATATGGTGATGAATGACAGTGCTGTAAAAAACTGTTGATTTCCTCCTGTGGAACACATCGTCTTAGTAGTTGATCATCACACCGTTTGAACAGGTACCGCTCGTCCCAGACATAGTGCTTGACTTCTTTGAAGAACTTCTTCCGTTGCTGAGTTGTCCATTCCAACGGCCATTTTCCTGAAACAATGTAGTTGACATAGTCAGCATACCAAGGGACTTCCTGTTGTTTTATGGCAAAAAGCTGTTCATCTGGAAAAGTTTCTTTGATTGACAGATCTTTGTCAGCTGTTTCTCCATTCTCGAGCCTTGATAGATGATATGCCACCTGATTCTCTGTTCCTTTCCTGCCTCTAATTTCCACGTCAAATTCTTGCAGAAGAAGTATCCAACGGATCAATCTGGGTTTGGAATCTTTCTTGATCAGATATTTGATTGCTGAATGATCTGTGTAGACTACCACTTTGGGACCTAGCAGATAGGAGCGGAATTTGTCAAAAGCGTACACAACTGCGAGCAACTCCTTTTCGGTGGTTGTGTAGTTGAGTTGAGCTTCATTTAGAGTTCTGCTGGAATAATAAATGGTGTGGAAAATCTTTACTTTACGTTGTCCCAAAACTGCACCTACAGCAAAATCACTAGCATCGCATATCACTTCAAATGGAAGGGTCCAGTCTGGTGCTACAATGATGGGGGCAGATACCAGCTTCTGTTTTAAGATTTCAAAAGCTTCCTGGCATTCTTTGGTGAAGTTGAAAGGAATATCCTTCTCCAGAAGATTGCATAGAGGTTTAGCAATCTTGGAAAAGTCTTTGATAAATCTCCTGTAAAAACCTGCATGTCCAAGAAAACTTCGAATACCTTTAACTGATGTTGGTAGAGGTAGTTTTTCAATTGTCTCTATCTTTGCTTTGTCTACCTCAATCCCCTTTTGTGAGATCCGGTGTCCAAGAACAATGCCTTCTTGCACCATGAAGTGGCATTTCTCCCAGTTGAGTACCAGGTTTGTATATTCGCACCTTTGTAACACCTGTTCCAAATTTTGCAAACAATGGTCAAAAGAATCTCCAAACACAGAAAAGTCAACCATGAAAACCTCCATACTCTGCTCCAGCATGTCTGAGAATATGACCATCATGCAACGCTGAAATGTGGCTGGGGCATTACATAGTCCAAATGGCATCCTGCGGAAAGCAAAAGTACCATAAAGACATGTAAAGGTAGTTTTCTCCTGGTCTTCTGGTGCGATGGAAATCTGATTCTATCCTGAATATCCGTCCAGAAAGCAATAGAACTCATGTCCTGCTAATCTGTCTAACATCTGGTCAATGAATGGTAGCGGAAAATGGTCCTTTCTCGTGGCTTTGTTCAGTTTCCTGTAGTCCATGCATACTCTCCATCCAGTCACTGTTCTTGTTGGAATTAGCTCATTCTTTTCATTTGTAATCACAGTAATTCCTCCTTTCTTTGGTACACACTGCATAGGACTCACCCAACTACTGTCTGAGATGGGGTAAATGATGCCAGCATCCAACCATTTGATGATTTCTTTCTTCACGACTTCCTTCATGATTGGATTGAGTCTCCGTTGATGCTCCACTGTGGGTTTGTACTCTTCGTTCATCAAGATTTTGTGCATGCAAAATGATGGACTTATGCCTCGAATGTCTGCTATAGTCCAGCCAATGGCTTTCTTGTGCTCTCGTAACACTCTCAGCAACTTTTCTTCATGCTCCAATGTTAGTGAAGAAGAAATAATAACAGGTAATTCAGAAGAGTTTCCAAGAAATGCATACCTGAGATGGCTCGGAAGTAATTTCAGCTCCAACTGTGGTGGTTCTTCAATCGAAGGCTTGATTCGATCTTTCTTTGGCAGTTCCAAACTTTCAACTGGTGGTGTTGCTTTGAATCGGAATGATTTGTCAAGGTAATTGATACATTCCAGGATTTCAGCATCTAGCTCATTGTCAGTCATGTTGGTGATGCAAGCTTCAAGTGTATCTGTGGGATTTGGCTCAGTATTTTGAACGATACTATCAACAACATCAACTCTGAAACATTCTTCTTCCTTTTCATCACTCGGGAATTTCATGGCTTTGAAAACATTAAAGGTCACTTCTTGGTCCTGCACTTTCATGGTCAGTTCTCCTTTTTGCACATCAATCACAGTTTTACCTGTAGCCAAGAATGGTCTCCCAAGAATGATAGGTATTTTTTTATCTTCTTCCATGTCAAGGATGATGAAATCTGCTGGGAGAATTAGTTTGTCTACTTTGACCAGCACATCTTCAACAACACCTCTTGGAAATGCAAGTGTTCGGTCAGCAAGTTGCAATGAAACTGAGGTAGGCATTGCTTCTCCAATCTGTAGTTTCCTGTAAATAGAAAAAGGCATCAAGTTAACACTGGCACCTAAATCACATAAAGCCTTACCGATATTATGTTCTCCAATGGTGCATGTAACTGTGAAACTGCCAGGATCTTTCAACTTCGAGGGAAGTTTCCTCTGAATAATGGCGCTGCATTCTTCCGTTAATGCTACTGTTTTGTAGTCTCCCAATCTCCGTTTTCGTGAAAGAATGTCTTTCATGAATTTGACATAACTGGGCATTTCTTCCAAGGCTTCTGCAAATGGGATGTTGATGTGCAGCTTTTTGAAAACCTCCAGGAATCGAGCAAACTGCTTGTCCAGTTTGTTTTTCTGAAGACGCTGAGGAAAATGTGGAGGTGGAGTGATCTGTTTTTTTTCCTTTGCTTCTTTTTCATTTGAGTCTTTTTCCTCCATCTGTTGCTCAGCTTCTTTTGGAACTTCTTCTTGGGACATCTTGATTCCAACATCTTTGTTGATTTCAGTACCGCTTTTCAAAGTAATGGCTTGACATTGCTCCTTCCCTCGGTTCCTTGGATTGGGTTTTGTGTTGCTGGGAAGATTACCTGATGGTCTGTAACTCTGAGCATTTGCCAGTTGTCCGATTTGATTTTCCAGTGCTTTGATGGAAGATGATTGACTCTGAAAGATGGCATCTTACTTTTTTAACTGAGCCAGCACTTCTGTTATTCCTGGTTCATTTAGCTGCTCCTGGCCTTTGTTCTGTTGCTGGAATCCAGGTGGTGGATAGTTCCGCTGTTGGCCTGAATTGTTGCTCCATGAAAAATTAGGATGATTCCTCCACCCTGGGTTGTAGGTGTTGGAATATGGATTGTTCACCTGTCTGTTGAAATTGTTGACAAAATTCACCGTTTCTTCAAGTTGGTTTGACTCTGGTATTCCTCCATATGGTGAACTTGTGGATTCAGTGGTAAGAGTCTCCATAAATTTTCATATCTGATCTAGCTTGGTGTTGACTGCTGTATTGGCTCCACTTTCATAAATTCCTGCAATTCTTTGGATCATGCTCCTTTCTGTTGGCCACAAAGAATTTTTGTTGTCCATTTCTTCGATTAGTTCCCAGGCTTGATCTTCTCCTTTTGCCATTAAAGCTCCTCCAGCAGCAGCATCGATTGTGGTTCTCATTATTCCAGAAAGCCCATTATAGAATGTTTGGACTTGAAGCCATTTTGGAATCTCATGGTGAGGACATTTCCGGAGTAAATCTTTGTACCTTTCCCAAGCTTCGTAGAGAGTTTCAGAGTCTTGTTGCACAAAGGATGTGATGTCATTCCTCAGTTTTCCAGTTCTGGCTGGTGGAAAGTACTTTGTAAGAAATTTGGTGGCTAAAGTGTTCCAAGTTGTGATAGAACCTGCTGGTAGTGAATGTATCCAAGCTTTAGCTCTGTCCTTCAAGGAATATGGGAAAACACGCAATCTCATTGCTTCTTCAGCTTCTCGGTTGTAATTGAAAGTGCCGCAAACTTCCAGGAAGTTGCTGATGTGGGCATTAGGATCTTCAGTTGCACTCCCCCCAAACTGAACTGACTGCTGAATCATCTGAATGCATGTTTTGATGTCACCTGCATTTGCTGGTAAGGGAGGAAGTAAAATACAAGAAATGAGTCTGTCAACCACCGGAATGGTTCTGTCTTGAATGGGAATTGGTGGTGCAACCTCCAAAGGTTCAGGTTCCATGTTGACTAAAGCTTCTTGGCCTTCTCGCCTTTCCCTTCTCAACTGTCTGATGGTTCTTTCAATTTCCGGGTCAAGCGGTCGTAGTTCAAAACTTCTGGTTCGTCTCATGAAGTTTATGAAAACCTGAAATACAAGAAAACAAAAATAATAAGTAAAAAGAAATTAGATACAAGTAAAGGTATCTAACCCCTAAACTAATAGTAAAAGATAAATAAGTCCCCGGCAACGGCGCCAAAAACTTGACCGGCGTAAACACACACGTATAACGCAAGCGTACGTATCGTTCAAGTAGTATAAAAAATATCGATCTCACGAGGACTTAATATCTAAACTATTAATTTTATGAAGTCAAATGATTACTAGTATCTAACAGATTGATTGATTGATTTGAAATGGTGACGATTCTAAATTTAAAAGCAAGTAAATGAAATTGTTCGAAAGTAGATTTTAAGAAAATTCAATATTAAAAACTATCTAGGGTTGTAATTTCTTTTAATATCATTTTAAAGATGAAGTGGTTATCTTAAAGTTGGGTAAAATATTGATTTATTAACCTGGAACATTAAATTATGTAAAAGCCTGTTCCGATGGTCAACTACAAATATCCAGTATAACCCAATTGAACCATATGTCTATGTCAACCAAATTACCTGGATTCATTAAGATTAAGTTCCAATTAAGGCTACCCCCGCTCGACAGGTATATTCCTATCCTGTAAGGAAATCTATTAAATGGTTATCTATTCTCAAGGAAGATCGTGGGCTATTGAGTCTGAGGTCTTAAACTTAAAATCCATATGTCTAGTTCATTTTAAGTTTACCTAATCAATTTTATTAATGGCCAGTTAATTAAAAAGCATTAAGATTAAGACTCAATAAATAAATCTTTATATTACCCAAACTATATTCTAACCCCTTATAAACCAGTGATATTAAAAGTCATCACAACCCTAGATAACTAATTTAGTTACAACACATAACTAGGGTTGGTAAAAACTTGAAAATAAAAGACATGAAGTAAAAATGCGGTAAAGTAAATACTAAAAAGTAAATTACAATAAAATAAAATGCTAAAGTAAAAAGAATTACTTTTACTACTACTAATTTAGATATCTCCCATAAAATAATATATAAACTTGTGATAATATTACCAACCGACCAATCTGGCGGTATCCTGATTAAGTCAAATTAAGTCCAACCAGCCATTAAGGCGGTAATATTTGTCTATAAACCAGCCATAAAGGCGGAACCAAAATTAAATTACCAACCGACCAATCTGACGGTATCCTTGATTAGTCAGGTTTAAACCATATTAAAATTAAATTACCAACCGACCAATATAGCGGTATCCTTGATTAGTCAGGTTTAAATAGTGAATATATTATTTTTAAGGGAGATTAATCTAAACAGCAATAGTAAAAGAATTACCTTTCACCCTAGCTGGGGAAGTTACCTCCTCATGTGAATAGTAAAAACTGTAAAAAGTAAAGAAAGTAAATTACTATTATTACAAAAAGTAATTAAAATTATTACAAAACTAAAAACTAAAAATTAAAAGAAACTTAGAGAGAGAAGAACTCCCTATTTACATCAAAGAAATGGGAGAGAATGGTACAACAAAATCTGAAATCTCGAGCTCAATTTATAGGCGCGGATAAGCTTCGGGCGTCGTGACGCCAGAGCCTTTGGCGTCGCGACGCTGGAAAAGTGAGTCGTGGCATTCTCTCGGCTTGACACGTGACGATTCGGATAAGAGGATAAGGCGACACGTGGCGAGGTGGCTAAGAGCTCAATTATTATGCTGACGTGGCGTTGACATGGCGTTGACGTGGCAAGGCGGCACCGTAGGATTGCGACACGTGTCACGGCGTGATTGGCTGATGATGACGTGGCATGTTGACTCGGTTGACCTGCTGACGTGGATGATGACGTGGCAAGACGTGTGGAAGAGTTGACTCGTTGACCTGATGACATGGCGACATGTAGGATGACACGTGGCACACGTGGAAATAGTAATTTTCGGCATTGTAGGATGATGACACGTGGCACGACGCATGTTAGCAGATTGGCTGTGATGGTGACACGTGGCACGGCGCACGTTAGCAAAGTCAAACTTCTCAAATTCTGACCCGTTGACCCGGCGCACATTAGCAGACCATGGTGCACGTTAGGCGTCGCGATGCCAAAGGATTGCGCGTCGCGATGCACCAAAATTACCGAAATGCCCTTTTTTGCCAATTTTTCCTGTTTTGCCCCAAATCACCTCCAGAATGTCCTGAAACTTTATTTATCTACAAAATAACACAAAACACATCAAAATATTCACAAGACTCAAGAAACTATACAAAATATTAGGTTAAGTGAGTGAGAAATAGTGATAGATTTACCACTCATCACCAAGCCTCGGGTTTCTAGAATATCGAAGTAAGGTGTGTCTTGCGCTACTTGCCTTATTGCAAACTTTGACTTTGTCTACTTGAGAATAGTCATTAACTCTCCAAGAGTTATTATTGCAATTGTACTTCTAAAATATAAATATAGATTTATGAAGATCCTTTAATTTCAATATTATACTTTAAGGATCTAATCCTTAGTTCTGATTAAGAAATTAAGGAGTCTAATTAGCAAGCTTAATGGATTAAGCAATAAAGTTATCATTACATGAATTTTCCAAAGATCATGCTCTACTATTTGCTTAACTCCGGGCTTAGGCATAATATGTTATTTTATCAAATAAAGTAACTTATTATATTTCAGGACTATCCTGAAATTTATTCCCAATTTGAAAAATTAAACCATTTAAATACATTTTCCCTAGGATTATGTTTTAAATGTCAATCATTCAATTTTATCTTGATTTAATAGTCCAACTATTTAATCAACGATTTAGGTACTATTTATTATAATGATTATTATAGTCCAACTATTTAATCAACTATAATTAATTAAATCAAATATATTGATTATTATAATCCAATTATATAATCAACTATAAATGAATAGTTTGAATACAGTCTAACTGTTTATTAAAACAACAATTTAAATATTAGTCCAAGTAACATTTAATTTATTTGACGAATTTTATTTGATTTGAGCGCGTATGGCAAGTAATTAAACGAATATTGCAAATTCAATTCTTGCCTCCCACTATTTTTCGGCGAGCCTCTAACCCTCTATTGAGTACTCGGGAAACCGTGTTTCCTAGTGGGCTAGGATCCCGTTAAATATCACATAATCTTGACTTTGGCCAACAAATTGTATGATAATTAACTAGGTAGATCTCTAAGATCAATTGGATCCAATCCAATTCCTAGATCCAGTAGGGGGACATCCAAGTCCGAAACATATATCTTATATATGCCAATACATCCAATGTATTGCCTAACCTTTTTCCTCTGAATCAACTAAGCTTTGGCTTTGGCACAAAAAACTTAGTGATCCCAGTTAAGCAGAACCCATTGACCATGGAAAGTTTCGTAATCAATGTCGATGGACAAGAAGTGGTCTTGACTTTGGCCAACAAACCACAACTTGGACAAGACACCAATATGGAACAAAGCTCTCGTGATTCAAACATATCTTCGACGGACAAAGGTCTTGACTTTGGCCAACAAACCAATGCCAGTCTCGGATCTTGAGTAAGAATCACTCAATGGAAGGAAAAACGCTTAATATTATTTTAGGGTTTTTCGCGTGCAAATTGGTAACCAATTTATTATATTTGTTAAGGTCTTATCATCATACACCCTTAAACATGCATTCTAAATACATAATAAAGCGCGTATAATAAAATAATAATGATATGCGGATGGATACTTTACACATTGATCCTAGATCAAATTTCTCCATTTCCTCTCTCCCGCTAGCACAAGTATTTACATCTACCCGTTACACTACACTTCTAAAGAAACTTCATTTACATTGAGGGGAATAGGTGAGAAGAGAATACAAAGAATAAGGAGGTAATAATTCTGGACACGCAAGTCCAATTAATAAATTCCAAATTTATTACAACAATTTCTAAAATTGCCCCACCCATCTAATATCCATCCGATATACATTATTCATGTATCGCAACCATGTATTCACACAAGCATGTTATCAATCAATCTAATGAAATTAATTAATCTGATAATTAGTGACCATCCAATGTTCAAACAACGATTTTATTTTGCTCGAGTCAAATTCGTTTTGCGAATAAGTACTCAAAGTACGAATTCTTGAATTATATTAAACTACAAAATTAAATCCAATTCAATTTGCATTTAATACTAATTCACTATTTAATTCCAAATTAAATATTACACTTTATTAATAAACCTTTACGACTTAAATTCCAAATTTAATCGTTACAAGTCTCAAAGCCCGATTAACTTCCAACGTTAATTTAATTAAAGTCCAATGGGCTTTTAATTAATTTCTTTAAGGCGTGGACTTTTGGTCAACTCAGGTCAAACCCAATAACCAAAGTCCAATCCGGGAATAACCCCATAAGCCTAGAAATCAATTTAGTCACATTAGGCCCAATTAAACTTTAAAGGTCCATTAGTCGCATTTGGGCTTTATGGAAGCGGTTTTGGGCCTAATTGGATCCAACCAATTTTGCCTAAACCCAACTTAGTACAACCAAGCCCAATAAGCCCAATTACAACACTTAAGCCCAATTTCACAAAATAGGCCCAACAAAATTAAATTACAAAAATTCCAAATTCTCAATTTAATTACATAAAGTGTATAACATTATTAATTACCCAAATCAATATTTCCAAAACACCAAATTTGTACAATTAATCATGCTCATCAACATTTAATCATGTCCAACACAATTTAATTAAAAAATCAAACCCATTCATGCTATTGTAGCCTTGGCATTTTGGGTATTTTTATATCCGATTCGAACTCAATCCAATTAAATCCAATTTAACATTACCCAAATGATTTCAACTCATCCAATGAATCAAAATCAAAAAATCACCATGACTTTTATAAGTCATTAGTTTCGGCCAAGCCCACTAATTTAGGGAAAATTTGTCCAATTCAAAATTCAATCCAATTAAATCTCAAATCAACTTTACCCAATTGTTTTAAGTCATCCAATGATCAAAAAACAAAAATACCAAGACATTAGGGCACATCATATTTTCGGCCAAGCCTCAAAAATTGGGGAAAAATTGATCCATTCAAATTTTATGAAATTGATCATGCACAACTTCAATTCAACATCATTAAGCATACTTAATCATCCAATTTCATCAAATCATGCTCAAACACATTTTACCCAATTTTAACCTTAAATCTTTTTCATGCTCAATATTGGCTCAAGACACCATTGACGGAATTCTCTAAGGTCCCAAGGATCAATTATCAAGCAAGAAACACATGTGAATACACTAAGAAATATGGCGGAAACATACTTACAACGATCAGTTTGGATGCGACGAAGAACAAAACTTTTCTCCCACTTGGTGAAGCTCGGCAGTGGCAGTGGCTCAGCAGTGGACGGCACGGCAGTGGGCTGTGATGCTCCTCCAAGAATCGTCCATGGATGTCTTCAAAGCTCCAAGCTCCAAGTGGTGATTCCATGCTCATGTGTTCGATTCCCTATCACCTATGTATGTACTCAAAAGGTGTGCTAGCACTTAGGAATTATGCCACAAAATTCCTTAGCTTCTCCTCTTCATTTTCGGTCCAACCAGTGAGAAGGAAGAAGAAGATGGCCTTGAGGCCGAGAGAGATGAGAGGAGGGAGAAAGGGTTTCTAAAACCGTGTGTGTCTTTTGTGCAAGAGAGAGAAGAAATTCCTTTTATGTATTTGTTAATTGATTTTCCAAGAAAAACAATTAAATATTTTCCATTAAATAAAGCCTGAACTACTCACATCACTATTTACATCAATCAATCAATCAAGTGACAATTTGCCACATCACTCAAATTGACTAATGATTTGACACTTGATGTGACTAGCGATTTGACGCTTGATGTGACTTGCGTGCCGCACTCGAATTCGAAATGTAAATGCGCTCGCAAATACGCTCGGGCTCGGGTTCGCTAATTCCAAATTAACGAATTTTCCGTTGCGACGTAATTAAATAATTATGCCTAGGAAATTCACTATTCACGTCGCTAACGAATTAATTCTAAATTAACTCGTTCGCCCGAATTAAAATATAATTTCAATTCCGCGTCGAAATCCAATTTCGTATAATATATCCAATATATTATTTTATTGATTAATTCCAAATTAATCGTTCTCTCTCTTTAATTAATATTTTATCCCAGATAAAATATCTCCGTAATTAATCCCAGATTAATTTTCTCTCTCATCTAATTAATCCAGATTAATAAAGTGCGAGTCATACATCATCGGTGAATCTTCGGGGAGCGACCCATGAGATCCCCGGATATGTTGGCAGTAAATACGGTCGTCGGACTATCCGAACACGTAAGTACCTAGCACTACGTTTATACCGATTTACAAGACAAGGTTGGCTTCTAGCAAAGCGCCATGCCTAACCAAATTACATTGATTGTCGCAAGTATTAGCGGTGCAAGTCTCAGGTTAAGACCAAATACACCTACCCTGATTTCGGACTTCCATAGACACATAGTCATACTACCAATGGAATTCTGAGGGGGTCTATCCAGAGCGAAGCTGTTTCACGTACCATCGGTAAAACACAACCTCCTATTACACTTGCATGAGTATCCTATACCCAAATATATGAGAACTATGTTGTTATGCCCTCATAACGCGCACAAGTGTAATACTAGTCTTTTACGTATTTATCGATGTCCAATCTCGATAATACTCTGACTATGGATATTTAATGATTTATCACTCGTGGACTGATACTATCTCATATCATTCTCAATCCAGGAACAAATCATAAAGACCTCATATCATTTATACATCTTGGTGATCTAATCATAAATGATAAGAGCGCAATCTCCTTTGTCACATAGTTAATTTGTACAACAACA
Source organism: Zanthoxylum bungeanum (assembly GCA_019454045.1). Classification (NCBI taxonomy): domain Eukaryota; kingdom Viridiplantae; phylum Streptophyta; class Magnoliopsida; order Sapindales; family Rutaceae; genus Zanthoxylum; species Zanthoxylum bungeanum. Next base: position 39,809 of record SKCR01026659.1, on the reverse strand, counting down.
CCATGATCTGTACAAATAGTGACGCTATTGGTCATAATTGTCCAACATGATCAACTAATTCCCTCCCCCAAACCTAAATGAGACATTGTCCCCAATGTCTTAAACAGTAGAAGAAGAGTTTAGAAGATAATACCTGGTTAGCTGAAATTCTACAGGAAATTAAAGGTTAAGATCCAGATTAATCCGACGCCTCTTACCACGATCGTCCTCGGACCAATTTATCTTTGAAAGGATAGGGTCAACTTGTGGTTCATAGGCTAAGAGTTGGTCAATTAGATCCGGAGCAGTTCTAGCAGTAAAAAGGAGTTCTTTCATTGGTTTTGACACGAACCCATTTCTCCGAGCATCATCAAGAAACACACAAAGAAAATCATAAAATCCTTCAACGTTGTATAGTCCAAGCGGTTTCTGGTGTATGTTCAGGTTCGCCCAAGATAACACTATAAAAATTTCCTCCAATGTGCCCAAGCCATCTGGCAAAGTAATAAAAGCATCAGCACGGTTAATCATTTCTACCAATCGTTCAGACATACCTGGCACGATCAGTTCCTCTTCGTTTGATGGTTCAATAAGATTTGCCTCTGCCAAGGGTTTTGGGATGATTCCCAAAACGTGACTGCCTCCTTCTTGTACAGCTTTTGAAATGATCCCCATAAGTCCAAGATTGCCTCCGCCATATACTAAGTGTATATTCCTTGCAGCTAAGACTCGACCCAATTCCTGTGCTGCTTCTACGTATTGTGGCTTAACACCAACACTAGTACCGTAAAACACATAGATGTTTTCAACTCATCTTCTTGAAGTGGCTTCCATGTTTTACTCTGGATGTCTTCAAAAGTGCAATGATGAGTTGAATTTATAACACCTGAAAAGGGTGAGTAAAATAATAGCACTAGTACCTGCCAAATGACAATTATTAGTTAAACCGTAAAATAAATCATGATAATCAAAAAGGTCTGGATCCTGTCGGAGAAAATAAAAGAAAACAACAAAACCAATCACAATTATCAGGAAAAGACAAAGAGATATAATATGTACAAGAAAAGTAGCGGCTTGATTGACGTCTATGTGTCAGGGACAAGTTTCCCATCCAATTTTCTTATAAATTGGCAAACATGGTCTTTTTGAGTCAGATTCCCAAGACTTAACTGTTGTCTTTCTTTTTGAAATTGTGTATGTAATTTGCGAATGGCTATATGAATATATCCACTGGGATGCGTCTCAAGAGTCGAAGATATATCATCTAAAGACTCATTACTCAAGCCATCCCTAATGAATTTAATTTTTTCTTCACGATTATCAGAAACCATTCCTAAATAATGACAACGAGTATTGCAATTCCAGCGTGCACATTTGTAACAAACACTCATTTGCTTAGCTCTACGTTTCCTTGCATAGGTGCTCCTTCCAAAACCAGGCAGATGTGAAATAAAAGAGTCAGAAGACTCACCTGCCAATCAGACTCGTGCTTCAATTACCTAACGAATATCATTCGAAACACCATGGATCGTCAGTAACCTCATCCGTTCCAAGCGAGCTTTGTAGACTTTCATCAGAGATTTTTGAGGGAGAGAAGGGAATTGCTTGCGAAGATTTGCGAGAGCGTCTTCCATCTTGAAATGACTTAATCTGCAAAAAATAAACACACAAAATTAAATCACACCAAATCACAATATATACACAAATTACATGGGTTGCCTCCCTGCGAGCGCTAAGTTTAAAGTCGTCAGCTAGACGTGACTTCTCGAACGTTAGGCTGGATCTGAAAGTGTGTCACTTTCTTTTTGTCGCTCAAATAATTCTCCCCAGTAGTGCTTGACACGCTGACTGTTAACCTTGAATGTTTCATTGGTGTTGGGATCTAGTAACTCAACAGCTCCATATGGAAAAACCTGAGTGATTACAAATGGACCTGACCACATTGATTTCAACTTTCCTGGGAAAATTTTTAATCTTGAGTTGTACAACAGCACCTGCTGCCTTTGTTCCAACTGGCTGTGCACTATTTTTTGGTCATGCCATTTCTTGGTCTTTTCTTTGTACAATCTGGCATTCTCATAAGCCTGTAGGCGAAATTCCTCCAATTCGTTGAGTTGGTGAAGTCTTTTCTCTCATGTAGCTTGTGAATCAAGATTCAACTTTTTCAGTGCCCAGTACGCCTTGTGTTCAAGCTCAACTGGCAGATGGCACGCTTTCCCAAACACCAATCGATATGGGGACATACCAATGGGTGTCTTGTAAGTTGTTCGGTAGGCCCATAATGCATCATATAGTTTTGTAGACCAATATTTCCTTGTTGATCCAACAGTTCTCTCCAAGATTCTTTTGATCTTTCTGTTTGAAACCTCAACCTATCCATTTGAATGTGGATGGTAAGCAGTGGCAACCTTGTGAGTAACTCCGTATTTGGATAGGAGTGCATCGAAATATCTGTTGCAGAAATATGCGCCACCATCGCTGATGATTGCACGAGGTGTTCCGAACCGAGTGAAAATTTTCTTTGTCAGAAATTTGATCACCACTTTTGAATCATTGGATGGCAGTGCAATTGCTTCGACCCATTTGGAGATGTAGTCTACAACAACCAGGATGTACAGGTTTCCGAATGATGGAACAAAGGGTCACATGAAATCAATACCCCACACATCGAATATTTCCACTTCTAGAATATTTTGCAATGGTCCTTCATTTCTCCTTGAAATATTCCCCATTTTCTAGCACCTGTCACATTGAAGAGCAAAAAGATAAGCATCTTTAAAAAGAGTGGGCCAGAACAAACCTGATTGTAGGATTTTGGCTGCAGTTTTGTTTCCGCTGAAGTGTCCACCATATGGTGATGAATGACAGTGCTGTAAAACAATGTTTACTTCCTCCTATGGAACACACCATCTCAATAATTGATCAGCACACTGTTTGAATAGGTACGGCTCATCCAGACATAATGTTTGACTTCTTTGAAGAATTTCTTCCGTTGTTGAGTTGTCCATTCCAACGGCCATTTTCCTGACAATATGTAGTTGACATAGTCAGCATATCAAGGGGCATCTTGCTGTTTCATGGCAAACAGTTTTTCATCTAGAAAAGTTTTTTTGATTGACAGATCTTTGCCAGCATGTTTCTCTATTATCGAGTCTCGATAGATGATCTGCCACCTGATTCTCTGTCCATTTCCTATCTCGAATCTCCATGTCAAATTCTTGCAGAAGAAGTATCCAACGGATCAATATGGGTTTGGCATCTTTCTTCGTGATCAAGTATTTGATTGTTGAATGATCTGTGTAGACCACAACTTTGGGACCCAGCAGATAGGAGCGGAATTTGTCAAAAGCGTACACAACTGCGAGCAACTCTTTATCAGTGGCTGTGTAGTTGAGTTGAGCTTCATTCAAAGTTCTGCTGGAGTAGTAAATGGTGTGGAAAATCTTTACTTTACGTTGTCCCAAAACTGCACCTACAGCAAAATCACTAGCATCACACATTACTTCAAATGGAAGGGTCCAGTCTGGTGCTACAATGATCGGGGCAGAAATCAGCTTTTATTTTAATATCTCAAAAGCTTCCTGGCATTCTTTGGTGAAGTTGAAAGGCACATCCTTCTCCAGAAGATTGCACAGAGGTTTAGCAATCTTGGAAAACTCTTTGATAAATCTCCTGTAAAAACCTGCATGTCAGAGAAAGCTCCGAATCCCTTTGACAGATGTCGGCGGAGGTAGTTTTTCAATTGTTTCAATCTTTTCTTTGTCTACTTCGATTCCTTTTTGTGAGATCCGATGTCCAAGAACAATGCCCTATTGTACCATGAAATTGCATTTCTCCCAATTGAGCACCAGGTTTGTATCTTCGCACCTTTGTAACACTTGTTCCAAATTTTGCAAGCAGTGGTCAAAAGAATCTCCAAACACAGAAAAGTCATCCATAAAAACCTCCATACTCTGCTCCAACATGTCTGAGAAGATGGCCATCATGCAACGTCGAAAGGTAGCAGGGGCATTACATAATCCAAATGGTATCATGCGGAAAGCAAAAGTACCACATGGACATGTAAAGGTAGTTTTCTCCTTGTCTTCTGGTGTGATGGAAATCTGATTGTACCCTGAATATCCATCCAAAAAGCAATAGAACTCATGTCCTTCCAGTCTGTCTAACATCTGGTCAATGAATGGTAACGAAAAATGGTAATTTCTCGTGGCTTTGTTCAGCTTCCTGCAGTCCATGCATACTCTCCAACCAGTCACCGTTCTTGTTGGGATTAGCTCGTTTTTTTCATTGGTAACCACAATAATTCCTCATTTATTTGGTACACATTGCATATGACTCACCCAACTGCTATCTGAGATGGGGTAAATGATGCCAACATCCAACCATTTGATTATTTCTTTCTTTACGACTTCCTTCATGATTGGATTGAGTCTCCGTTGATGCTCCACTGTGGGTTTGTACTCATCATTCATCAGAATCTTGTGCATGTAAAATGATGGAATAATGCCTCGAATGTCTGTTATAGTCCAGCCAATGGCTCTTTTGTGCTCTCGTAATACTCTTAGTAATTTTTCTTCCTGCTCCAATGTTAGTGAAGATGAAATAATAACAGGTAATTCAGAAGAGTTTCCAAGAAATTCATACCTGAGATGGCTCGGAAGTAACTTTAGCTCCAGCAGTGGTGGTTTTTCAATCGAAGGCTTGATTCGATCTTTCTTAGGCAGTTCCAAGCTTTCAACTGGTAGTGTTGATTTGAATCGGAATGGTTTGTCAAGGTAGTAGATACATTCCAGGATTTCAGTATCTAGCTCATTGTCAGTCATTTTGGTGATGCAAGCTTCGAGTGTATCTGTGGGATTTGGATCAGTATCCCGAACGATACTGTCAACAACATCAACTCTGAAGCATTCTTCTTCCTTTTCATCACTAGGGAATTTCATGGCTTTGAAAACATTAAAGGTAACTTCTTGGTCCTGCACTTTCATGGTTAGTTCTCATTTTTGCACATCAATCACAGTTTCACCTGTAGCCAAGAATGGTCTCCCAAAAATGATAGGTACTTATTTGTCTTCTTCCATGTCAAGGATGATGAAATCTGCTGGGAGAATCAGTTTGTCAACTTTGACCAGCACATCTTCAACAACACCTATTGGAAATGCTAGTGTTCGATCAACAAGTTGCAATGAGACTGAGGTAGGCATTGCTTCTCCAATCTGTAGTTTCCTGTAAATAGAAAAAGGTATTAAGTTAACACTAGCACCTAAATCACATAAAGCCTTACCGATACAATGTTCTCCAATGGTGCATGGAACTGTGAAACTGCCAGGATCTTTTAACTTTGGGGGAAGTTTCCTCTGAATAATGGCACTGCATTCTTCCGCCAATGCCACTGTCTCGTAGTCTCCCAATCTCCATTTTCGTGAAAGAATATCTTTCATGAATTTAACATAGCTGGGCATTTCTTCCAACGCTTCTGCGAATGGGATGTTGATATGCGTCTTTTTGAACACCTCCAGGAATCGAGCAAACTGCTTGTCCATTTTGTTTTTCTGAAGATGTTGAGGAAAAAGTGGAGGTGGAGTGATTCTTTCTGGTTCTTTTTCCTTTGCTTCTTTTTCCTCCATCTGTTGCTCTGCTTCTTTTGGAACTTCTTCTTTGGATATCTTAATTCCAACATCTTTGTTGATTTCAGTACCGCTTTTCAAAGTAATGGCTTGACATTGCTCCTTCCCTCGGTTCCTTGGATTTGGTTCTGTGTTGCTGGGACGATTACCTGGCGGTCTGTAACTCTGAGCATTGGCCAGTTGTCCGATTTGATTCTCCAGTGCTTTGATGGAAGCAGATTGGCTCTGAAACATAGCATCGTACCTTTTTAACTGAGCTAGCACTTCTGCTATCCCTGGTTAATTTGCCTGCTCATGGCCTTTGTTCTGTTGCTGGAATCCAGGTGGTGGATAGTTTTGTTGCCCTGAATTGTTGCTCCATGAAAAATTGGGATGATTTCTCCACCCTGGGTTGTAGGTGTTGGAATATGGATTATTCCCCTATCTGTTGAAATTGTTGACAAAATTCACCGTCTTTTCAAGTTGGTTCGGCTCTGGTGGTCCTCCATACGGTGAAATTGTGGATCCAGTGGTAAGAGTCTCCATGAACTTGCATATCTGATCCAGCTTGGCGTTGACTGCTGTATTGGTTCCACTTTCATAAATTCCTGCAATTATTTGGTGTTAGACATTATGACCCATAGCGTCACTGTTTTGTAAATGATATTGTATTATTGTACAAAATTAACTATGTGATAATGAAATTGCCTTTTGCCATTTTGTAATTTATTTACTTTGATATATAAATGGCGAAAGTCCATATGATTAGTTTCGTATTGAGATGATATGAGACAGTATCAATATAAAAGGTTTAATCATTAAATATCCCTAGTCGGAGTATTATCGAGATCGGACATCGATAATGCGGAATAGACTAGTATTGCACTTGTGCGCGTTGTGAGGGCACAACAACATAGTTCTCATATATTTAAGTATAGGATACTTATGCAAGTGCGATAGGAGGTTGTGTTTTACCGATGGTACGGAAAACAGCTTCGCTCTGGATAGACCCCGCGGAATCCCATTGGTAGTATGTCTGTGTGTCTATGGGAGGCCGCATCAGGGTAGGTGTATATGGTCTTAACCTGAGACTTGCATCGCTAGTACTTGCGACAATCGGTAAACTTTGGTTTTGGTGGTTCGGGGCTTTAACCGGTTCTGTGTACACCTTTTCTGGGTTTATCGAGAATCATAGTGTGCTGGGTGTGATGTCAAGATGGAAGTATCACTTCAGACATATGGAGATGATGATCGCGCAGGATACAGAACTAGTACTCTATAAAAAGGTTGCAACTGTCGGGACAATATGACCAGGTCAAGATTGTCCGATTTAAAGAGACTAGTTGTTTGATGTCCGATATATGTTTCGTACGGGGCATACACATTTCCAGCCCCAGGCCTAACATGTGATCGTCCGATACTGGATCGATGTACGCAATACTACAGTATACTACGCTTGATAAAGATCTAATATTCCAATAAGAATATTTCTGGAGAATTGGGTAGGCATGGCGCTTTGCTAGAAGCCAACCTTGTCTTGTAAATCGGTAAAAACGTAGTACGAGGTACGTACGTGTTCGGATTATCCGACGACCTTATTTACTGCCAACATATCCGGAGATCTCTTGGGTCGCTTCCTGAAGATTCACCTATGATATTTGATTCGAACTTTATTAATCTTGGATTAATTACGGAGAAACTTTATCTTGGATAAAATGCCTAATTTAGAGAGAGAACGATTAATTTGGAATTAATCGATAAAATAATATATTCGATATATTAAACGAAATTAATTTCGACGCGGAATTAAAATCAGATTTTAATTCGGGCAAACAAATTGATTTAGAATTAATTCGTTAGCGACATGAATAGTGATTTCGCTAGGCATAATTATTTAATTTACGTCGCGACGGAAATTCGTTAATTCGGAATTAGCGAAACCGAGCCCGAAAGTGTTTGCGGACACATTCGTATTTTGAAACGAGTGGGGCCCGCAAGTCACATCGCGAAGTCACATCACTTGACATGACTAGTTGATAGATATCACAAGTCACCTTTATTGAGTGACACATTGTCACTGTTAATGAAAGAAGTTGGTGAGGCCATTTAATGGCTTTTTGGAGGGAAATGTTTTTGACTTTTTGGAAAGGTATTTACCAAATATTTTGGTAATTATTTTGTTGAACTCGATTTTTAGAAAACAAAAGAGAAAAAGAAAAAAAACAAAAAGGCTTCTCTCCCTCCCTCTCTTGCTCACGCCGTGAGCTTCCATAGGCAAGAAAAATTGTTTTTCCATTTTCTCCTTTTGCTAGCACATTGAAGGATCAAAGGAGGTGATAGGGAAACAACCTTGGAGCTTGGAATACAAAGAAAGCTTGGAGTTTCTTCTTCACTTCCACCTTGGCCGAAAGTTTGAAGCTTGGAGACTCAAAGATTTTTCTTCATCACTTTTCATCACAAGCTTTGTAAGTATGATTCCGCCATGCTTCAAGTTTTACATATATAAATCATGTGTTTCATTTGCTTATACTTTCTTTGGGACTAATATTAGAAACCAACATTTGGATCATGCCCATTTCTGTTGGCCACAAGGAATTATTGTTGGCCATTTCTTCGATTAGGTCCCAGGCTTGATCTTCTCCTTTTGCCATTAAAGCTCCTCCAACAGCAACATCGATTGTGGTTCTCATTATTCCAGAAAGTCCATTATAGAATGTTTGGACTTGAAGCCATTTTGGAATCTCATGGTGAGGACATTTCTGGAGCAAATCTTTGTACCTTTCCCAAGCTTCGTAGAGAGTTTCTGAGTCTTGTTGTACAAAGGATGTGATGTCATTCCTCAGTTTTCCAGTTCTGGCTGGTGGAAAGTACTTTGTAAGAAATTTGGTGGCTAAAGTGTTCCAAGTTGTGATAGAACCTGCTGGTAGTGAATGTAGTTTCTGAGTTTCATGGCTTTGAAAACATTAAAGGTAACTTCTTGGTCATGCACTTTCATGGTTAGTTCTCATTTTTGCACATCAATCATAGTTTCACCTGTAGCCAAGAATGGTCTCCCAAAAATGATAGGTACTTCTTTGTCTTCTTCCATGTCAAGGATGATGAAATCTGCTGGGAGAATCAGTTTGTCAACTTTGACCAGCACATCTTCAACAACACCTATTGGAAATGCTAGTGTTCGATCAACAAGTTGCAACGAGACTGAGGTAGGCATTGCTTCTCCAATATGCAGTTTCCTGTAAATAGAAAAATGTATTAAGTTAACACTAGCACCTAAATCACATAAAGCCTTACCGATACAATGTTCTCCAATGGTGCATGGAACTGTGAAACTGCCAGGATCTTTCAACTTTGGGGGAAGTTTCCTCTGAATAATGGCACTGCATTCTTCCGCCAATGCCACTGTCTCGTAGTCTCCCAATCTCCATTTTCGTGAAAGAATATCTTTCATGAATTTAACATAGCTGGGCATTTCTTCCAACGCTTCTGCGAATGGGATGTTGATATGCGGCTTTTTGAACACCTCCAGGAATCGAGCAAACTGCTTGTCCATTTTGTTTTTCTGAAGACGCTGAGGAAAAAGTGGAGGTGGAGTGATTCTTTCTGGTTCTTTTTCCTTTGCTTCTTTTTCCTCCATCTGTTGCTCTGCTTCTTTTGGAACTTCTTCTTTGGATATCTTAATTCCAACATCTTTGTTGATTTCAGTACCGCTTTTCAAAGTAATGGCTTGACATTGCTCCTTCCCTCGGTTCCTTGGATTTGGTTCTGTGTTGCTGGGAAGATTACCTGGCGGTCTGTAACTCTGAGCATTGGCCAGTTGTCCGATTTGATTCTCCAGTGCTTTGATGGAAGCAGATTGGCTCTGAAACATAGCATCGTACCTTTTTAACTGAGCTAGCACTTCTGCTATCCCTGGTTCATTTGCCTGCTCTGGCCTTTGTTTTGTTGCTGGAATCCAGGTGGTGGATAGTTTGTTGCCCTGAATTGTTGCTCCATGAAAAATTGGGATGATTTCTCCACCCTGGGTTTTAGGTGTTGGAATATGGATTATTCCCCTATCTGTTGAAATTGTTGACAAAATTCACCGTCTTTTCAAGTTGGTTCGGCTCTGGTGGTCCTCCATATGGTGAAATTGTGGATCCAGTGGTAAGAGTCTCCATGAACTTGCATATCTGATCCAGCTTGGCGTTGACTGCTGTATTGGCTCCACTTTCATAAATTCCTGCAATTATTTGGATCATGCTCCTTTCTGTTGGCCACAAGGAATTATTGTTGGCCATTTCTTCGATTAGGTCCCAGGCTTGATCTTCTCCTTTTGCCATTAAAGCTCCTCCAACAGCAACATCGATTGTGGTTCTCATTATTCCAGAAAGTCCATTATAGAATGTTTGGACTTGAAGCCATTTTGGAATCTCATGGTGAGGACATTTCTGGAGCAAATCTTTGTACCTTTCCCAAGCTTCGTAGAGAGTTTCTGAGTCTTGTTGTACAAAGGATGTGATGTCATTCCTCTGTTTTCCAGTTTTGGCTGGTGGAAAGTACTTTGTAAGAAATTTGGTGGCTAAAGTGTTCCAAGTTGTGATAGAACCTGCTGGTAGTGAATGTATTTTCTGAGTTTCATGGCTTTGAAAACATTAAAGGTAACTTCTTGGTTCTGCACTTTCATGGTTAGTTCTCATTTTTGCACATCAATCACAGTTTCACCTGTAGCCAAGAATGGTCTCCCAAAAATGATAGGTACTTCTTTGTCTTCTTCCATGTCAAGGATGATGAAATCTACTGGGAGAATCAGTTTGTCAACTTTGACCAGAACATCTTCAACAACACCTATTGGAAATGCTAGTGTTCGATCAACAAGTTGCAACGAGACTGAGGTAGGCATTGCTTCTCCAATCTGCAGTTTCCTGTAAATAGAAAAAGGTATTAAGTTAACACTAGCACCTAAATCACATAAAGCCTTACCGATACAATGTTCTCCAATGGTGCATGGAACTGTGAAACTGCCAGGATCTTTCAACTTTGGGGGAAGTTTCCTCTGAATAATATCACTGCATTCTTCCGCCAATGCCACTGTCTCGTAGTCTCCCAATCTCCATTTTCGTGAAAGAATATCTTTCATGAATTTAACATAGCTGGGCATTTCTTCCAACGCTTCTGTGAATGGGATGTTGATATGCGGCTTTTTGAACACCTCCAGGAATCGAGCAAACTGCTTGTCCATTTTTTTTTCTGAAGACGCTGAGGAAAAAGTGGAGGTGGAGTGATTCTTTCTGGTTCTTTTTCCTTTGCTTCTTTTTCCTCCATCTGTTGCTCTGCTTCTTTTGGAACTTCTTCTTTGGATATCTTAATTCCAACATCTTTGTTGATTTCAGTACCGCTTTTCAAAGTAATGGCTTGACATTGCTCCTTCCCTCGGTTCCTTGGATTTGGTTCTGTGTTGCTGGGAAGATTACCTGGCGGTCTGTAACTCTGAGCATTGGCCAGTTGTCCGATTTGATTCTCCAGTGCTTTGATGGAAGCAGATTGGCTCTGAAACATAACATCGTACCTTTTTAACTGACCTAGCACTTCTGCTATCCCTGGTTCATTTGCCTGCTCCTGGCCTTTGTTCTGTTGCTGGAATCCAGGTGGTGGATAGTTTTGTTGCCCTGAATTGTTGCTCCATGAAAAATTGGGATGATTTCTCCACCCTGGGTTGTAGGTGTTGGAATATGGATTATTCCCCTATCTGTTGAAATTGTTGACAAAATTCACCGTCTTTTCAAGTTGGTTCGGCTCTGGTGGTCCTCCATATGGTGAAATTGTGGATCCAGTGGTAAGAGTCTCCATGAACTTGCATATCTGATCCAGCTTGGCGTTGACTGCTGTATTGGCTCCACTTTCATAAATTCCTGCAATTATTTGGATCATGCTCCTTTCTGTTGGCCACAAGGAATTATTGTTGGCCATTTCTTCGATTAGGTCCCAGGCTTGATCTTCTCCTTTTGCCATTAAAGCTCCTCCAACAGCAACATCGATTGTGGTTCTCATTATTCCAGAAAGTCCATTATAGAATGTTTGGACTTGAAGCCATTTTGGAATCTCATGGTGAGGACATTTCTGGAGCAAATCTTTGTACCTTTCCCAAGCTTCGTAGAGAGTTTCTGAGTCTTGTTGTACAAAGGATGTGATGTCATTCCTCAGTTTTCCAGTTCTGGCTGGTGGAAAGTACTTTGTAAGAAATTATGTGGCTAAAGTGTTCCAAGTTGTGATAGAACCTGCTTGTAGTGAATGTAGCCAAGCTTTAGCCATGTCCTTCAAGGAGTATGGGAACACAAGCAGTCTCATTGCTTTTTCAGCTTCTCGGTTGTAATTGAAAGTGCCTCAAACTTCCAGGAAGTTGCTGATGTGGGCATTAGGATCTTCAGTTGCATTCCCCCCAAACTGAACTGACTGCTGAATCATCTGAATGCATGTTTTGATGTCACTTGTAATTGCTGGTAAGGGAGGAAGTACAATACATGAAATGAGTCTGTCAACCACCGGAATGGTTCTGTCTCGAATGAGAATTGGTGGTGCAACCACCAAAGGTTCAAGTTCCATGTTGACTAAAGCTTCTTGGCCTTCTCGCCATTCCCTTTTCAAATATCTGATGGTTCTTTCAATTTTCGGGTCAAGCGATCGAAGTTCAAAGCTTCTGGTTCGTCTCATGAAGTTTCTGAGAACCTGAAACACAAGAAAACAAAAACAATAAGTAAAAAGAAAATTAGATACAAGTAAATGTATCTAACCTCTAAACTAATAGTGAAAGATAAATATGTCCCCGGCAACGGCGCTAAAAACTTGATCGGTACTTACACACGCGTATAACGCAAGCGCACTTATCGTTCAAGTAGTATAAAAAGTATCGATCCCACGAGGACTTAATACCTAATCTATTAATTTTATGAGGTCAAATGATTACTAGTATCTAACAGGTTGATTGATTGATTTGAAATGGTGATGATTCTAAATTTAAAAACAAGTAAATAAAATTACACGAAGGTCGATTTAAGAAAATTCAATATTAAAAACTATCTAGGGTTGTGAATCTTTCTAATATCTTTTAAAAGATGAAGTGGTTATTTCATGTTTGTGTAATAAATCAGTTTACTAACCTGGAACACTAAATTATGCGAAAGCCTCTGTCGATGGTCAGACGCAAATACCCAGTTTAACCCCATTGAACCATATGTCTATGTCAACCAAATTATCTGGATTCATTAAGTTTAAGTTCCAATTATGGCTACCCCCGCCCGACAGGTATATGTCTATCCTGTAAGGAAATCTATTAAAGGGTTATCTATCCTCAAGGAAGATCGTGGGCTATTAAGTCTAAGGCTGAAACCTAAAATCCATATGTCTAGTTTATTTTAGATTTACCAGATCAATCTTATTAGTGGCCAATTAACAAGACGCATTAGGCTTAAGACTTAATAAGTAAACTTTTAAATTACCCAAACTATAAAATAACCCCTTATAAACCGGTGATATTAAAAGTCATCACAACCCCAGATAACTAACTTAGTTACGACACATAACTAGGGCTTTAAAAGACATAAAGTAAAAATACTGAAGAGTAATTCCGGTAAAGTAAAGGCTGAAAAGTAAATTGCAATAAAATAAAATGCTAAGGTAAAATAATAAACTTTTACTATTTACTATTTAGATATCTCCCTTAATATAATATATTAACTTGTGATTATTTTACCAACCGTCCATATAGGCGGTAACCTGATTAAGTCAAATTAAGTCCAACCAGCCATAAAGGCGGAACCAAAATAAACCTGCCATATAGGCGGTAACAAAATTTAATTACCAACCGACCAATCTGGCGGTATCCTTGATTAGTCAGGTTTAAACCAGATTAAAATGAATTACCAACCGACCAATCTGGCTGTATCTTTTTTAAGTCAAATTTTAAATAGTGAATATATAATTTTTAAGGGAGATTAATCTAAATAGCAGTAGTAAAAGAATTACCTTTCACCATAGCATGGGGTAGTTACCTCCTCATGGTTGAATAGTAAAACTGTAAAAGTTAAAAAGAAATAAATTACTATTACTTTTACAAAAGTAAATTACTATTACAGAACGTAATTAAAATTAATTACAAAACTGAATTTTTAAGAAACTAAGAAGAGAACTCTCGATTTACATCAGAGAATTTAGAGAGAATGGTACATCTAAAATTGAAATCTCGAGCTCAATTTATAGACCCCGGTAGGCCTCCAGAGTCGCGACGCCAGAGCTTTTTGGCGTGGCATGCTGAGGGCTTGACACGTGGCAAGGCGGCTGAGAGCTCAATTATTATGCTGATGTGGCATGACGTGGCGGTGACGTGGCGACATGTGGCGAAATGGAGTGTCGACATCGTAGGATTGCGACACGTGGCACGCTGTGATTGGTTGATGATGACTTGGCGATGACATGGCACTTTGACTCGATCAACTGGTGATGTGGATGATGATGTGGCGGTGATGTGGAATGACACATGGCACATGTGGCAATGGTGATTGTCGGCACCATAGGATGATGACACGTGGCACGGCGCACGTTAGCAAATCAACTGTGATGGTGACACGTGACACGGTACACGTTAGCAAAGTCAAAATTTTCAGATTTTGACATGTGGACCCGGCGCACGTTAGCATGGACCTGGTGCACGTTAGGCGTCGCGACGCCAAAGGCTTGCGCGTCGTTATGCGAAAATGACCAAAATGTCCTTTTTCCGATTTTCACTGTTTTGGTCCAAATCACCTCCAGAATGTCCTGAAACTTTTATTTATCTACAAAATAACACAAAACACATCAAAATATTCACAAAACTCAAGAAACTATACAAAATATTAGGTTAAATGAGTGAGAAATAATGATATAATTACCACTCATCAATGTGTTTATTTAATTTGATTAAATAAAGTAAAAGCATCTTTTACGGAAAAATCCCTATTTAAAATTAAGGTTTTTAATTTAATATGTATTTGATGCATAATTGGTCCGTCTTGTCAATACCGCTTATCGATAAATTTTCTGCGACTATATCTGAGAACGTGCAAAAGCTGTGAGGATATGGCCGATAGAAATTTATCTGTACCATATATATTTGATATTAGGTGAATTGAAGCGAAGCGGAATCCTGAACGTGCCAAAGTTGTCAGGGTTACGCAAGTATCTTGAATTTATCATTGACAAGTCTAACCTTGGTACGGCTCATTGTGAACGTGCCAAAGCTGTCACAACGAGTAACGACAAGGACCGAAAATCCAGGAGTCACTATTGAGTGATCGACAATGAGTTGTCTACCTAATGAATATATGTAGGCGAGAACGTGCCAAAGCTGTGAGCTGAAATATATTCATGGGGTCCACCTTTCACTATTATGTTATGATTTGATTATCACATGTTTTGTATTCTGTTTGGGGACTACAGTTTTGCATGAAATAGTGGGAGAGGCATTTTTAGATTAAAAATCCACGATCTAGTTAATGTTTATGATATAATATGAAACTATTTTATCTGCTTATCTGCTAACTGTTGATTCGCTGTCTATTTGATAGATTTGTGATGGCGGCACCTCCGACCAATCCTTTTGCTCGTATGCTTGATACGAATAAGCTAAAAGGCGCTGAGAACTTTGCGGATTGGGATATAGATTTGAGGATTGTCCTCAATTCCGAAAGCTGGGAAACATTTTGGAAGGTCCATTACCGCTTGTTATATCTCCAAATGCATCTCCTGAAGAATTTGAGACTTTTCAAAGATGGATGGATGATGATTTAAGGGTTAAATCATTCATACTTAGTTCTTTTTCTTCTAAGCTTAAGAAGACATACTTTGAGATGCACGATGCATATAGCATGATGACACAACTTCGTGAATCGTTCATAAACCAGGAATATGTCGTGGTTCATAGAGTTTCAATGGAACTGTTCCATTCTAAACTTTATGAGGGGCAGGCTGTGAGCCTGCATGTGCTTTATTTGATTGATTTGATCGAGCAATTGAAGTGCCAAGATTTCACTCTCAATTAAACTTTGAGACGTAGTGTCATACTCGGTTCGCTTCCGACGTCATATCGCCAGTTTTTCATGTACTTCAATATGAATGGGATTCACTGCTCTTACCATGAGTTGCATAGGATGTTTCTTACAGCAGAGGAAGATTTAAGTAAGGGAGTTCCGACTCGCCTTCTGAAACCCACTTCACTTTTCACTTCTTCCCAATCCAAGTCGAATGGGAAGAAGATAAATGGAAATAAAAAGAAAGGTTTCAATGTTCCTCTGTAGGCTAAGGTAGCGAAGCCCAAGAGAGCTTTTGAAGATAAGTGCCACCACTGCCAGAAACTCGGGCACTGGAAAAGAAACTGTCTAGACTATCTTGCACAAATAAAGAAGGAAAGAGTATCGATATCAGGTACTTTTATTTTTCATATTATTGATATCTCATTGGCTTGTGAAGCTATGACATCTAATTGGATTTTAGATTCTTCTTGTTCTATTCACATTTGCAATACGTTGCAGGTGCTGACGGAAAGTAGACGGTTGAAATCTAGGGAGATGCAGTTGCGATTCGGGAGTGGCGACTCTCTGGATGCGGTTGTAGTGGGCATATGTGAGATTCCCTTACCCAGTAGGAGACTTTTGTTAAATGAATGCTATTTTATGCCAGGATGTGTGGCGAATATTATGTCTCTTTTTGTATTAGATACTGAAGGATATAATGTAAATATTAAGAATTGTTCTTTGTATTTATATAATAGAAATAATATTCAGATCATTTGTTGTCCAAATGAGCATGGTCAATACATATTACGTACCTCACAAGATATCGTTAATACTATAATTAATAAACGTAAACAATCTGATATAAATAATACTAAACTGTGGCATATGAGGTTAGGTCATATAGGCGTGAAATGCCTAAACCAATTGGTTAAGAATGGTTTGATAAATGATCTCACCATTGAACCTTATCCAACTTGCGAATCTTATATTCAGGGTAAAATGACCAAAGCCATATTTTTGGGTGTTGGACACCGAGCCACTGACTTATTGGAACTCGTACATTCTGATGTATGTGGTCCTATGAGTCAGACTGAACACAGTTGTTTTTCATATTTCATCACCTTTACCTATGATTTATCACGATACGGTTATGTTTATTTGATGAAACATAAATCAGAAACCTTTGAAAAGTTCAAAGAATTCCGAAATGAAGTAGAAAAACATACTGGTCAATAAATTAAATGCCTTCGATCTGATCGAGGCGGTGAATATATGAGTGGAGAGTTCACTGATTATTTAAAGGAGAATGATATTCTCACTTAATATACTCCTCCAGGCACTCTTCAACACAATGAAGTATCAGAGAGGAGAAATCAGACTTTATTAGATATGGTCCGATCGATGTTAAGTTATACAGATTTGCCCTATTACTTATATGGTTATGCTCTTTTAACCATCGCACATCTTTTGAATAAGATTCCTTCTAAAGTTGTTCCTACGACTCCATATGAGATATGAACTGATAGGAAATCGATTCTTAGTTATATTAAGATTTGGGGGTGTCCTGTATACGTCAGGATGGCTCAGTAAAATAAGCTTTTGCCTCGAGATCAGAAGTTTAGGTTTGTTGGATATCCTTCAAATACGAAAGGATATTTGTTCTATGATACCGAGCTTCGAAATGTGTTCGTAGCTCGTTTGGTAAAATTTCTAGAAATATAATTCTTGTTTGAAGGTGGTGATCATAGACAGGTTGAACTTTGATGAAGTACAACCTGGAACCAATGAACTAATTGAGGAACCTGTAGTTCAAGAAGACGAAGAACCTTCAACACACACACTTCGTAGGTCACAAAGGGTATCTAGACCTCTTGAATGCTTATATATGATATAAGAAAAGAGTCTCGATGTTCTCTTAGTTGAAGAGACTGACCCTTTTACCTATAGAGAATTGATGTTGTACATCGACTCCTTAAAGTGGCAAGACGCCATGAAATCCGAGATGGACTCAATGCATGAGAATCAAGTTTGGAACTTGGTTCCGCTTCCTGAAGGAATAGTATTGTAAATGGATTTACAAGAGAAAGTGAGGGCCCGATGGAAATGTTGAAATATTTAAGGCCCGACTGGGAGCTAAGGGTTACTCGCAGCGACCTGGTGTCGACTACGATGAAACTTTTTCCCCAGTTACAGTGCTAAAGTCTATAAGAATTTTTTTGTCTATAGCCACTTACCATGATTACAAGATTTGGCAAATGTATGTCAAAATGGCTTTTCTAAATGGATTTCCTGATGAAGAAATCTATATGGAACAACCAGGGGGTTTTGCATCCAAAGAGAACTCGGGCATGGTATGCAAGCTGAAGAAGTCCATTTATGGACTTAAACAGGCTTCACAAAGTTGGAATCTTCGATTCGATGAGATAATCAAATTTTCTGATTTTCTCAAGAATTCAGAAGAATCTTGTGTGTATAAGAAGGCCAGTAGGAGAATGGTGGTATTTTTAATTCTCTATGTTGTCGACATCCTTATCATTGGGAATGATATCGGGATGATGCAAGTCGTCAAAGCTTACCTCTGTAAGAATTTATCCATGAAGGACCTGGGTGAAGCTTCTGATGTCTTAGGCATAATACTCTATAGAGATAGAAAAATGAAGCTTATTGGGTTATCCCAATCAACATACATAGATAAGATTTTAGAACGGTATAATTTTGGTAACTGTAAGACAACAAACATACCGTTTAGACATGGCTTACATCTTTCAAAGAAGATGTGTCCGCAAACAGAAGATGAGAATATTAGAATGTCTAATCAACCTTATACTTCGTGTTTGGGCAGCATCATGTATGCCATGTTATGTACTAGGCCTGATATCAGCTTCGCAGTTAGTGTGGCCAGCAGATATCAGTCCAATCCAGGAAATGACCATTGGATGGCCATTAAACATATCATTAAGTATCTTAAAGGTACTAAGGATAAGTTTATTATCTATGGAGGAAACGAACTGCAAGTTAATGGGTATATGGATTCCGATTTCCAATCGAATCCTGATGATAGAAAGTCTACATCAGGATTCATGTTTACCCTTAACGGAGGTGCAGTTTTTTGGAAGAATTCCAAACAAGGGTTGATAGATGATTCCACTACAGATGCGGAATATATTGCAGCTTCTGAAGCTACAAAGGAAGCTGTTTAGGTTAGAAACTTTATCACAGAATTGGGAGAAATCCCAAGTATCAAGAATCTGATTCCGTTATACTGTGATAATACTGGATCCATTGCGCAATCAAAAGTACCAAGGGCGCATCAGAAGTCGAAGCATGTGGAACGGAAGTACCACATCATTCGAGAGATTGTGTCACGAGGGGACATTGTCGTGTGTAAGGTAACGAGTGAAGATAATGTAGCAGACCCGCATACCAAGGCCATACCTCCGAAGTTATTTGATAAACATATAGAGTCGATGGGTATTGGATAAAATCGATATTGGTACTAGAGCAAGTATGAGATTTTGTTAGGGTTGGTGCTCTGAGCGCCAATTTTATTATGTATTTCCTTGTAAATACTATTGTAATATTTTATTATTAATAAAATAAATAGTTTCTTTTATATAACATCTTCATTGATATAGTAAAGACGTAACAGACCTTAGAATGATTAGTTATGATACTGTTGCAAAAGCGTCGCAACTGACATAGAGTTGTATCATGACGTTGTCATTCTTAGACAGTTTCTGGTCAAGACTTACACTACTTGGTCAGTAAAGTAAACCCGTTGAGACTGGTACATGTCGTATATTGGAATCTGGGATTTTGATGGTTTCTCAATGAACCATGGTCTTGGAGACTCGTATAGACATGTAGGTGTTTATAGCGGATAAACACTGAACGACTCAACGAAGATTCTTAATGGATGGTACACCAACATCGATAAGAATCTTCTCGGTTTTGAGTGAGCATAGTGATTCTTTGACTTGAGATACCACTGTGGATATATGAGTTATCCTCCACACTTAGATGGCAGTCACGTCACCGATCTATTTAGACCAGACCTATGTATGTTTGTTGGGTGTGGACTGATGCTCAGGATATCATGTGTGTATCAAGAAAGGATCCGCCAGTTCTGTGCACAGAGCATAGGTATTCAATATGGAATTAGCAATTTGTTAAATTCATGGGCCCGTGGTACACTGTAGAAATTAGTTCTAAGTGTTATTAATGGATTGCTAATAGAAACGTCGACGTGATTGTATCTATAGAGATTTGACGTTTATATCTATATCTCTAGAATAATCTGGATACCTGTGATGGAGGGATTATACGTATGCTATGACCTCAACCCGTATGGTTTAGAGAGTTTATCCGTGTTCATCATAATTTACGTGTGGGTAAATTATGGACACGAAATTTGATTTCGTGACTGATATGCCTGAACCTAGAGAGTATCACTAATGAAATATACTCGTAGAGCACTAGGGAAACTTTTATGAATAATATTGATTATTTATAACTCGTTTAACGGTTAAACGAAAAATACATGTCATCGGGACTTAATCGTCTTTTCCGAAATTAATGTGTATTTGTATTTAATTCTTGATTTTATTAAATACACATTAATTAAATATCAAATTGTGATATTTAACATATATGATTGATATATGTAATTTGATTATTTAATGTAAATATAATACATATATATAATATATTTGTATTTAATTATATAAATGTTATATGATTAAAATAATTAAAGTAACAAATATCTTAAGTCATGGTTTGCTTTTTTTAAAGCTTGGAAATGATATGATATTATTGGTTACACATGTAAGTTTGCTTTATTTTAGATAAAAGTTATCTTTAATAAGTAAAACATGAACCAATGAAAATAAAAAAAGTTAAATGATTTATTACTTCATTTTGTTGCTCACGGCAACAAGTAAAAATGACATATAAATTATTTTAGTTTTCATTTTCAAACACACAAGTTACACAAATATTTACAAAGTGAGTTGAGAGAAAAGTTGAAGAAAGAAAGGAAAACAATGCTAAAATTTGGAATTTTTGTAAGTATTTCTTTACATACTTCAACTTAGAAAATATTTCTATTAATCTTAGCTTCAATTTGTGTTGCTAAGTTGATGTCTCTACTCTTTTAGTTTGTAGTTTAATGTGTTGGAAACTTGTTTGAAAGTGTTTAGCATGTATGATTAGTAAATAAGCTAATTAGGAGTAATTAAGCTTATTTGATTAATTTGTGATCAAAGTTACCATTCTAGAGTTTTAATTCCACTCAATTATAACCTAGAATTTTTCTTAAGTTATTTCAAGTGGTGAGACTTGTTTGGTGAATTATTGAATTGATTAAAGCATTGAATTAAATCAATTTAGTGTAAATTATGCAATTAGAGTAATTTATGAAATTAGGGTTCTAGACCTAATCTCATTTTGGGGCTTTTCATATATGTTGCATATTTTGATATATATATGATGTATATCAAATTTGGGATTGATTGGATTTGATCTTGAAATGTTTTGAACAATTGGGCCAAATCGCAATTAATGGAAAATTTGCACCCCTCTCGGTAATTTTGTCCTTTTGTGGATAATTTATTGCAATTTGTATTTTGATGTGTTGGACATATTAGAAATCATTTTAGAAATGATTTGGAGTCATCCAAAATTGTATTTGACAATTTTTGGACTAAAATGATCAAATTGAAAAGTTTGGGGGTAAATCGATAATTAAAGGAAATATGATTTCTTGGGTTAAAATTTCAGATTTTAAATATTGGTTAATTAAATAAATAAATTTTATTTAATTGATCCGAGAAAAATTTTTGAAATCGGAAAATTTTGATTTTCCGCGTTCCACTACGTTAACCCTATAATTCCTTATAAAACCCTTACATCGATATCCCGTTACCATGTACCCCAAACACTTCCTTGAGGATAACCCAAAGGAACATTTATTCGGGTTTAACCTCATACTATGATTTCTTAGTAACTCAAATGTCCCTCTGAGGTCGTCCAGGTGATCCTCGGGCTTGGCAGTTATCGTATCATATCGTCGACAAAGACCTACATCATCTTGCCAATAAGTGGCTTGAAGACCTTGTTTACGAACCTCTGATAGGTTACCCCGACATTATTCAGTCCTAATGGCATTACTTTGTAACAATACATCTCTTTACTTTGTAACAATACGACTTTTGGTTAGTGATGAAGGTCGTTTTCTCTTCATCCCCCGGGTGCATCTTAACCCGGTTATATCTTAACCAAGAAGACATCCATGAAACTACGTAACCTATGGAAAAAGCTGATCTATCTTCGTGAAGGGGAAACTATCCTTCAGGGAAGCCTTGTTTAAGTCGGAGAAATCCATGCACATCCTTCATTTCTATTGGCCTTCTTCACTAAGACCATATCACCCATTCTGGATATTTAACCTCCCCGATGAACCAAACATTCAATAATTTCTCGACCTCTGCCTGAATTGCCCTATACCGCTCTTGGTTGAAGATCCTCCTCTTTTGCTTCACTGGCTTGTAAGCTCGGTCGACCGTTAGGCGATGACTGATGAACTTGAGGTCAATCCCATATATATTTATATGGTCCCATACAAAGACATCTGCGTATTCCTTCAAAATTTTAGCAGCCACTTTCTCAGATCCGACTCTAGTCCGGTCCCAACTTTTATTATCTTCTCATGTCCAAGAAGCTTCACATGTTCCAGCTCTTCTCATGCCCCCAACTGTGTAGGTTTTTCGGGTCTGGAGTCGGCTAACTCCACTTCTGTCGTGTCCCCTTCCCTCTTTTTCCTCTTCTCTTATACCCCTTCAATACACAAAGTTTCTTTAGAAATGGTGGCGAAGTAACTCCTAACCTCCCTCTGGAATCCACAAACTCCCCCAACTCCCTCCCGAATTGGGAATTTCAACTTCAGGTAATAGCATGATATGGCTGCCATTGACTTCATCATAAAGTGCATTCCTAAGATTACCTGATAGCTTGTCATGCAATCTACCACCGTGAAATCCATCATGATGACTCGGGTATGAGGGGTTATCCTGACAGTCATCATTAACTGTACCCGACTCAGTGGGACGACGATAGCCCCCCAAACCTGTACAATGGTGTCGTGTCCTGAATCAAAGTAGTCTACTCCACGCCCAAGTAATTAAAGGATTCCTACAGCGCTTCAGGGGTCCACTAATATTATGTCTACCTCAGCCCCGCTAATATTGACCGTGATTATCAATGCATCATCGTGCGGGTAACCCACCCCACAAGTGTCCTCCTCAGTGAACATTATGGGGAACGTCCCGACCTTCTAGATCCTTGGGGTCTTCACCTCCAAGCCTCTGACCCGACATTAATTCTTTCTTGCTTGGTTTGAATCTCCGGCCAATGTCCTCCCTCCCGCTATTGTGAACACTGGTCTCTGCTCTTCGCGTTGTCTGACCTTCATGGTTTCGTGGTCTATGTACTCCTTCAGGTATCCATTTATTACCAGGTCTCCCATCCATTCCTGCAGGTCCCTACATCCTTTCGTGGCGAACCCCCTTCCTAACTTCTCTATCTTCTCCATCATAGCCTTCTTGAAGGCCAGGGTCACTTCCCTTTCTTTTCGAGCTTAATCTCTCTCACTTTGTATGGTTTCTTCCATTTTTTCCATCAACTCTATCATCGAAGCCTATGAAGATCTGTGGTTTCCATCTCTTGCCATCGTCTTAGTGTGTTTGTTGCTTCTTATACTGTTCCCCACAGACGGCGCCAACTATTGGCGATTACTTTTTATTCTATGGGCGATTTGGACAAATCAATTCCTCGAATAGAAACCTCCCACAAGCAGCGAATTTGTTTGGTTAGTTGGGAACCAAAGCAAACTTGACAGACAAACAAAGAAATACACATGTAAGAACAAAAGATTTAACGTGGTTCGGTGATACGCTCAAAAAGTGGTTCTTTACTCCCAAGTATAAGAATGTCGAAGTAATAAAATAACCCGATAAGTCCGGAGTCGATCCACATGAATAGAGTTTTAGCATGATAAAATAATAATTAAAGCCAAAGGAAAAAGATTGATTTGTTTGAAGTTGTTTGGAGAATTTGAATTAAATGACAACAATAGAATAAAATACTGGGGTTATGAGATCCACTTTTAATATTTTACATTTAGAAATCTCACTTCTTATAATATATAAATGATCATTATAATCCAATTAATTTACTTCCAGAATTAACTATGCCAAAACATATAGAACTGGCCATAAAGGCGGTATTCATTTATGTCGATAACTAGTTCTGTCAAGGCACTAACTATGCCAAAAAAATATAAAACCAGCCATAAAGGCGGTGATACTGTTTGTCTAACAAGTCTAGTTACGTATTCAATTATGCCAAAATCGTATAAAACAAGCCATATAGGCGATATAAAAGTTTGTCAATAATTAATCGAGATCTCAGTTAATTGTTATTCATTACGATTTATATATTATAACATAAGTGAAATAAATCTAAACTTCAAATAATAAAAGCTTCACCCATTCCCCCAGCTGAACTAAATTAGCTACTCATAACTGAAATAAAAACATGTATGATTTATTACTGAAATTAAAAGACATTACAAGAAATTAAACACACAAGATACAATCTTCATTTCCTTAAGAAGAAATCAAAGAAAGTATGAAAATGAAAATGAAATAATGGCTTCTATTTATAGGTAAAAATAAAGGCTTCCACCAAACACTCCACCAAACATGTTTGGTGGAGAAATTGACATTTTATTTTATTTATTTTTGATGTGATAATGATTTTTACATATAACACATTGAGGTTCTTCATCAATTTCGGCCTTGAAAACTTCAGAATTCGAAAATCTTATGGACATCACAGTTGTAGATCTTTGAGTCTTCTTTCATCTGGAACTTGAATCACCTCAATCAGATATCGGAGTAAACAGTTATGGCAAAAAAATTGAAAATTACGCAAAGTTGGAATTTCTGAAATTATACACCGTTAGAATGCCCTTGCAAGTTTCCGATCTCCAGAATCCAAATGTCAAGTCCATTTTTCTAGTCAAGCGTCCAAAGTATTATTTCACCTACATAATAAATAAAAATCACAATAAAACTATGTAAAACATAAATTTAATTATTATTTCACAATTGTGCTAAATTAAGGGGATTAATGAAACTACAAGTGTAAAATGATTAATTTTCATTTTAATAAATGTGTATTTTTTAGTGTTCATCACACCCTCAATCAGCTTATTACTAGTCCCTAGTAATCTAAGTGAAAACTAAAAAGTGAAATTCTTATTTTAAGTTAGTAGTTGTTTCCTTTATTTCTAAATTATCAAATAAGTAAATTCTCCTATGCTTTTTATCATTCTCCATTTACACAATTAACAAGGTATTAATCAATTTATTTTGCCCACAATATTCGCAGGTCTTGTTGAAAAGAGAGTAATATTTTTGTCCTAAAATTATATTAGAGTTCACATCTTTTGGCAATGAAAGTTTATTTATATATACAAAAATAGTTTTTTTATAAGAAAAAATATATATATTCAATCCTTGTAACGAGCTTTGGGCCAGTGACTCCCAAACCAATTGGCTTTAGGACATTAGTTGTTAAGACACCCCTACGAACTTAATTGCTCGGATCTTAGATATTAAAAATAAAAAGTGTCTGATTTCCTTAAACTTTCTCTTTAACCCATGTAGCGAGCTTTGGGCTAATGACACCCAGACCAGTTGGCTTTAGGACACTAAGTGTTAAAACACCCATATGAACTTAATTGCTCAAGTTAGAGAGCCTACGTAATCGAACTTATTCACACACTTTTTTTTACAAACCCAAACTCTACCGTTTTACGTGAACAATCACTGCTTACTGAGGAAAGATGTCTGGGTACTAAGTAAAAGCATGGTCAGTTTTTTTGAATAAAAAAAAAATTCAATGTCTTTACGTGCTACCTCTAACAAACTAGAGAACTGAATATTACAAAATTTTCACTTACAACCCATGTTTATATGTTACCGTATATGTTGATAATACATTTCAAATGAGCATATGAAGATCAAATTTGATCAATATTATGGAGAATTCGCAAATTTAAATAATTAAAAAGGAAATAAATAAAAAATAACTTGTTATGAATTAAACTGAAATAAAAACAAATTTTTTACATAAAATAATTTTGTTTTTTGTTTTAAGAAAATAACACAAACGAAAATAAAAATTTTCTAGTCAACTATCTCCTCCCCCCAACCAAATTGAGACATTGTCCCTGATGTCTGAATAAGAAAAAGTATAGTTTAGAAGATATTCCCTGGTTAGTGTGGAATTGACAATTGAATCTACAACACTACTACTAAAAAGAAAGGTTATAGTTTAAAACAATAAGAGAAAATCAAAACAGTAAATTGAAATGTAGTTGTGATTGTGGCTTACATCTTTCTCTAGTTTTACGTTCAGTAACGGCTTGAACGCCCTCTACGGGTCGAGGATATGCTTCCCATCCAATTTTCTTATAAATTGGCAAACATGGTCTTTTAAAGTCAGATTCCCGAGACTGTATTGTTGTCTTCTTTTTGAAATTGTGTATGCAAATTGTGAATTACTCGATGAACATGTCCATTAGGATGCGTCTTAAGAGTCAATGATATATCATCTAAAGACTTTTTACTCAAGTCATCTATAATGAATTGAATTTTATCTTTGCGATTGTCAGACACCATTCATAAAGAACGACATTGAGTGTTGCTTCCAGCGTGCATTTTTATAACAAGAACCTAATTATTTAGCTATCTGTTTCTTAGCATAGGTACTTTTCTCCAAACTAGGTATGTCAGAAATGAGTGAATCAAGAGTTTTAAGGACTCATGTTTTAACCACTTCTTTCTTGTGAAGTTTTAACCCTTTTTTAAATGGTCGATGTATCCTGACATTACCTTTGAAATGTATTCTGTATGTGCGTTTTAAAGGTTTGATGCTTTTTTTACCTTTTAAAGTCCATCCAATTCCTTGTTTATGTTTCTTTTAAATCAAACAACTTACCTTTTTTTATCAGAAGAAGAAATTAATGCAGGGTAAGTTTGTTTATGTCCGAGAATTATTTGGTCTAATCCGTCAAACACAATCTTCAATTCCAAGTTAGGTGCTTCTTCATGTTTCTCATTTTCCAGCACTCCAAGTTCCTCAAGATTTTGATTATCTTCATCATCTTCCAGTACCTGTGCAGAATCAAGTAAAAAATCATTAGGATTATTCGAATCTAATTGCATACTTGATTCAAGAAAAATAGCTGTATAAAGGTAGTATCAGATAAACTACCCAGAAAATATTCATCCACAATTAGTTCAATTAAGTCCATGCCCTCGTCTTCATCGTCCTCATCATATGGTTGTTTGCACATGTTAAAAACATTAAGCTCCGGTCTAATATTGCCAAATGATAAATTCATGATTCAATTCCTGCAATTTATTAAAGCATTAGCTATTGTTCAAAATTGACGACCAAGTATTACAGGAACTGGCTTATAATTATTTACTTTAGGTTATGTTTCTAAAACAATAAAATCCATAGGATATATGATTTTATCGACTTGAATTAACACATCTTCTACAATTCATTTTGGTACCTTAACTGATCTATCAGCAAGTAAAAGAGTAGTTGATGTTGGTTTTAACTCGCCAATATTAAGTTGTTGGTAAACCGAAAATGAAAGAAAATTTACACTGGCTCCAAGGTCAAGTAAAACATGTTCAATTTTTTTTATCTCCAATAATACATGAAATAGTTAGACAACCAGGGTCTTTGTATTTTAATATATTATTGGTGGAGAGAATGGAACTTATCTGTTCAGCTAGAAATGTTTTCTTACTTACATGATGTATTCGTTTAACGGTGCACAAGTCTTTCAGAAATTTGGCATAGGACGGTATCTGTTGGATGATATCTAATAAAGAAATATTTTCTTTTATTCGTTAGAATATTTCATAAATTTCTGAGGAATGAGTCAACTTCTTTGTTTTTAATGCCTAAGGAAATGGAGGTGCATGTGACAAATTATTATTATCAACGTTAGGTACTGGTTCATTAACCTTTTCCTTACCCTCTGAATCTGATTTATTTTCAATTTCATGAGGTTCAAAATTAGGTTTGTGGATAACCTTATCATTATGAAGAGTATTAACAGATTTGACTTGATCAATGTGTTGACTACCAGAACTACTCTTGTGAGGGTTTTGATGACTCTTGGGGTTTAGCTGTGGTTGTGACAGGCGACTCATAAGTGCCAATTGTGTCCCGGTATTGTGCATTATCTGCTATGTGTTCTATTTAATCTAGTGTTTCTTCGATACTTTTGCTCACCATTACACATCAATTCCACTACTTGTCTACCTTCGGGTGTTAACCCCTCGTAGAAATATGCAACCAGCCTCCATGTTTCAAACACGTGATGTGGATAAATATTCAAAAAAAAATTAATCTCTCCTAACATTGGTAAAGTGATTCCCCGACTCTTGTGTGAAAGTAGTGATTCTTCTCTTAAAGGAGTTTGTCATGTGAGGGGGAAATAACTTTTTTAAGAATTGTTCCTGCAAATAATACCATGTTCTAATGGATCCCGACCTAAGGTTTTGTAGCCAAATTTTAGCTTTTTCCTTTAAAGAAAAATGAAAAAATTAAGTTGAATTATTGTAGGCACTGCACTTTTGCATATAAGTCCCGATGATGAGCCTCGAATGGAGGCACTACCTTTTAAGTTGTGGAAGTCGCGGGAAACGGACGTCGGAAGGGAAGAGTCAGAAATTGACACCTTAGTGGATCTAATTCGCTTGTTTAGCTTCGGGTTCGCTTGTTGGACCTTCGTTTCAAACCATGCACCAAGCCCACCAAAATAAGCCAAAGCCCACACCTAAACCTTAAAGCCACCAATCACAAAACAAAACAATTCCATCAACAAAGCCACCAATCACAAAAAAAACATGAACAATTCCATCAACAAAGGCACCAATCACAAACACAAAACTCACATTAAACAATTCCATCAACAAAACACAAAAACCCAAACAACACCCATGCATGCCCATAATCCCCACGTAACAAAACACATGAGCCCATGCATGAATCAGAAAACAACGACTAAAACAATAAAGTTATAAAAACGTGAAGACTAAACAACAAAGGAACAAAACACAAAACTAAAAGAAAAAACACAAAACTAAAAGACAAAACACAAAACACAAAACTAAAAGACCAAACACAAAACAACAAATCAACAAACCCATCTTCTCAAAACACCCATGCATCCCCACGTGAACAACCATCTCCCATTCAACAACAAAAACAAAAACAAACGCAAAGCAATGAAAACACATAATCAACACCCATATCTCACCCATGCAACACCCATACCTCACCCATGCAATACTCTCCTATAAAAACAAACAAAACCCTAAGCTCTCTGGTCCCTAACACTCCCATCACTCACGAAACTCACCAAATAAAGCCTTGACACTCACGCCTCAAGAAAACTATCCACGTAACCCTCAGCCGAGCCATCATACTCACGCACCTGCAGCTCACAGCCTCTAACCTTCTTCTTCCTTACACGCCATGCAGCCCCATTGACGAGAGCCACTCAAAGACGAGCAACAGAACTCACGTAATCCCCCCCTGCGCATTCAATATCCCACATATAAACCCTCAACAACCAACACCCCTTCCCGCTGGTCATCACCTCTCTCAACACTCGGCAGCAGCCTTGATCCATTCATAAATAATAATACCTCTAACAGCCAGCCCTTACTGACCAGCAAACCCTAGCTCAATCTCACAACAAACACACCAAAAACCCTCTAGCAACTCACGCCCAGAGGAACCCCTCAATTGCCATGAAGAAACACCAACCAAAAGACCTCTCATTGCCGTGAAGAAACACCATCCATTGCCGCATAATCAACATCAAAACCCCCTCACATACAGCCCTCAAAACACGCCACTGCAGCTCTCACACACAGCCCTCCATTCACGCAAATCCTCCTCACAGCAGTCCTACTCATTCATGCAAATCTCCCTGAAATAGTAGCCCTATCTATCACCGAAAATAACCCCCCTGAACTGCACTGTTCTGGCCGAGAAAACCCTCCACAAACTACACCACAAACTGCCGCATATACCCACATTCAAACTGCCCCAAACAGCCCCCTAATTCACCGAACAAACTGCCCTAAACTGCACATGAACTGCCGAACAGCCCATGACCTGCACCCCTGAACTGCAGCCCCGGATTACCGCAAAAACAGTCCTATTTTATCACAAAATAGTGAGCCTATATTGCGACCAGAAACACCGTAAAACGGAGTAAAAACAGCAGTCCAAACAGTGAAACAGCGAAGGAAAATATTGAACCAGTGAACCGGAGGAGTTGCGGAGCGTCAACCTTTCCGACGACCACGTACCGCACTTCCGATAGACAACTAAAGAGGTTAGACCTGAAGGCACCCCTTTTATTTATTATCCTTTATTTTTAGTTATTTTATTACTTTATTTCGCATGAGTATTGTGGATTGGTGCATGATGTGATTTCCGGATGAACGAAATATGTGTTCTCTCTTGCGGTATATCGGATGGAAACCCAGACGTAAATTCCATAGCCGAATCAGAATGGACAGTATTGTTGTTTGCACTCGGGATACAATGCCACGTACCACCTAAGAGACACACATGTTTCGTTTCATCCAACCTTGTGTTCGGGCATGATTTAGTTTAGTATGTTATTTATTTCTTAAGCATAATTTAATTTAGTGTGTTATTTATTTTTAAGCATCATTTAGCCGTTAGTACATTGTCTCTTTATGCATGATTTAGTTATTTTCTTTCGCAATAGGAGTTTAATCTACGTTTATATATAGGTTGTTATTTATTTTTCGTATTTGATAATCCAACATGCCGATGACATTCTTGTGTGATATCGTATGTTTGCTGTTATGATGACTTACTTTTAAAGCACGCAAACTTAGACATAGGATTTATCTTTATGAATGCGAACTAGATTTAGGTCATTCTTGGACATGTATGTTGTGTAGACTTTGTTAAATTATTGCACAAATTCGTTCATTACAAGTGGCATAAGTAAGGGACCATTCCGAACCCAACGGTTTGAGGTCTTCCCTTGCGAGGGGTGAATGCGGCCTTAAATCATTTTCCCAGTTCACACCGGGTGGCGACTCCATTTTATTCTCCGATTTAGTCCCCCGCGGGCTACTCTGTACTCCCAACCGGGCCGTGAGCCCGGAACATCGTCGTCCATTTCCGTGTCCTACAATTATATTCATACTGCAATTTTGATATGTGCAAGTGTTATATATCTCTTCCATTCCCTAAAATGCTGATAAAGATTTTCTGATTCAAGACCGTGGTGATCCCGTCGTGGTAGGATTCATGAATTCTCTGAGTGTCCTTGGATGATTATGATGACCATGCTGAGACTCATTTTCTTCCTGATCTACTGGATTTTCAATTCGGGTAGGTGGATTGGCCATTCTGACTGAGGATAAAAGTGATGGAGAATCTCTATTTAATCTTCCGCTGGATGACCGAGACCAGTGTCTCATGCAACTTAAATAAAAATAAAAATAAAAACAAATACAATATTTACAAAAAGGAAATAAATGACAAGATAAAAAAAACTACAAAAGAAAAAAATAAAAATAAAATAAATGAAAATAAAATAAAGAAAAAGAAAAATTATTCTATCTACTAAATTGTATTCCTCAACAACTGCGCCAAAAACTTGACTCACTCAAAAAGTGGTTCTTTACTCCCAAGTATAAGAGTGTCGAAGTAATAAAATAACCCGGTAAGTCCAGGGTCAATCCACATGGAATATATTTTTAGTATGATAAAATAATAATTAAAGCGAAAAGAAAAAGATTGATTTGTTTGAAGTTGTTTGGAGAATTTGAATGAAATGACAACAATAAAATAAAATACTATAGTTATGGGATTCACTTTTAATATTTTACATTTAGAAATCTCACTTCTTATAACATATAAATGATCATTATAATCTAATTAATTTACTTCCAAAATTAACTATGCCAAAATATATAGAACCGGCCATAGAGACAGTAGTCATTTCTGCCGATAACTAGTCCTGCCAAGGTACTAACTATGCCAAAAACATAAAACCAGCCATAAAGGCGGTAGTAATTTCTGTCGATAACTAGTCATGCCAAGGTACTAACTATGCCAAAAATATAAAACCAGCCATAAAGGCGGTGATACCATTTGTCTATAACATGTTCAGTTAGGTACTCAGTTATGCCAAAATCTTATAAAACCAGCCATATATGCGGTAGAAAAGTTTGTCAATAATTAATTCAGATCTCAGCTAATTGTTATTAATTACTATTTGTATTATAATATAAGTGAGATTAATATAAACTTAAAATAATAAAAGCTTCACCCATTCCCCCGGCGGAACTAAATTAAGTACTAATAACTGAAATAAAAACATGCATAATTTTATTACTGAAATTAAAAGACATTACAAGAAATTAAACACATAAGATATAATCTTCAATTCCTTAATAAGAAATCAAAGAAAGTATGAAAATGAAAATGAAATAATGGGTTCTATTTATAGGCAAAAATAAAGGCTTCCACCAAACACTCCACCAAACATGCTACCAAATCCTCCACCAAACATGTCAATTTTTTATTTGATTTTTACATATAACTCACTTTGGTTTCTTCATTAATTTCGACCTTGAAAACTTTAGAATTCGAAAATCTTATGAACATAAAAGTTGTAGATATTTGAGTCTTCTTTCATCTAGAACTTGAATCACCTCAATCCGATATCGGAGTAAATAGTTATGGCCACTGTTGGACAGTTATGACCCATAGCGTCACTGTTTGTAAAAACATTGTGGTTTTGTACAAATGAACTATGTAATAATGGAAATTGCCTTTTATCATTTCGTAATTAGATTATTTAAATGTGTAAATGATGAAAGTCTTTATGATTAGTTCCGGATTGAGATGATATGAGACAGTATCAATCCACGACGGTTTAATCATTAAATATCCCTAGTCGTAGTATTATCGAGACTGGACATCGATAATGCATAATAGACTAGTATCGCATTTGTGCATGTTATGGAAGCGTAACAACATAGTTCTCATATATTTAAGTATTGGATACTTATGCAAGTGTGGTAGGAGGTTGTGTTTTACCGATGGTACGGAAAATAGCTTCGCTCTGGATAGACCCCACGGAATCCCATTGGTAGTATGACTATGTGTCTATGAGAGTCCGTATCAGGCTAGGTGTATTTGGTCTTAACCTGAGACTTGCATCGCTAGTACTTGTGACAATCAATACGCTTTGGTTTTGGTCGTCCAAGACTTTAACAGGTTCTGTGTACGCCTTTTCTAGGTTTATTGAGAATCATAGTGTATTGGGTGTGATGTCAAGACAGAAGTATCACTTCAGTCATATGGAGATGATGGTCACGCAAGGATACAGAACTAGTTCTCTAATGGATTGCAACCATCGGGATAATATGACTAGGTCATGATTATCCGATAACAAAGAGACTAGTTGCTAGTGATCCGATATATGCTTCGTATGGGGCAGACACTATTCCAGCCTCAGGCCTTGCATGTGACATCAGATACTGGATCACGACATACGCAATACTATGTATACTACGCCTGACATAGATTATATATTCCAGTAAGAATATTTCTAGAGAATTGGGTAGGTATGACGCTTTGCTAGAAGCCAACCTTGTCTCGTAAATCGGTAAGAACGTAGTACTAGGTACGTACGTGTTCGGATAGTCCGACGACCAGATTTACTACCAACATATCCAGAGGTTTCTTGGGTCACTTCCCGAGGATTCACTGATGACGTATGATTCGAACTTTATTAATCTGGGATTAATAGCGGAGAGACTTTATCTGGGATAAAGAACTATTTGAAGAGAGAGAATGATTAATTTGGAATTAATCGATAAAATAATATATTCGATATATTATACGAAATTGGATTTCTACGCGGAATTGAAATTGGATTTTAAATCGGGCTAACGAATTGATTTAGAATTAATTCGCAAGCGACGTGAATAGTAATTTTGCTAGGCATGATTATTTAATTAAATTTGATTTAATTACGACGCAACGGAAAACTCGTTAATTCATAATTAACGAAATTGAGCCCGGAATATGTTTGCGACGCCACTACGATTTTGAATCAAGTGAGGCCGTAAGTCACATCGCGAGTCATATCACTTGTCACTTTAGTGATAGATGTCTAAGTCACCTTTTTTGGTGAGTGACATGCAGTCACTATTCATGATAGAGGTAGGTGTGGGCATTTAATGCCATTTTGGAGCCAAAAATTTGGTTTGACTTTAGTAAAGCATATACCAAATTTTTGGTAATTGTTTTTGTAATTGTTTTTAGAAAACAAAGAAACAAAAACACAAAATCTCTCTCCCTCTCTCAAGCAAAACCGTGAGCACTCTTAAGGGGAAAGGAAATCATTTTTCTTTCTTCAATCTTGGTGGCACATTAGAGAATCAATACAAGGTGATAGGGAAACCGAACTAAGAGCTTGGAATCCATTGAAGCTTGGAGCTTGCAAATCTTCTTCAACAAAACAAGGGCTTGGCCGAAACTTGGAAGCAAGGAGGGAAAAGTTTTTTTGATTTTCACATCAAAAGCCGTTCAATGTAAGTGTGTTTTCCGCCTCACTTCTTTGAGTATTCATTCTATTTCATTGCTTATAATCATCTTGGGACCACCCTAGAATCCAACAGCCACAATATGAAAATTACGCAAAGTTGGAATTTCCGAAATTGTACACGGTTAGAACGCCCTTGCAAGTTTCCGATCTCTAAAATCCAAATTTCAAGTCCATTTTTCTAGTTAAGCATCCAAAGTATTATTTCACCTACATAATAAATAAAAATCACAATAAAAATATGTAAAATATACATTTAATTATTATTTCACAAATATGTTAAATTAAGGGGATTAATGAAACTACAAGTGTAAAATGATTAATTTTCATTTTAATAAATGTGCACTTTTTAGTGTTCATCATTCGGCGCAATTGATCCCAGCTACGTCCACAGATGTGAAATAAGTAGAAATTCTTATTAAGAGCTTGGGTCAGATCGACATGCTCTTTCTCTCTGTCTCTATATTTTTTTCTCTCTTTTACAAGTGGTAAAAACACTCAGAATCCAATTAACCAACCCTCTACAATGAATTCTCAACCCATTTATATAGTGTGTCTTAATCCACTATTTCACCAACTCATGACGTTAGACACGTTACTAAGTTATTATTGCCTAGACTCTCTTCCCCAGTTACCCTAAAAATTATAGCTTAGCCGCATGACACCACAACTTCCTGCCATCTGAACTTCATTAATTCACCCATTCTTGGTAACTGTTACACGCTCTGTCCATGTGCAAGCCTGTATTCCAACCACTCCCACGTGGTTGTTGTAGGACACAGAAATCATCGACGTTATTCCAGGCTCTCGGCCCGGTCAGGAGTACGGAGTAGCCCGCGGGGGACTAAACCGGAGAAATAAAATGGAGTCGCCACCCAGTGTGATTTGGGAAATGATTTAAGGCCGCACTCACCCCTCGCAAGGGAAGACCTCAAACCTTTGGGTTCGGAATGGTCCATTACTTATGCCACTTGTAATGAATGGATTTGTGCAATAATCTAACCAAGTCTACCCAACATATACATAAGATAACCTACATCAAAGTTTGCATACAACCTATATCTAAGTTTGCATATAACCTATATCTAAGTTTGCATGAATAAAAGTAAGTCGAAATAACGGCAAGCACACAATCTCATGGACACATTAAATTGATGAATACAGAAACATAAATAAATAATCTATTGTCTAAACATAAACATTGAAGAGATATAATTAAGCTCCTAGTGCGAAAGAAATAACTAAATCATGCATAAAAATAACATACTATTTCTAATAAACAATGAATAAACACAAGATTAGATGAAACGAAGTATGTGCATTTCTCAAGCGGTACGTGGAGTTGTATCCCAAGTTCCGACCGCACTACCGTCCATTCGGATTCGACTACGGAATTTACGTCTAGGTTTCCATCCGATATACCGCGAGAGATAACACAAAATCATTCATCCAATGGCCATAACATACATAAACCAAAGATACGCATGCGAAAATAATAATAATAAATAATAAGATACAAAAAAAGAATAAAAAGGTGCCCTCAGGTCTAACCTCTTAAGTTGCCTCTTTGAAGTGCGTTACGCGGTTATCGAAAGGGTTGATGCTCTGCAACTTTTCCGATTTACTGGTTCGTTGTTTTCCTTCGTTGCCTCGCTATTTTGGGCTGCCGTTTCCTCTATTTTGTTGTTGTTTTTGGTCACTGTTTTTGGTTGTTTGAGCTATGTTTCAGGGTGAAATTTTTGCGGTGGATGTGCAGTTTTTCTGGACTGTGTTTAATGGAAATTAAAGGGGCTGTTTCAGGCTATTTTTCGGTGATTATAGGGGCAGTTTCAGGCTGTATTTTTGGTGATATGAGGTGCAGTTTAGGTGCAGTTTCACGGTAAAATAGGTTTTTTTTCATGATAGTTTTCGGTGGTGGTTGTGCAATTTACTGGACAGTTTTTGGTGGTGATGTAGTGCAATTTTGGTGAACAATTATTCGGTGGTTACAGGGTGATTTTTTGGACAGTTTTGCGGTGAAAGATGGTGATTTTCTGGAGTGGACTGGTCACGACAATTGGAGGGTATTTTAGGCTACTGGTTTTAGCAATGGAGAGGGTGTTTTTCTTTGTTGGGCATGAATGAGGGATTTTTTCCTTTGCTCTTTGCGTGAATGCTCTTGGGGGGTTAAAGGTTTGGTTTACGTCTCTTTTTATAGGAGAAGGTTGAGGTTATCCTTGTACGGGAAGGGAAAGTATTATGCAATTATGGAGGATATCTCATAATTAGTGTGCTACAAGGAAAGAATCTCTCTAATTTAGGGAGGGGATTGTTTTAGTTTAGGAAAGGGATTTATGAGATTTGATTTGATTTCTTTAATTTGGGAATGTGATTTGATTTGATTTCTTTAATTCGGGAATGTGATTTGGTTTGATTTCTTTAATTCGGGAAAATGATTTGTTTAGATTTCAACATGTGTTTAATTTGTTAATTATTATTTTGGATGGGTTTGAATGGGCTTGGGCGTGTATTATAAGGCTTGTGGGCTTGGGTGTGTTGGCTTCGTGTAGGTCGCGGGGTTTTGGGCCGAGGATAAATTTCAAAACAGAGGTCCAATAAGCGAACCCGAAGCTAAGCAAACGAATTAAGTCCAACAAGGTATTGATTTCTGACTTTTCCCTTTCGACGTCCGTTTCCCACGACTTCCGCAACTTAAAGGGTAGTGCCTCCATGTGAGACTCATCATCGGGACTTATATGCAAAAATACAGTGCCTACAGTCGCCCCCACTTTGATCGGACTTGTGCAGTGTGTGACAATGAAAATCCTATCAAAGTTATGCAGTGCATTTTCACTTACCTGGCTTGCCAGCTACTGCCTGACTTGCATGTTGCTTCGAACTGAGTTGATCTGGTGGTGAGGTGCTGCGACCCCTGAGGTTCATCCCTGTAAGATGCCGCGATCTCTAGGAATCACTACCGAACTAAACTGATATGGTGGCGAGGTACTTCGACCACTGGGCTTTGTTCCCGAACCACCGAGTGTGGGCTTTGTTCCCATGCTGTGCTAATAAGTTGTGGGCCTCGACCCTGGGACACATCCCAAAAATTGCTGATGATGTGTGGGCCTCGACCCTAGGACGCATCCCAAAATGCTGATGATGTGTGGGCCTCGACCCTAGGACGCATCCCAAAAACTACTGATGATGTGTAGGCCTCGACCTTGGGACGTATCCCAAACTGCTGATGATATGTGGGCCTTGACCCTGGGAAGCAACCCAAACTGCTGATGATGTGTGGGCCTCGACCCTAGGATGCATCCCAAACTGCTACTGATGTGTGGGCCTCGACCTTGGGATGCATCCCAAACTGCTACTGATGTATGGGCCTCGACCCTGGGACGCATCCCAAACTGCTACTTGTGTCTGGGCCTCGACCCTAGGACGCATCCTAAACTGCTGATGATGTATGGGCCTCGACCCTAGGACGCATCCCAAACTGCTACTGATGTGTGGGCCTCGACCTTGGGACGCATCCCAAACTGCTACTAATGTGTGGGCCTCGACCCTGGGACTCATCACCAAAACTGATACTGATATGGGCATTGACCCTTGGACTCATCCCAAAAACTGCTAATGATACGGTCCTCGACCCATGCTCCATCCCCGGAGTGCCATTCCCGGCATACTGAACCTCATCCTCAAGGCATTGCTGATGTGATGGTTCATTCCCGAACAGTGCTGTATGAGAAAGGGTAGACTGGTCGCCCCCAGTCTCGGTTCATTCTTCTATTCTTTACTTCTTTCATTAGGTCAAGGTAGATCTCCTGATGTGATGTTACCTACCCACCTACTATACTACCTCTCATGAGATAATCCCGATAACTAAACATATTTTCATCCTCAATGGATGCCTAGCGTCAAAACCAAAGAACCATCAAAGTACTTGATACAACTCAAATCTGACCGTCTGAATAAGTGATCTGAACTAGACTCCAAGTGTGTGTGTGCCAAGGTTCTTTCGCAACTTAATCC
This sequence comes from Zanthoxylum bungeanum, assembly GCA_019454045.1. Taxonomy (NCBI): domain Eukaryota; kingdom Viridiplantae; phylum Streptophyta; class Magnoliopsida; order Sapindales; family Rutaceae; genus Zanthoxylum; species Zanthoxylum bungeanum. The sequence goes on along the minus strand of SKCR01026659.1, from coordinate 1,425 downwards.
TTAAGTAAGCCAACTCGATGATTTTGTCTCGGAGAATTGGATCAGTGGGTCTAACCAACCGAGATGTCTTGACCATGCTCTGCGATTATTTCCTCGTACTCAATATGATATGGTTTTCTTCCTTTTTCGTCTCTTTTTTTTCAATTTTTTTCAACGCATCTACCATTTAAGGTAGCATTTCCCCTCATGGTGGTCCTAATACTCGCTCATGGGTAGCTTCACGCTTATCGGTTATAGGTAGTTTATTTTTCCTCTTCGGAGATTTTTTCTTCGTTTCCAACCATATCACATATCGTAACACGGGTAAACCAGGATGGACATATAAGCAAACGGTCATTCACTTATCCACCATCTCTTCAACTAGTCATCTCACCGACTACTCAGGCTTCCACCGCTAAGATCCTGTAATTAAGTGCCCGCGAGTCTAGCCAAGATCAACCACTCAGAATACCGGATGAGAGCACATCTCGCACTTATTGTTTCTAAGGTTTCACACTACAGTAAATAATTTCATCACCAAACATATGCCTGACCATCAAAGACTTCTCGCTCTTTTTTTTTTCACTCGAAAAAATTCTTCCTTTCAACCGCTGGTGATGTGGGGCTCAACCCTGGGATCCATTCCCGAAACTGATACTGATATGGGCCTTAGCCCTAGGATCCATTCCCGAAACTGATACTGATATGGGCCTCAACCCTGGGATCCATTCCCGAAACTAATACTAATGTGTTGCTGATTCTGGTTGGCTTACATTTACCACTTTCTCTTTCTTTTTGAAACCTGTAAATACAAAACAGAACAAACAGAAAAAAAGAATGCAAGTACGTTCCGTGTATGCATGAATGAATTTCCTATTCCGTTGGGTTAGGTCTTCCGCTAGTCCTTCTGGTGATCGCTCGATCTTCCCTCCCTCAGGCAAAATATTGCTTCAATCTATCCACGTTGATCGGCTCGGTGAACTCGTTCCCTTCCAAATCTGACAGTCTCACTGCCCCATTTCCCATGACTTTCTTGATTATGTAAGGTCCTTCCCAGTTGGGTCTGAACTTTCCTCTCGAGTCTGTCATCGACGACTTTAACTGCTTAAGTACCAGATCACCCTTTCTGATCTTAGTAGGATGCATCTTCTTGTTGAATGCTCGAGCCAACCTCTTCTGGTATAACTGCATATGACATAAAGACTTCATTCTCTTTTCATCCAGTAATGCTAACTGTTCAAATCTCCGCGAGGCCCATTCTTGTTCAGGTAACTCTGCTTCTGCTAATACCCGCATATACTGTATCTCAACTTCCATTGGCAGTACTGCTTTCATCCCGTAGACCAAAGAGTAAGGCGTGGCTCATGTTGCTATTCCCCAATCTTTGTAGTTCTCCGTCGTCTTGGCTAGTATCTTCTTTATCATCTTATTGGCTGCCTCGACTGC